>OX422140.1:339554820-340009621 GCA_949129095.1 Volucella bombylans
TAAAATGTCGATCGATATACGATTTTTCCATTAAGAACTGCTAGTATACTTTTTTTTAATGTGAACGCACCCTGTATTTTTTTGTGAGCTGTCATTTCTATTTTCTTTGTCAATGTTTACCATTTAGTCATGGTTTAGTATTGGAACGAGCAACGTTTACAAATTATTTAAAATTATACATACTCGTATATATATATAATATAAAAAATTTGAGTTTACATTTCGCTGCTTAATGCAAGGAGTACTGAAAATATTGAGGCCGTAAGTGTATCTGTTGGCCAAATCAATCCATTCCACGCCGTTCGCAGGAATTGGGCATCGCTCAAACAACATTTCGGCGAGATGACCATTTGGAAATGGTTACAACCGACTCGGAATTTCATCCTAAAATCATCTTCAGCGATGAAGCTGGCTAAATGGTTTCGTAAACAAGCAATATCCGCTATTGAACGACTACACGTGAGGCTTAATAAGACGCAACTACATCCACAAAAATTGACTATTTGTGTGGTTTTCATGCCAGCGGTGTCATGTTTTTTGTTGGCGATGATGGCCGCCACGTTACAGTTAATGGAAATCACTTTCGGGACATGTTCGAATGTTATTTTTGGCCGCAATTGTGTGCACTCCATATTGGGAGATGTAGTTTCAACAGCCCGGCGCCACTTGCCACACAGCGGCCCAAGCAATCGAGCTATTAAGAGTCAGAAACAAAAATGTACAATCCTTAATGGAAATACAAAACACAGCTCTATTATGGTAATACGAAGAGGCACTCGTCCAAATTGATCAATTGTATCCCCCAACAGCTCAATGATAGACAGCACTATTTGGGCCTATGCTGTGCGTAAACCTCTACGGGTATGCAGTCAAGTCCTTCGACCCTGATGGTTTTCAGTTCTTTGGTCGCTCTACGAACAATACATATACATTATGCACATGCTCATAATTTTTTTTTTACTTCATACACCTCCTTCAGCACTTTAGCTGGTTTTCATCCAACAATAGTAATTCAACGTGTAAGGCTGTCAGCGGATGTAAGCTGGATCTGCAGCCGTTTATCAGATCTTTGGTGATTCTTTACATACTAGGTGGGGTGAAAAGTATCCTTCTTGACTGCCAGAATGCGCTGCTCCAGCAAAAAAGGTTATGGTGCCTTGAAGTCCGTTCATATTTAGGCAGACATGCCAAATTTCAGTGCGATACTTTCTTTAGATTTGTTTTGACAGCTGATTGTTGTTGACGTGTTTGGCATCATGTTGAGTATGGACAAAAACGATTTTCGTTCTCTCATAAAACATTATTTTTTGAGGGGCAAAACGGCGAAGGAAACAAAAGAAAAGTTGGATAAATATTATGGAGCTAATGCTCCGTCAGATTACACCGTCAAATATTGGTTTCGAGAGATTCGTGGTGGCCGCATCTCCACTACCGATCAAGTCCGCAGGGGCAGGCCCTCCGATGCGGTTACAGAGGACAATGTCAAAAAAATACATGAAGTGGTTTTGGCTGACCGGATAGTGAAGGTGCGCGAGCTAGCAGATACCACAAAGATTAGTACTGAGCGCACACGCCATATTTTGGACAATATTCTGCATATGAAAATGTTATCCTGCCGCTGGGTGCCGCGCATGCTCACTCCTGATCAAAAAGACGAACGCGTGAGCACTTCGAAAGAGTGTTTGGACTTGCTGATGCGGAATCGGGCGGACTTTTGGCGTCGATTGATAACTGTTGATGAAACTTAGATCCACTATTACACACTAGAGAACAGAATGAGTGCCCGGCAATGGACTGAAGCCGGCACGAGTGCTCCGAAGCGGCCGAGGATGGTTCGATGGGTCGGAAAGGTTATTGCGTCGGTTTTCTGGGATTGTCATGGCATACTCTTCGTGGACTACCTCGAAAAAGAAAAAAACCATTAACAGCGAGTATTACTATATTGTGCATTATTAGAGCGATTGAAGGCCGAAATCGCTGTAAAACGGTCTCACATGAAGCGAAAAAAATTTTGTTTTTGCAAGACAATCCGCCGGCGCACAAGAACATCGCAACCACGGCTAAAATCAATGACTTACGGCTCCAATTGCTGATTTGGCTCCCAAACCTCAAAAGATGGCTCGTCAATAAAAAATTCAGCTCACGCGAGGAAATCATCGACGCCACGGAGAAGTGTTTTGCAGACCTTCCGGAAAATTACTTTTCGGACGGGATCAAGAAGTTGGAAAATTGCTGGAATAAGTGTATTAAGCTAAAAGGGGACTATATTGAATAAAATAAAAGCATTAAAAATTTTTTTTTTTTCATTCCCAAGGAGGTTACTTTTCACCCCAGTATACTCCATTGCTCTATGGCACAAACGCAGTAGTTTCTTCTGCTTTCCGTAACTGGCGCATTGACGTAGTTGCTATAGTTCAATCAATGGCCACATGCAACGAAGGAGAACAGATATTCCGGATGCCATAATCTGGCGGGGGTAATCACGAAAGACTGCAATAGCTTTTACCGATCGAGTACCTTAAAACATCCCGAAAACTTCTATATTGTCATCATCATGCGAAGAATGAATAAATTAATGATGCAGGCACTTTTAGGGACGTTCGCCAAATCAAAGCCTTCCTTAATCCTCTCCATTCGATGAGCTGTTTTAAATCTTGTAAATCAAACGTACGAAGACTTGATCTTAATGAGATTCGAAGATCCTCTAGCCTGGTTGTCTAATTACTCGATGCGGCAGAGCCATAGTATTTGTCTTTGGTTTTGGCTTTTTATACTCACATGTTTATATAAGACAATTCACAGAGTTCGCAGTTGTACGTTCTCGTTCATTCACCTTTTTCGATCATACGAAAATGTCTAAATATTCGGTGAAGAATTTTCTTCTCTGAGAATTGATGGCAGTTCTGCATTGCTCCGTATTCTCAAGGACTCTGATCTATACAACAACACTGACAGGATCAAGTTATTCTAGAGAATCAACTTTATTTTTCGGGATAGGAGATATGGATCCATTTGTTCTGCCAAACCGAAGTAGCTGCGAAGTAGCATACGAAGTCGGAGTAGTCAAACAATCTCTATTAAAGTCTCATTCGCAGACTTAATGCTGACTTCGAAATAGATGAACTCCTTGACGGCGTCTGTGCATCCCAACTTGTATGGGCTTTTGAAAGAAAGTTCCCTCCGCCCTAATACCTATCTTACGTACATATATGTAGATAAGCACATGACAGGTATGTGTTTCAAAATTGTCAAAATTACCTCGAAATTTCCAGCATCACTTGGAGCATCTGAATGGGTTTTGATGCGATATCAATTCGGCCATCATCTTTTAGAGCTCCTGATGATGAATTCTGTTCAGCTTAAAAGTCGGTGAATAGAAGTCGCATTTCGACTCGAAAATCATCAGATTTTTTAGGATTTTTCGCAGCTTGAAAATTCTGTTAAACCAGAAGCAACTCTGATACATTCCAGCTAGAATACCATAAAACAATTTCAAACCCTCACACTGTGCAGTTATTTGCCGCTGTAGTTGTTACAACATATGAACGTTTTTTTTTTGTGTGGAGTACCTTGGGGCTGATGAATTGAGTACTTTTTTTTAGTCTACCACTATCGAATAAGGTTCCCTTCGCAATTTCGTAGATCTCTCTCTCTCGCTTTTTCACCGTCTCGACTGTTTCATTTGGCTTCATTTCTTGTGGCTTTACCGCTAGTGTTTTGTAGATATTTTCCTTTAGTTTCTTTCAATGTTAACTTCCTTCTTCCACAACTCGGGCAGTTTTTTTGTATTGCATATTGCAATAAAATCTTTCTGGTACAAGATCTGTAACTTTTCCCATTTTCACTTGCCCACAACAACCATGTTCCCTCTTCGGAATACTTTTACTTTACTTTCACAGTGCTCGGGCCTTTGCATTGCGCGTGTACACGAAGGAACACCTGCTTGTGTAACTTTGTCGAATATGCGAGTGAGAGTTATGTCAACATTTCTATCAATATTGAGACACGCACGGAAAAGGAAAATCAGATAATTCCTTGAAGTAATTTTTTCTCAATTTTACCACGTCAACACGGGTGAAATAGATATACGATTTGTACTTTATACTTTCATAAGTTTCTATTATTATACTTTTGTAATATACTCGTACCACTAAATGGGCAAGCAAATCTCTCCCTTCAATCACAAATGATTGCTTTCTAGACAGGAGGAACAACAAAGTTACAGATCAATACCAGAGGCACAATATCCCAAAACTGTGTACAATTGCTCACTCGAAGACATTGACAATGTACGAGTAGCAAGAAATAAGCGAGCTCTTATTGATACCTTGAGACAGAAGCATTGAAGGTAAGTTCAGTTGTAAAAGAGCTCAAAACAATGTAAATATATGTTGTCAGCAAGGAAGAAAGCAACAGAACAGGTGAGGTGAAATATCACACTCGTACTGCATGTAAATGATGATGTGGTTTTACCGACCCGAATATATTGTCCAACCATTGCTAAATTACTAAAACTGGAAGCGAAAAATCTGATTGTACCTTCTACGAGTCCAAAACAAGTAACCCCTGTTTTATTTGCAAAAGCCATGTTTAAGGTAATCAGGAATTTTGTCTGTCATAACAGTTTGCGTGCACTTTGTGAGTACAATCTGTGCTCGCCTTAGCATGAAAAAGCATCAGTTTACAGATGATTATTGCAGTGACTTTCTCGGGTTTTTCCAACTAAATATTCTTCAAAATGCTCTCCTTTTTCTTTCTATGCTTGTTGAACTTACTCTAGTTTGCTGCTACATAGTGTCTGATTTTTAACGTAAGCCACTTGTCATGGAGACTTATGTTTACGGGATGCCCACACATCCATGGGGGCAAGGATACGCCTTGTCATCGCTCTGTCGCCTTCCTGAGATACCAAATCGAAACTGTGTTGCCGGCACAAGTTCCACCCTTGGTATGAGTCGAGGCCGTCCTAAAACCCCTTACTGCTCTTAGGGTCGCTGCACCCAGTACTTATTGCAACTCTACATTGGGTCAACCAAAGGAAGACCCTTCCCGCGACTTTGGGCTTAAACCACAGCCACCATGAACCGGGGGGCTCTTAACTCCCGTGGTACCGTGATTTAAGTCGTGGTAGGGACTACCGGTGGTCCAGCCGCCCACAAGATCTATAACCGGCAACTTGTGACTGATCAAATCGTAGCAACCTTCGGTAGCGTCATCTGAAGATGTTTACGGTAAGACCAGTACTTTGGTCTGCCCCCGCTTTTTATTAGACAACGTCATTGATGGCCGAAGCCTTAATAATTGGGCGGGGGCCCAGTTTGCTGCTACACACAAACTCGTGTGGACATGAACCCTAATAAGATGTTCCGAGTAGTTGTAAACGTCGCGGATCATGCCTACATCTACAATAGAGTGCCAAGTATCTGCAGCCAAATACGAGTGTTAACCGTGCAATAAAACTTATATTGCATAGTTATGAGCGTAATTTAAGCCCGTGGACCGGGCAGCGCATATTAGGATGTGGGTTTGTTAGTTTGTTATTGGAAGCAGGCTTAAGGGTAAAGTCAGGCGCTTTAGACTTATAAGCGAGCAATTGGTATCTGTATCAGAGCTAAATTCACTAACATCATTCTTATATGCCCCAAAGGAAGATAAAGGGGAAGATAAAAGGCTTTTACGTGCTCCTAGAGAGAACCTAGATATGTGCAGTGTCTAAAGTATTACGTAAAAAATGTACATACGAAAGCAGGCCACTTTTGGTAGCGCAATTGACTTGCACAGCCAGTACGACATCACATCTGGAAACGGACTTAGGCTGATAAACATTACAGGTGGATGAAAAACCACCATATAAGCACGCGTCCTAGGATTCACAAGCGCACTTGCCGGTTCCCCGATCATATTACGAAAAGTCAGACTGATCTTATTGAGGTAAACGGAAAATACGCTTCCAGTATTCTAGATATCCGCACATTCCAAGGTCCCAACATCGACTTGGCCCACTATCTAAGTAGTAAAAGCCGAAGTACGAGTGCAGCACAGAACGAGGACGGCTATAATCACTATAATTGGCGACCGCGGCGACGTTCACTTTCAACTACACAGGAGACGTACCATGCACCACTGCACACGAGGACGAAACCCGAATTGAAAGCTACTGTCGACATAAAAACTTATCCGACGGAAAAAGAACAAGTTCGAAAAACGCGACGTTGAAGAGATTGAGAGATGCTTCTGTAGAAATGACGTTCAGAAATTTTAACAGAATGTAAAATAAACGTTTCAGGCCAACAAAATCCGAAACGAAGCATGCAAAGACGCCCAAAGAAACTTTGTAGTATATTAGAATTAAATATATAGAAAAATCACTTCTGCGATGTGGACGATGCGGCGAAGCCGATGACCATAACACCGCTGTCAGGCAGGCAACACCATTAAATCTGCATGAAGACCGCGAAAACGTAGGTCCACCTGATGAAAACGAACTAAAAATAGCTATTTCCAAACTAACAGATCCTCTGTATCCAACAATTGAGCCGCCAAGGTCTTCAACGTCGGAGAAATTGATCTGGTATGCTCATGCATATATACAATTTGGTCAAATGAACCCATGGCCGCTGAATGGAATCTGAGGATCATCTGTTCGGTTCTGTAGACATGAGTGCCCTTAAACTGCTCCAACTACGGGGCGTGTCTATTAAACGGAAAATACAAGATCCTTATTGCTGTATTATTCGAACGTCTTAAGACGATCGTCAGCAATCTGATAGTCCCATATCAGTGCTGTTTTACACCAGGTTAATCCGCCATCGACAAAATTTTCCGTCTGCGGAAAATCTTAGAGAAGATCCGAGAATACCAAATGAATATCCACCACCTCCTCATCGATTTTAATGCTGCACATGATAGCGACTATAGAGACTAGCTATATATGGTAGAACTATATCTAGTTTTGGCATCATTTGAAAGGCAAAAGAGTAGTAAGGTGTTGTCAACAAACTGTAAGGGGACTCTATATAACACCCCCTTCATCCCAATCGTGCTTTATGGTGCAGTAGCATGAATTTTAGTGAAGGTGTATGAACATATCCATTGACCTGGTCAGAAAAGTGTACAGTCGTTGCCTAAGATGGCTGGCGCATGTACACAGAATGCACAGCAAAACTGCAGACCGAAAAGTTTTCGATATTATTTATCAAAATGCTTTACGGAACAAAAGATAAATCAACAAAAACAATTTTTTATAGTAATGCACGCTATAATTAATATAATGACAGCTTTACAAAACATTTGATGTAGTAGTTATGCATGATTAAACGCAGATAACAAAAGAGAAAACACAAAAAGTAAATTCAAGATTAAAAACGAAGAAAAATAAACTGAAATTGCTTTTAATAGAGAACAAAACTTGGAGTTCGTTCCTGAATTACTTTACGTCACGGCACGGAGTCAGGTTTACCTTCACGAGGATGACATCCAATTGTCAGGAGACTTTCCCTAATAAAAGTCCCAAAGTCCAGTCCAGGTGCTTATCCCTCAACCATTTTACAACATCTCTAAATGATTGTGGGAACGAAAGTTTCTTTGTTGGAGCAGTGGCAAGGATTGTTCTGGCCAACTCAAATAGGCGATTTGATCCTTATTTTCACAATTCTTACACGCTTAGAACTATTATCGCAACGAAACCAGTTTTCATGTATAAGATGTAGTTAGTTCTTTAAAATAAAGATTAATTAGAAAGTATTTTCTACGTTTATTAAATAGTTACCACTATCTATATAGTTGTGGTTTCCTTGTTATGTATAGCAGACCACTACCTGTTCTATGATTTTGTATGAACATTCATTCAGGTTACTCAACGCTCCCTGGTACAGCACCTCTACTATTGCCTTGTTTGCGTATAGCTGTTGGCGAGGATCCAATTTGCGAAACATTGCCGCCCAACTCGCAGAAAGAACAGCGACTTCATCTCTTTTATTCGCAGGCCTATGTACAAGTTCGTTGCACTGAGTTTGTTCCATCTGTAAGTACTCTCAAATAAATTAGAATTGCTTCAACATTGTACCATTTTGTACTTACTTCTTCGGCAGCGTCAGCACCTGCTTTTTCAGGCGGCATCAATACTTGTTCTTCCAGAAACGACAAGTGCTCATAGTAAAACAAATTCGGGGTGTAAATGTCAGTTTCACAAGTTGCAAGTTCCTTACTTCTTTTCACTTTCTTCACCTCTCTGCGGAAGGAATAGCGGAGGCAGGCAATTCTTTTCTTCAAAGTCACAAGTGTGGCGTTTGGCACAAATTCTCTCAGCTTTTGAAGCAACTTACTGTAGGCTTTTCTTTTTAAATGATAGTTTTGATATTCTTTGCTTTTCGTGTCCCACAACACAGGTAATTTTTTATAGGTTTGGATAAAGTCAACCCAAAACTGATGATCTTTAAAGCCATCCATGTCAACTTACTCTCAGATGTTTTCTAATTTTTAGTGATGAGAATTTTGACAGACAGAAAACGTGCATTGTCACTTCCAACCAGGCCGAACAAGTTGTCTTTGTCTACGAGTAGCAAACATGTTGCAAGAATGAATGTTTACTTTTTTAATACATGATATTCATTCATGGGGAGTTAAATATGCATCATTGTGTGCGTACGCCGGCAGAAAGGATAAGAAAGGGAATTATCTTCATCTCTCACATTGCGCTTATAAAACAAATATATGCTGTTAATTAGACATTCACTTATTAAAAGGAGATGAAACAATGCACATTGACAGTATGTCGCTGCCAGTTGCCATGCCAGTACTTTTTCCCCTTCATGGGGAATGTTAACTCTCCTCTCCAGACACAAGAGTGGAAAAGAGAGAAAATTGATGTTTTTCTACGAGGTGTTGCCTTAGTGCTCTTATAAATAGTATCTTTCAGAAAAGACAAGGTAGCAATTTGTAGGAAGTACTAAGGTTTTTTTATTAGTTTCAAAGAAAATGCAGCGAAATAATTATTTTGTTACTACTGTGCGGCAATATTATAAAATATTATCGCTGTTCGTTGCACTGCTTTTTGTAATAGGTGACTGAATTAAAAAGAATCATCTGCAGATCACACTGCCTAATGCCTTTTTTTTTGTGTGATTGTTCACAGCGCGGGCAATGGAAATTTAGGGAGGAAGAAAAGAGAAGTACCGATGTACATTGTTTTTAAATGTTTGCAAGTTATAACGACCAGGAAATACAGGGATCGTCAGGGCATTCCATAAGCGAGTTGTACGGCTTAGGAACGAATCACGATATTTTAGAGTACGTCCGAAAATGGGCTTGAGGGTACACTGATGAGCATTCATAGCGAGACGGGTGCTACGGTTGAAAGTTTGAATGGGCGAAATGCTACTGGCTATTTCAGTGGAGCACTGGTGGTGGAAATAGCGATAAAACAAAGTGAGACAGGAGACATTACGTCAGTGTTCGAGGGTATCAATTGACTGACGGATATTAGTATCATCGATGAGCTTTATCGCACGATTTTGAATCCTATCTAGCAGGTGCAGAGATGATTTAGGAGCACCTGACCAAATGTGGGCATTGTACTGCAATTTAATACTGCAATATTTCTCACATCGCTTGAGGAAACCTAGACATTTCGCAGCATTTTTGGCTATATCAAATATGTGGTAATTCCAACGTAAGTTGTCATTGACATACATACCTAGAATGGAAAGTTTTTCGGTTTCGATGATGCAAGTGCCATTCATGGATAATGGCTGGGTGTTTAAATTTCGCTTTAATGACAGCAGACAGCATTGTGTTTTGGAAGCATTAAATTCCACTCTGTTGATAGTTCCTCAATTGGTTATGCTGTTGATATCGGAATTTAATGAGCTTAGCATACTCTGCCGTTCTCGTTCTACAGCCGAAGAGCAGGGCCGTGAGTCCGGAAGCGAATATGAAAAGTAGAGAGTACTGTCATCAGCAAAGGAATATATTGGATTAGAAGTAGCAGACAAGAGATCATTAATGAAAATTAAAAAGAGTGTCGGAGACAGAACAGAGCCCTGGGGCACACCAGCATTTATTTTGTGCATATCAGGCTTGAAACCGTCCAAGACAACTTGAATTGAACGTTCCGAAAGGTAATTTCTAATCCATTGAAGAAAAGAGTCGTCGATCCCAATTGCACGCATTTTCGACAAAAGAGCCTGATGCCAAACCCTGTCAAATGCCTTAGAAATATCAAGCGCAACTATCTTGCTTTCGCCAGATCAATGTACGCTTTGGTTCCACTTTTCGGTGATACATGCCATCAAATCACCAGTTTACCTGTTGCCACGAAAATCATATTGCCGGTCATTGAAAAGTTTTCGTGTTTCGAGATATTTCATGATCTGACGATTTATCAGTGTTTCCATGACCTTGGAAAGAAGGGACGTAAGTGCAATGGATCTGTAGGAGGAGAAAGAAGATGATTCGCCTTTTTTAGGGACGGGCTGGACAAATGCTGTTTTCCATCTGCTCGGGAAGAGTCCTAAAGAGTAAGATTGATGAAAAAGCTTACGCAGTGGTTTTACCAGCGTGGAAGAACACCTCTTCAGAAGAAGGGGAGATATACTATCTGGACCAGCGGATTTATGTATATTGATATCTTTAAGTACTCTTGCTACTACACGAGTGCGAAAGTAGATTCGCCCCATTGAAGATTCGACGCACTCAAGTGTAAGCGGAGACAAAGCACAATCTGGGAGTGTTGAGCTGGCCGCAAAGTGTGCAGCAAGCAAATTGGCCTTATCCAAAGTGCTGACAGCTGGAATGTCATTATAAATGAGAGTTGGGATGGAGGATGAGGCGGAATTTCTAATGTTTTTGACGAACGACCAACAATTTTTACTGTCTTTGGGACATTGCAGTATTTTTTGCCTCAGTTTTTAGTCGTATTGGAATTTCACACGCTTAAGAAAGGCGTGGCAGTCACTTCTGGCTCGTTTGAACTTTTTTCGGTTTGCCTCTGTCGGGTTGGTCTTGTAGGACCGAAAAAACCTCTCTCTAACCCTGACGGCCTCTTTACAGCTTGAGTCGTACCATGCCTTTTCTTTTGGTTTGATACTCTTCATCCGATGAGGAATAAATGATCTCATTCAAAACAAAATGGTGTCTGTAATCATATCAGCAGCGGCATTCACGTCGTTATCGAGGAAGCATAACGACCAGTTAAAATCAGGGTGAGAAGTTAAAACAAAGTCCAGGGTGTTGGCGGTATGACTATCAACGTCTGGTATTCGCGTGGGCTCATTTACAAGCTGCGTTAGGTTATTTTCCGCAGCGAAGATCTCAACACACCGTCCTTCGGGTGTTGTCTGTCCAGAATGTCGAAGCCACCCAGAATTGTGTATATTGAAGTCGCCCTTAATAACGATTTCAGTATGAGGATACAGGGATAGAATTCTTTGAATGGCACTGTTTCTTATACGAGCGAACACATGTGCCAGCTGCACACCTTGCGTCGATGCAAGATGTCTCTAATTCTAAATTGGATCCATCCAGTACTTGTAGTTGATTTATGCTCTAGTACATTTGGTACATTTTTGGTAATTTGTCAATTTTGAAAATATATATAATTTAAATTAGTGAAACAATGAAAGCAAAATTAATAGAATTTGTGAGAGAACACAGTTTCTTGTTCGATAAAAAACACAAAAATTACAAAAATATATTTTTAAAGGACAAAGCATTTGTTTATTTCCATTGCAAAGGAAAAATAACAGGAATGTTAAATTCTAACAAAATGACTGTCACTGTCAAGAAAAATCTTCGATAAACTGTCATAACCCAACTGCACATGTGTTTTAAGGGCGTTGATTCACGACGAACTGCTTGCAGTTCGACTACACATGTGTTTCAGGCGTAATTATACTCAATACGCAGGAGAAGGTGGTTATAAGTAGACTCTTGAGTTATACTCTTGAGTTGGGGAATTAGAAGAGGTACCCTCACAGCTGGTAAGCTGGCGACAAGCAATAGGAGAAGTGCAACGCCGAAGAACGGCCAAACGAGCTAATATTTTTGAGATTGTGTCACAATCAAGACAAAACTCGAATGAGATTCAAACGCCAAAGTATATTAAAGATGAGCAGAGTTACCTGCTAATGGTGAACAATGAAATTTGAAATATTGTGTATGGAAGGAGTACACTACCGCGTTACTAAACGAAGAATTCGTTAGCAGTACAATTCCATCGGCTGTGGCTCACCAAGAGGAAACAGGCAGTCCGTTAAAAAAAATGATGCTGAATTTATGCCTTACCAGTAGAGAAAAATCTTAGTTCACTGGATAAAGGCTGGCGACACGAGAAGTTGGAACAACTACGGGCGGTAAAACTAACCCATCATATTATGAAAATATACGAGAGAGTTGTAGACAGTAAACTCAATGACAGCAAATGGGACTTTATGGCAAACAACCCAAAGTTTACGTATTGTGATAACCCTTTAAATGTGAACGGCGTCATCTATATTTGAAGAGCAGAAGACTCATCCAATGGGGTAATGGAATCACTTTGAGAACTGATAGCGAATATTCTAGCAAAATGGAAAGTAGTATGACAGCTGGCTAGTATGGACAGTTTTCGAAAGATGTTCAGTTCACAAATTAAATTTGAAAGTGAATGTTGAGTAGTGGTAAAGCGGTTTAAGTTACAGATAAAGTAAAGTAAAAGTGGTTGATAAGAGGGATTGAATAATAAATAGTAGTTGTATTGAATAAAGCGATTGTGTTGAAATAAATAAATTCTATCATTTAAACCTACACAAACATTGTACATTGGTGTCAGAAATCGGAAGGACTTATTGTGTGTTAAAAAAGCTATCATGAGTCGAAAACTATTGCAGTTGACCCTCTTCCAACTCAACTTATTGTTGAATAAGAAAAACATCAGCGCCAATGGAAAAAAAAGCAATTTGATTTTTCTTTGTTTTTTTTAAAAAGAACTTAACACTCAAGTGGGTATTAATACACTTAAAATGCCTGAGCACGTGTTAAGTTTTTAGAAAAATGGGACAGAGAGAGAAAGAAAGATTTTTGGGCTCAGCGGTTATTTCGCTCCATGGGTGGCATCCAACATTTACTGGGGAGACTAAATTATTAGTGTAATTGGACTTGTTATTGTATTAGAGGCAACCATTCGTCTTACGAGAATTAAGTTGCCTGAAAAAAAGAATGTCTTTCGGACGAGGCTAGGGATTCGAACACCGAACCTTCCGATTTGGAAGCCAACACACTACCACTTGAGCCACGGCCACCCACTAACTTCTCCTTTGAAGTTGACGATGAAGAACAGATGAGCACCGGTATTGACACGTCTGCGATGATGCAACTTCTCTAATTGAAAATGGATGAACAAATCCCGAAAAAAAGCTGCACGAAAAGAGGAATAACCTCGATCAAAAGCAGGGCGAACAGAAAAATAGCCTCGAACAAAAATGGACGAACAGAAGGGAAAAAATTCGACAAACAACAGAATAGTCTCGTGCAAAACTGGAAGAACAAATCTACTGTAAAAGTTCGAAGAAATCGATAACAAATTTGAAAGAATATAGAAAAATGTTGGTTAAAAATTCGAAAAAATGGACCACAAAGACCACAAAGAGCTCGACTTAGTGCGAAAATAGAAACCGCGAGAATATTTTTTAAGCGGTCTAAGGCGAAAAGAGTTGAGTTATTTTTCAATCCGACCCAAAAATTGTCCATGTAACATACGGTTTGATAAAGAATGTTGGCAAGCGCGGCAACACGCTTTCAGATTGTTAAAACTATATCGAAAATTCACTGCAAACATTTTTATGTAGAAACATAAAAGAAGCAAGGCAATCACAAAGTTTTTGAAAAGCCATACGGGCAATTAACAGTGAAGGCTTCTCCACTGGCTCTAACTTACATCCAGACATTCTGAAGCTTCACTTTTGAGCTTTTATCAATAATAATAGTTTGCAGATTGATGATTAATGATTATCTAACCGAAGTTAAAGAAGCCGTTGCAAGGTCAAAGCTCCTAGAGTGAATATAATACAATTTGAATTCTACAAAATCGCAATTGAAGAAGTGTTAATGCCCTTAACGAACTCTTTTAATAGCGTTTTGGAGTCTGGAGAGATTCCTAAAAGCGTCTGTTGATCAAAACTTTCTCCGATTCACAATGCAACGGAGAATTATAGAGGCATACCGTTTCTCAACTGTTCGATGAAGATTTTTGCTCCAAATATATTTAATAGACTCACATCCTGGGTTGAAAGTTCGAATTTGCTATACGACTTCCAGGCAGGATTCAGGAAAGGGTATTCGATCATCGATGATAAGGGGATTGATTGGCAATTGGAAATAACCAATTTTATACGATTTTTACCAAGGGATAGCCAAACAAATGCTGTTTAGTATTATTCACCAATTAAGTGAATGTGGTTTTAAAGTGTGTGCAATCGTCTATGATATTGGCTGAACAAATCAAGGTTTGCTGCGTGAACTTGAAATCACGGTTACAAAATCGTTTTTTCAAAACCTAACCGATAAATCAAGGAATGTGTATGTGTTCACTTATGTGCCTCATCTCACAAAACTCATCTTGCACAACTTCGTTGATAATGGTGGTTATATTCTGGACGGGCAACTCATTTCCAAAGGAATCATAGAAGAGCTTATTTCGAAAACTAATGGTATGTTTTATTCTTTAAGTAATCATATTTTCTTTTAATACAACACGTTCGTATTTACATCTTCCACAGGCAATACTTTAGTAGATAATACACCCGATTTAGAAGGTACGAGCTATTTAAATAGCACTCTACTGAAGACAATTTATCCGGGCTTCATGGCAACTGAAGATCCGGTAGATGAACTGGAATCTCTACAGTACGATTGACTGAAGCATTTAGCAGAATACATTTGCCAGAGGATCAAGAATCCAGATTTAGCTGTTCAAAATCCCCAGCAAGAGACATCATTCACGTGGACTAATCAGCTGACGGAGGGATATCTTCAAAAACCTAAAGACGAAATGATGGTAAATATGGAGAAGATGGAAACAATTTTTAAAATGCTCAATAAAGATGATATAGTTTATCGTCGTAACTATTTAAAACAGTTACTTAATCTCCCAAAGACATATCGTCCGAAAGAAAAGTGAAAGACATTTTCTTCCGTTCACGTACATATGTATGTACTTTAGAATTAAACACTTAAATAATACAATGGAAGACAATTTAACAAGTAGAAAAAGAAAAATGATAAAAAAATATTGTAAAATAGTAGAGTTAAGCTAGTCTATTTTTAATTTGTGATATATTTTTGTAAACACAGAATCATTTTTATATTAACTTATGTTCTAATAAATTACATACTTATGTGTTCAAGAAATGGAGTTCGTCCTTTGTGTTACATTTTCTCATACACCCACGTATTAAATTTGTTTCCAGATACCCCGACACCAGACGATTGTTGTCTTAGAATCGCTATTAATCAATATTTATCATTATAAATGAATAAAAGTCTCCATAAAGAATTCGAACTCAAGCAATTATTAACGTACAGCATATGTAAACAAAAATTGATCACACTCGGCAGCCATCTTGGATTTTTCGGTATTTACTTTTTTTCACACATGCGCAATATATTACTTTATTATCTGTACCGTGCTACTTACTTCGTCGACGCCATCAAAGGCAGCTTCGGGCGGCTTTGTTACACGATTGTTCATCTTCCAGAAAGAAATTTTACTCAAAGAAAAATTTGTAAATTTGGGTAAATTTTGTTATTTTTCACTTCTTTCAGTTTTCTTCTGCAGGACTCACGAGGATTAGCTATGTATGTACTAGAGCAGGTCAATTTGTTCGAGTCAAAAAAAAACCTGGTAAGCGTCTGCCAGCATCGGAATCTGCGATGAATTCTAAGAAAATTTCACCATGAAACTATGTGTCTGAAATCAATTCCTAGCTCCCGCTGAGAAGCATAAAGATTTCAGGTTGAGGTATTTTAAGGTATTTAACAAAATAACACAGTTTTCAATCATGTTAGGCTCAATTCTGATTCATCTTCTTACAACAAATTTTATAAATATTTTTTTTAATTGACCAAACAATTTTGTTAAAATTTGACGAAATGTGGCGAACATGCCATGTACTGAGGCTCATTTAAGAAAGTGGAAGCCAAAAGTCTGTAACTTTTTAACGAAGTGAGGTATCGGTCTAAAATTTGAAATATATCTCCTTACAACTCCTAAGAAAATTTTAAACAACAAAATAAAAGGAGGCGTGGCATAAGAAAGGGCGTAACTTAACGGTCAGAACAGATTCAAAAAAAATATATTGCTATTTCCATAAAATAATTACGAAACTTTTAAAAGATAAGCTTTAGAAATAAAATAACAAAAATTCTTAAAGAAAAAATAACTTATTTGTCAGTTTTTAAAGTCTTTCTTAGACTCGATTTGAGGATTTTTGGAACGACTTTCTAAAGTCACTGACATAACATCATCTCGATTCTGCGGCATTACGCGTCGTGAGACATGCGTTAACAACTGCACACATCGTTCGGTTCCCTGAATGTGTGATGGAATTACTGGATCTGGCAGAGGTATTCCAGCAGAATTTATGTACTCCAACAAGTGTTCGTGTGGGATGCTTGCAGTAAATGGAGGTTCAAATAAGATGTCGTCATTATCCAAGTTAACTAAATGCATATAATCTGCGCAATCGAAATTAATGCGATTCTTCTTATAAGTTCTGAGTTTAGTTGTATAAGACCTAAAATAATTAGATGTTTTTTTTTCCTTATTTATTTATTCATTGAATTTTACAGCATTAGAGTAGGGGGAATAGGGCTGCTCTGGTCGTTAGGGTTCCGTCATTGGAGCTGTTTCTGGAATAAAATAAAAATACACCCATGAGTACTCTTAGCTCCTCTGCCAAATACCAAATGAGAATACCAAATTCTCATACTTAAAAGAAAACGTACATATATGCCTAGTACGTATATTGATAATAAATAATTGGATTGTTTGATGGTTATACACATGTGCCCCGCTACCAATTTTCACATCGAAATGCTACGAGGCCAGATAGGTTCAAGAGTCGTGCGAATGGCGATCGCGATACTCTGAACAGTTAAAACCACACACTCCGAGTATTTGAAAAAGAAGGATGACCAAGCAGCTAGCATGTAAGTTCATCTAAATAAAAGTGTGCATGGAAGGGCACCGCCCACGTCTTGAGCAACGAATAGAGAGATATATCCCCGTTCCCCTATCAGCGCAACAAGAGTGGATCTTCTAACTCCATTTGGCACAAATATAAGTATATTCACGCACTCCTGATCTATCTTAACCATTTTGTGATTTCTACCAAAAAGGTCATATTAACAATCAATATTTTTTTCAATACAAGATGGCACATGTCTACAACCAAATCCAGCCTTACTTCGGGAGCCTATAAGACGAGGTGATGACGGATGTCGTACGACTGGCGATCGCGTACACTCGAAGCAGGAGAACGTACATCTCTGAGTGTTGAACCAGCGGACGGACAAGCGCAAAACAACGACAAGTCCTTCCAACGAAATGCGAATGTGAAGTACCGCCCACTTCATGAGCAACGAATAGAGAGGTAAATCCCCGTCCCCCCCCATTCGCGCTACAAGAGAGGCTTCATAGGCCACGAATGTTGAGGTGTACCCCGTACCCCCATCCGCGCTACAAGAGTGGATCCACGAACATCAAATGGAGAGGTAAACCCCCGTTCCTGCATTCGCGCTACAACTGGATCTTCTCACTCCATTACGCATAATTAAAAGAATTTTAAATATACGCACTTCCGTTCTCCATCATCTGACAGCTCCGTCATACAAAATAATATGTAAATAATTTATAACAAATAACATAACGATCGCAATATATTAATATTTTATAGATACAAAAGTAGTCCGTAAATTATTATAAAAATATAAGACTTAATATTTAATTGCAATTTACAATTAAATATATGATGTACATTATAAATGGAATACATTAATAAATAAAATAAATTTAAGTAAATAACGAACACAAAGATTTATCTGAGAGATCCTCAGTGATTACCTCACCAAGTATAAATTAATACCTTAATAAATGAAAACAAAACTTAATGGTAACCGTAAATAGCAAGCTGAGAAATACTCAGTGATTAACTCACCAACTGTCGTCTACATACGAGTATGTTCTCTCTGATTTTTATTTTCTTTTTTCACTAATATCTATCAACTTTCTTGTCTGGAGTCATACTACTAAATGAAATCTTCATTAGAATCAGTTTTTTTTTCAGTTTTTATGCATATTTAAAACAAAAAACGCTTAAAAATTAGCTTAGATTACTTAAAAATAATCTTATTCTAACTTACTGGCCCCATGCGGGCACTCTAAGTTAAACCTAACACTTAAACTATGTCTTTCGACGTTTCTTACAGACTATTTTTAATTTTATTTTAACATTAATTAATACTAGAATACTAAGAAAATAAATTTTAAACAAAAAACTTAGTATATGGACATTTATCTTCATTAGAATAGAAGACGAGTAATGCGCTGGCATACCGTCCCACACTCCATTTTTCTTTTGAAGAAAATGGACAATGCGAACAAATCTACCATTCAATCCCTACGCAAATAACTAAAGAAAAAGAATTAAAACTTATCAAATGCAATTAAATGCGTAGTGATAACAGGAAACAAAGAGTGCAGTGTGTACAGCAAAAATGCAAAAGGATGAAGACAATGGGTCGCCGTAAAGAGTCAGTGGTGATATCATAAAATAATACACCGAAAAGAAAAACAAGCAACAACCGAATCCTATGTATGTTTACGTAGGTCCGACAAAAAGATAAATGGATGTATAAACCATAAAATCATAAAAAAGGATACTTGTCGGCCTGCCAATCAGTACCATTGTAAAAGGGGTTTCAATGAAGAACAACAACAATATTTTGTATTTTCCTTTTAATTTTATTTTTAGTTTATAGTTGGGTCATATACGAGTAATTTCTCGCGATAGTACATAATTTTATTAATAGCTCTTTCGCGGGCAGATTTCCTTTCAACGAAAAGCACTGCTAACAAAATATTTTCTGTATGGGTGAAAAATGCATTGTTTTGGATTACTTTGTTTACAATTTCTCGAAGATTTAGTGGCAAGAATTGCGTTGACTGAATAAAATTAAATAAAAGTTTACTGTCATACACTGAATTATAAAATTTGATATTAAAATACATCGGTATATAAACTTTCATAATGAAATTAGCCAATATTTTTAAATTTGCCGAAGGTAAACTACTTGCGACATAAAGGAGCAAAAGTCTGCTGGCTTTTGTTAACCAACGAGAATGAACAATTTGTCCCGTTTTCACGTTGGCAAGATCTTCTGGACACAAACCTTATGATATAGCTTTGGCTATTCGATAGAGATATAGAACGTCAGTCGAAAGGCTTTTTTCACCTTTATTATCCATGGGTGGAGGCATATTCCCCAATGAAATGGGTTCAAAGTGAGGTATAGCCTACGACAAAATGTTTGTTAAAATTTGAAGATGTTGTATTAGAACTTGGTGCTTACCGGAAGTTGTTCACAGATCTCAAGTAACTTCGTTAAAGTCCCACTAGCTGTACGTGGTCCACTTGTAGTTGAATTTTCTAAGGCATTGAACAAATGCCGAAGTGGAAGTTCGTTAAAATGCAACAAGCAAACAAACCAATGTAATGGTTTATTCAACAAAACTTCAAACTTTCGAATCATTCCATTTTCAATTCCAGTATTGGTGGGTTCTCCATCGCAGCAAACTCCTATCAAGCTAGTAAGCGTTAAAATTTCCCATAAATGGATTTGCTTAGTATTGGAGTCCTCAGCATCAACTTTTATGTGATTCAACAACTTGCCTTGCGGTTCCTTAAGAATCGCAATATGAGACTCCTTTTGTACTCTTGGATGGTATTTTCCCATTAATTTCTTTCCGTGTCAGAGCGTCATTTTTTCTGCCATCAAAAGAAAAAGCTAGTAAAGCTGAATCATTTTGCTGCATACGTCGAACGGACTACCTGCATTTCATTTTTTCACGTCCCACTTTGGATATTATAATAATTGCCTCCAAATTTTCATCAGTAAACCCAATGTCTTTAAATATGGCTGTAGCCAAACGACTAGTGTCGTTAACGACAAACGACAACGAGAATAGGGGTGAATGAACTTCTTGAAAAGCGTATAAAAAGAAACCTGTTTTGAGGCTAGTACACAAGAAGCATCGAATGAATATTGCATTAGAATACGTCGCTTGGAGCTGTGAATTTAAACGCCTTGTCTTTTCGGATGAAAAAAAGTTTAACCGTGACGGCCCCGATGGTTACAACTTTTATTTCCATGATCTAAGAAAGGAGGAGCTTATTTTGGCAAGACATCACAGCCGTACATCAGGTGTAATGGTGTGGGGAGCTATTACCTACTATGGCACAATGGAGTTTGAGTTTTTGTCCACAACAATGAACGGAAACAACTGCAAATGTTTGCTGGGACGGTCATTGCAAAAAGCGAAAAACATTTTCGGATCCCTGCCTTGGATATTCCAACAAGAAAATGCCACCATTCACACTTCCAGGCTTGTTAGAAGTTGAATTGCTTTTGAAACTTTTGCCATGGCCGCCCTATTCACCGGACTTAAACATAATCGAAAATGTTTGGCCATGGTTATCTCGTAAAAAGTATGTAGGCGGCAGACAATTTGAAGACAAGGACACATTAATCGAAGCTATTCGTGATGCCTGGGCCCAAATTTCTCTTGTTTATTTAAAAAAAAAAACTGTATGATTCTATTCCAAACGGTCTTAAAGAAGTCATATCGAAACATGGCGGGCATACTCATTATTAATGTAGAAAAACGTAATAAATAAACGTTTTAAAACCATAAAACGAAAACATTTTATTCATTTTTTCCTTTCTTTCGAAGATTTTGCATGTGGCCTTATCCTAGTGGTGCATCTTTTTATACGCTTTTCAAGAAGTACTCGTACATTGTTTGATCTTGGGAAATTCCAACAGTTGTTTCTTATTTACTCTTTAATTTTATGTCTTCCTGTTGAGAAAATATGTACCTATTCAGAGGTAGTAAAAGTTTGGGGTACAAAATTTCAAACAGGTATAAAGAGTGAAAATCGATTGCAAAATGTATGGCCTCATCCTATTGATCCCCAGTGTATATCTTCTAAAGGATTTCTTTCGTTTCTTCTTGGTGTTTTTTTATGACAGAAATGGCTTGGTCAATTTTACCACAGAACTCTCATTGAAGACCACGCTCCCTTTCTAAAATATCTGTTGTGATTTTATTTTTTTGATGACATTTCGGCCATATATTTTCGGTTGACTTGCTAGTGGTCAATAGCATTGAACTCAAATTTTTTTTTTTTTTGGGATGCAGTCATCTGACAGCAGTTCTGTTAGATCTCGATCATCCTGTTCAGTCTGCATTATTTGTAACAAACCGTTCATTATCGATCTTGTGTTGTATTGTGAAACCCTATTATTTTTCTGTATTAAATTTTCCTTTTCTGCCTCATCATTGGTTTGTAGCGCTCGCTTGTTACTACAAGAAGACAATCCAAACCTCATTGACAACCTAAAACCGATTGAGTTATTGCACATAGTTTAATTACTACTTCTTCTGATAACGTGATAACGTAAATTTGTATTCTTTATTTTTTCCTCCTCCCGTTCCATTTTTTTGAGCTAAGTTTTCAGACATTTCTTTTCTAATATACTTTTTTTATCACTCCAAACCTAAAATATATATTTTATTAGGTAAAACACCGCAAAAAATTTATTAACATTATTTACCTTCTTCCATTCAAATGAGAACTTCTTAAGTGGTCCAGCAGCTCGTTTTCTATAGTCCGCTTTTACACAGCGCATGAGTGTAATGCTCATGTTTTGGTTATTTTCTTTTGAACTGTCATTCAGTGATGCGCACATTTTTACACGAAGCCTTTTCCCCTTCTTTGGTTTTTCACGTTATTTGACAGTTGTCTTTCATTTCATCTTTGGTGCTCAGTCTTTCATAATTGAAAATGAGCCCGCTTGTTAATTCTTTGGTCCATCCGCTATACTGAAATGTTGTGCTCGTAACAACAGCCTAGGAAATAATGAAGCAAATGCGAAAAAGAAAGAAGAAGGAGAAAAATAAATGTCAAAAAGATGCAATGAAAATCTTACCCACATGTAGTGGGAATTTGGTTAATTCGGTATTTTTTGTTTCATTATCCCTCTCTTTTGCACTCATTTGAATCTTTCAAAACATGCGACGCGTAAAAGCGGACTTACCTGTTCAAATTTCTCGTACATTTTCTTTCGGTCTTTTTGTGTATCCAGCAGCGATATCTGAATACTTCTCCATCTGACCTATCAGTATTTCCAGCTGTTTCTGGTTTGCAGCATTTGACCTGTGGTGAAATAAATACGTAAATTTCAACATTTATTGGTAAACATTACTTACATATTTATTCTTTTACGGTGTTACCGAGTAAAATGACAGCGGAATAATTCAGGGGAAATCAAAAACAAATTTCCCCCGAAATGGCATTCACAATAGCTATTTTTCCGGCAGAATTTTTTGTTTCCCCTTTGAAATTCGTTCATGATACCTAGTTTTCGAAAAAGGTAAACATTCCGGGGGAACATTTATTCATGATAGGGCTGATTGTTTTTTTTTTTAAGTTATATTTTAAAGAATATATGTAAACTGTACCAATTTTCAATCCTAAAGGAAAATAGAGGAATTTTGTTTTGCTCGCAACTGTATATGTATATGTTTTTGATATATTTTTTTAAATTTGTATATTCATAGAACTAAGTATTATATATTGTTTCTAATCAACACAGCTTCGTCACTTTCCGAAAGTTCGTGGTAAAATTTTCTCCACTGTTTGATGTCGAATTCATTTGTTCATCAACAATTTCTTCAAAGAGATCGTCCTCTAGTAGTGGAATGTTGTTGGCAATACAAATATTGTGTAACGCCGCACAAATATTGATGACCCTAGTCGCCTTACTTGGAGTATAATGCAGTTCTTGTGTTCGCATAAAGCATCTAAATCTATTTTTTAGAACTCCTATAGTACGCTTTGCATGTTTTTTGTTAAATAAAGTTTCCAACGACGTTTGGTCCAGATCTCTATATGGTACTATTAGGTACTGTTTCAGAGCATATCCAGCATCACCTTTAATATTATGAATTTAGAAAAAATTCAATATTTGCTTGTTTTTCACTATACATACCTTTTTAAGAATGAAATTTTAAATTGTTTTTTAATCATAACTTTTATATTTGCTTCAATTGTGAATAACCCTATGCCTTATTTCTAATGTTTTCTCTAGCAGTGTTCTTTTTCGTTTTCTTCTTTGCTTTCTGCTATTGTGAACACCGTTGCAGTAGCACACAATTGCCAAAACAGTTAATTGCTCACCCGATTAAGCAACTGTATTGATCTTTGGAGACCAGGAGAAAATACTGATTTTGGCAAGTGGCGTTCTGCTGGCGCTTTGGTGAAGTGCATACAAAGGAGAAGATGGCAATTTTGTAGCAACCACCAAACCATTCGGTCACCAATGCATAAGGTGACTGTAATTTGTCTTGTTTTTGAAATTAATAATTATAATGTTAAGGAAAAAATTGAACGTATTTTTTCTTGCAATTAATTCTAAAGCAATACCTAAAAGCCAAGTATTCGTTACCCTATTACGAAGCCATTCTTCCAAAATTGTTTTCAAGTTTGATATATTAAAAACGTATGAATCGTGCGCGGATCCCGGATAACGTGCGTTAATATAACTGATTCTCATCATCTCAACACAAACCTATAGTTAAATATTAAAACTATTAATGAGATTATATAAACACACAAACTTACAATTATGGCATTTGTACTATAAAGTTATTTTCGGTTATAATAAATATGTTGGTGCTCCTTCTTTTGTGTCCTTATCTTAACATGGGTGCCATCAACGCAACCTATTACACCTGGAATTCCACTTTTCTCGAAGAAATACATCTTCGCTCTACGTTTGTCTTGTTCAGTGTAGTTGAAATTTGGGACATAGGGTCGTCTCTAGCACCGAAAATACTTCAGTCAAAACTAATGACACAGTGGATTGTGCCAAACCAACACAAAATTTATTCCCAAAGTTCACATGGTAGGATCCGTTAACACACAATCTCAATGCTGTGGCAATTTTGAGAATATTTGGAATTGATGTATTTCTTTTTTCCTGTTTCAGCTGTGGTTCTATTTCTGCCAAAATTTCAACAAATGCTTCTCTTGATATGCGGAAATATTTAAAAATAAAACTGTAAAAGATTATTTAAAAGCAAATGTGAGTTTTCCTCCAATTCCAGCGGATTAGTAGCATCTCTTATTTTTCGCCTTTTCCTGGCGATTTCCACAGAACTCCGATCTGAGTCGGAAAACCAAATTTCTACACTTACTCATTTTTCATAAAAATTAAACTCTGCTGAAAATTACTGAAACAATAAGACCGCGAATTAAAATATGAAAGCTTCAAACATCTGTCAAAAGTATTCGATATTCACAATATTCATGCTGATAATTCACAGCAGCACAATCTTTTGTCGATTGAGTCAGCTCCGAGTATCTGCAGCGTGATGCGAGCGTAAGCCTGACTTTCACAGAGATAGTGCTCAGCGGTGTCGTCATCACTTTCACAGCAAGCATCGCAGTATGTTGTATCACTTATACCCAGCAAATCTAGGTGCTTAGAAAAAGTGTAGTGCCCGTTCGTGACAGCAGTATGCAGACTTGCCTACTGAGGGACAGCAGACTTGTTCAACCATTTAAAAGTTTGCTGCGTGGAGCACTTCTCTGCTTTGGCTAGCTCCCACGGTTGATCAACACAATGATTGCACTCAGTATCGTTCAGACTGTTGTCACTGCCAACTTTCCCAATTCGGACCGCCAGAGAGGGGATAGCAGTAGTGTCACTTTCATCGACCTGTTTTTCTTCTTCATCGCCGCTGGGAGAGTGAGAATTTTAGCACCCGCGCCTTCGACAACACTTGCGGTCTCTTTGCGCCGTGCGTTTGTCCCTTAGATAGTAGTCCTTCAGAGTGTGCTTCTTCTGGAGCCCGTTCCACCTTTTCGGTTTCCCGAGACGAATCGTCAAAAACAGCACTCTGACCAACCAAACTAATAGTCTATTTTGCTGGAGATTAAACATGACAGGCAATGCTCTCTGCAGAAGTCATCGGAATCAGTTGATCCAGCAGCTCCTGGGTCAGCTCTGGTTTGTTGGTTGGGGCCTCCAGAATCCATGCCCCGGTCGCAGTCAAAAAGACCACGGGTGGATAATCTTTTTGGGTCACCTCCATAGTTTTAACCGTTTTACGTCTAGTTTGGACGTGTTTGGCACTTAGTTCGACATCTCACACGAGTTCTTTTCAGAAACTTAGGATCTTTGACTATTAAGCCTTCTTGCCACTATAAGGAAGCCAAAAAAACGAAGCAAGTTCCCCTTTGGTGAAGGGTCTTGGCCTACCTAATATCTGCGCCATTCTGGAGGTCATGGCACCCGATTGCAATGCCGCATTCATAATATATTACAATTTATAGTGATCATATGATACCGAGCTCAGTCGACGAGATTTTGGGTATAAACCTACAGCCACCGCTATGCTCCCATAAGGCGGGCAACTCCTAGTCAGGCTGGGACAGAAGTTCCAGGGCCCCTGACCTCCTGTGGTACCAGGATATAGCTTCCGGTCGAGGTTTGCAACCTAGCATTCATTTCCAGTGGGGTACCTTACAACACAGGACTGGCGGCTTTTAGTCCAATATTAAACTTATCTGTGGGGTGGCCGTGGTGTAGTGGTATTAGCAATCGCTTCTCACTCGGAGGGTCCAGGTTCGAATCCTGCCCATGACAAGTCAGTTTTTCATTTGTGTAATTGGAACTCCGACAGAAAAATTCTGCGTGTGAAGGCATAACACTGACACGTAGATTTGGCTGTTGTAGAGTTTCAATCACAGAAAAAAAATACTTTGAATTATACTCGAATCACTCTCAGTGAAGAAAAATCTCTACGTCCTATTCGGACTCCCACCCCTGGAGAGAATAAAAACCACTTGAATTCGCCACCAGAAATGTAGCACGCAGTTTAATGATAAACAGCTTCTGAAGATAATTGCACAGCAAGCCGGACACTGCTGTGTTTATCGATAGTTGTAACACCGTGAGCAAAATATAGTACAATCAAAACTAAGAAATTTATAGATACAGAAGCTATTGACGGCCCAAGAGATTCTTTTATCGAAAGATCCACCCACCCAGGGATCAACATGTTGGCAAAAAAAACTGTTTTGTGCTGTTTCCACTACATCCAGAGAAGGTATTCATTAAAAGTTCTAAGGGTTCCGTAGTTACAATTTTCCTCATTCCCTCTGTCTGCTTCAAAAGGGATGCACAGTTATCACCTTTGGAAAGAATTTTACATAGTCCTTCAGATTCCTTGGGAGATTCTATAGATTCATAGCATGTTTTCCAAGAATGCTTCTTAGCACTTCTAATAGCATTCTTATAATTATACGAGTATGTTAAGGCAATCCTTATACAGTTTGTCAGATTTATGATGGAGGCAGATATAAGAGATCACCCTTGCCATCTTCCTGTGATCGGATAGATCGTCATACCACCAAATCAGAAGTTTCTCTTAAATGCACTCGATAGGACTACATACATACATATACTACATACTTCAAGTATGATCCAGACATGTTTAAAGATTGGACACTCTCCATTTATTGGCTCTAAGGGTATCACTGTTGTGATGGTGGCGTTCGCGTCGCAGCCTATCAGAAGGCAGGTTTTTTTGAGCGATAAAGGTTGTCGGCGCATGTATCATACCTCTTCTGGCAGTGCTGGTCAGAACCGTCCATGTAAGCGGAAGATTTTTTTGAATCTTGGTTAAGTCTGTAAAATTAAAATTAGTACATAAAAAGGCTTTCAATGATTCTAAGCTGAAATGCAAGTTTTTTGCTAATCGTTGATGAAACGGTTATAGAGTAGCTATTGGAGTATATTGATATCCTTGCCGTTTACTCAAAGCTCCTGAAAGAAACTGACGTCAAAGTTCTCTTCATTGAACAGAACACGCAGGTTATCTGAGATACACCTCAAGTGTCGTCACATTTGATGACCCTGTGTCGTCTAATGGCTGATTTTCCCGTAGATGCTTGGGTTCTATTCACCCCAACATACTGACCACACATAAGCGGTGCTAAGCTTTCGCATGGCAATGTTCTGTTGAGTTGAGTTGAGTTTACTGAAGTAGGCATTATCTTCTTGAGACCAATCCCGATGCTGTGCTGAAGTATTATAGATTTGGTAGCAAGTTATTTTTTCTAGTCTTCAATAACAGTATGTTACTTCACCTTGTCTGCGTGATCCCGCTGGCGTACAGTATCAGCCCCTTCGTTGTCTTTAATCTTAAGTATAAAAACCGCCTTTTGACGGAAATAATGGAACTTTGTACGGATCTTTTAGCAACTATACCTAGGGTAGATCGGAACATCCGAACGGAGCCTTCACACTAGGATCCGACAAAATTACCGCCGCGTACTTTATCTGTGCATCTGAAGGAGCTCAACGTGGCTGGTTTAACCCCCAACATTGGATTCCTGTGCACGGCTTAATTGATCTTAGTTCACTCGAACGAGCCTTGAAATCAAGCACCTTATCTTATGGCCAGGAGACTAAAATACAAAAATTTAGATATTGAGGAGTTAAAAAACCCTCAATGTCTTCTGGCATTAGCTAACCATCGTCATGGAGATAATTGTGGTGGTTATTGCCAGCTGGCACCGATGCCCTTTAAAATTAGCACAACATACAGACATAAAAGACTTCTGATAGTGTTCCACTTCTATTGTTCTATTCCAACATTATATTGCAATTCATGTACTGAATCAACTGAAGCACATTTGAAAAACGTCTACTCATACTTGCCCTCTAGCAGGGGCCTTCTGCTCAATGTTGCCAATATTTTCGTAAGTATTCGTAAATGTCAAATGTTAGTATGTAAATATGTACATACTATTATATTAGTCTAATGTTTATATCAACATCTGAAACGCATTCACACGCAATTAAGCGATTACAATGTCATGATTTTAGTATCAAAATCCATTTAGCGGGTTAGAGGTCAAAACAGAGGCAATAGAAAGATCAGTGACAAATTTTTACTTTGTTTTTAGAACTCGAAATTTGTAGTCAGTCAGATTATATCAGACCGATGATATAATCGAGCCGTAGAATACATCTATTCTATATTAAGGGCCGACATTGCAGGCAGCAGTTTCAGTCAATCATTTTGATTTGTGTGATTTTGTGATGGCAGCTGTTGTATTAGTACTTTTTATATTTGTGACAATCATTTGGATTTATTTTCTCTGGTCAAGAAGGAAATTCAACGCCTATGCACTGAAATTTGGAGGCCCAGCTGGACTACCGATCTTTGGAATCGCTCACAAATTATTAAATTTGAGGGGTAAATTGTATATGTTTAAAAATGTTAACAATTAACGTGTTTGCAGAGGTGATGTGAAATTAAATTGCTCTTTTCTTTCTGAGGTGCACACATATGAACAGATCTCTTTTGATCTGACTTTATTTGCAAAAATACATCAACTTAAATACTATTTTACAATTAAAATGAAAATAAAATAAATCATGGGGATCTGGAAAATAAAAAGTTCATGCCCGTAACCGGACGAAATGCGATGCTACGTTAGGTGTAGTGAGTGCACTTTTAGGAAAAGAATTTTGGATATTTGAGTGAATATGTTTGGCAGTAACATATATAAATAGGGTGTGAAAACCATCTGGAAGTGAGTGGGGAAATATAAGTTTCAACATTCTCGTCCGCGTTGAGATCCTGGAGCTCAAATACATACGCGCGGGGTAAGGCAAATCAGGGAGGATGGAAGGAGAGGTACCGATAAATACTGGTTTTAAATGTTTGAGGGTTATAATGACTAGGGAATAAAGAGCTTGGCAGGGCATTCCATAAGCGATTTGTACGACTTAGGAACGAATCACGATATTTCAGAGTACCTCCGAAAGTGGGCCTAAGGGTATACTGATGAGCATTCATAGCAAGACGGGTGTCTTGAAAGGGCGGAATGCTACTGGCGATTTCTATGGAGCACTAGTGGTGGAAATAGCGATAAAACAGAGTGAGGCACAAGACATTACGTCGGTGTTCGAAGGTCTCCATTGTTTGAGGGAAATTAGTATCATCTATGAGTTTTGAATCCTACGGATAAATGCCTTATATATTGAGGCCAGATCAGAGGGGGTGAAGTATTTCTTACATCGCTTGAAGAAACCTAGACATTTTGCAGCATTTTTAACGAAATCGAATATGTGGTCATTCCAATATATTTTGTCATTGACACACATACTAAGAATGGCAAGTTTTTAATTTTTGACGCTGCAAGTGCCATTCATGGATAATAGCTAGGTATTTAAAATTCGCTTGAACGACAGCAGACAGTATTGTGTTTTGGAAGCATTAAATTCCACTCTGTTGATAGTTCTGTGGTAAATGATTTTTTTTTTAAGTTTTTAAGATTTCGCAGAAACATATTTGTCGATTATAAAACAATTGTCCTTGATTTAAAAATAACCGATCATCGTTTAACTGGTATTCAACTCAGTTGTTGCCAGTTTAGAGAAAATAATTTGAGAATTTTGATTATCAAAAAATTGATTTGTCAGTCTTAAGAGCAAATTTAAGTCTAGAGTTTTGGGATGAAGTTTACTCTGCGATCGATCCCACAATTGCATTTGATTTGTTTCTTAATAGACTACAATATCATATTCATAGCTGTAGCCAAATAATGAGTAAAAGTAACAACAAATTTAAATGTCTTAAGCAATGGATGACTTCTTCATTAGTTAAAAAAATCAAAAAGAAAAATAAACTTTCCTTTATTATGAAGAAACATCCAAGAAATAATTATTATGAAAAGTTATGTAAAGAGGTTAAAATTTAAATTCCACTTTGTAAAAATTCACATTATAGAAATAAACTATCACGAAATATTGGGAACTCTAAAGAAAAATGGAGAGTTGTTCATGATATACTTAATAAAAATAAACCTCGTTCTGATATTTTTATTCAAAAGATAATCTTGTCGTTTCAGATCCCTCTGAAGTTGCTAACTTGTTTAATAAATTTTTTGTTAATATCGTTCATAATAATGGTGATTTAACTGTAATTAATTCTACACTTCTTTGTGAGACCTCTTTAGTTCACGACAATATTCAATCCGATAGTTTTTACTTTGATCAATTTTCTGCCCTTGAAATTTCAAAAAAACATCTCTTAAAACATCTTGTTTCTCATCCACTGATAATATTTCAAGTTTCCTTTTAAAACATATAAGTTTTGATATTTCTGATGTTATTTGCTACATTTTCAACTTTTGTGTAGAAAAAGGAGTTATTCCTAACAGCTTGAAAACTGCTGTAGTTCTTCCTTTGCATAAAAAAGGTGATAGAATGTCACTTAATAATTATCGTCCCATTTCTATACTATCTGTTTTATCAAAAGCTTTTGAAAAGGGCATTAAAAATACCAGAAAATGGCTGACTCAATCAACTAGGCTGCCTTCTTTGTCTTTTTTACGCGGTTCTTTTGCGCGCGCGTTTTGACATTTAACTGAACACATTTAGCTTAAGTGTGCTCTGTTCGTATAGATTCCTGAATCCATCTTCTCCAGAGTCGATCCTTTATCTGTTGGCTTACCCGCCATTGCTTGCGAAGACAGACAGCTTTGTTGTCAATCTTCCCGGGAGTTTGCGTCGAGTTTGGACCACCGAGCAAAAGGTGGTTAGGTGTTAGCGGTTCCTCTTCCTCAGCTGACACAGGAAGGTGTGTTAGGGGACGACTATTGATGATGTTCTCCGCTTCGATTAAGGCACTTTGCAGAGTTTCAATTCTTGGAGCTGTCTCATTGAGCGCGTAGCACAGAACAATTTTGACACTTCGGACTAGTCTCTCCCAGCATCCTCCTGCATGTGGGTTCAATGGGCAGTTGAAGAGCCACTCTATACCCCTCGCCGAGTGTTCCGTCTTCAACGCATCGTTGTCAAAAATTTCAACATTCGTCAGTTCATTTTTGGCGCCGATGAAATTGGTCCCGTTATCACTCCTTATACGCGTAGGAACTCCACGCGTGTTGATGAAATTACGGATGCATATTATGCAGGCATCTGTGGACAAATCGGCGGCGATTTATAGCTGCACGGCCCTCACTGTCATAAATGTAAAAAGGGCCACCCTTCCTTCCGACGACCAATAGTGACATGTACTGCCCCGGTGTAGTCAAGACCAGTAAATGTAAATGGCCTGACAAATGGAGTTAGGCGGTCCTTAGGCAGTTGTCTCATCAATGGCGGTGTCGGTAGCGCAGATCGAATTCGGCAATATTGGCACTTATTTTTTGCTCTTCTGACGGCTGAACGCGGGCTAGGCACCCAAAACCTGTAGAGTATTTCGGTAATGATCGTATCGTTGTTTTGATGACGTAGTAAGCGAGGGAAGTGATCGACGAGCAACTTCGTTAGCTGGTGATTTTTGGGCAAAATTATGGGCCGTCTGGTAGTGAACGGCACAGACGTGGCGGCATCTATACGTCCGTTAACCCGTAGTAGTCCATCATTGTCTAAGTATGGTGTTAGTTTTATTATATAACTATCGTTATTCACGGGCTGGTTCTGACTCAGTTGGGAAATTTCTTCTGCGAAGACGTCTTTTTGCGCTTGGCGGTACAATAATTTCTCGACTTCATTGACCTCTGCTACTGACAGTTCCCCTTTTTCGTTACATTTACGTTGGAAGGTTCCAATGAACCTAAGAACCCATGCCACTGTCCTTCTTAAATTCGAAAAATTCTTTGATCTTGTTATGTCGATAATGGGAATACTCACTGCGCTCACGTGCAAAAGAAGTTTTGATCGCAGCTCAACCTGGCACACATGATTACCTATGTCAGTTGGTAGCAATGGCCAGCTCTCCTCGTGTAACTTGAGAAATGATGGTCCCGTTAACCACTTGTTTTCAACTTGGAGTTTTGGAGGAAATTGTGCTCTTGTAGCTTCATCTGCTGGATTTAGCTGGAATGGGACACCACTGGCTGACGTGGGTGCTGTCTAGGATTTCAGCAATCCGAAATCCTACAAATTGCTTATGGCGTCAGGGTTCCGATCCAAGCCAGTTGATGGCGGTTTTTGAATCACTCCAAAATATGAGATTCTTTAACGGTAAGTCATGATGCTCCACAATTGAGTTGCTAAGCCTTATCCCCAGGAGAGCGGCAGACAATTCCAAACGGGGAATGGATAACAGCTTTTTCGGAGCGCACTTGGTTTTTCCATATAGGAATGACACACTGATCCTTTGACCGACTTCACTGCGTAGGTACAATGCGGCACTAAACGCCTCTTCACTGGCATCGACGAAAGTGTGAAGAATAATGTTGTCAGCCATTGACAAATAAGGATCATGACATCTCGGTACTTTTATTCTGGTCAACATAGGAAGCTCTGCTTTCCACAGCTGCCATCGCTTAAAGACCTTGGTGAGAATCGGCTGATCCCATTCGATAGCTTGTCTCCATATCGACCGCAACAACAATTTTACGTGGATGACAAAGTTGGCGATCATCCCATGCGGGTCAAATATAGATATCGTAATGCTTCTCTTTTAGTGGGACATCTATCGTTAAGCATAACATCTTGGCTGACACTAGGAAACTTCAGCTTAAATATGAAGACGCCCTCGACTGGTTCCCAACAGATACCAAGAATCTTCTCCGACTTGGCGTCGATTTTAATGTCAATTGTTTTACTCTTTTGATCCTCGGCATTCAGATCGCAGATACTTCCTAGTACTTCAGTGGAGTTTGATGCAAAATTCCGTAACTCGAAGCCACCACTCCTATGAATCGATATCACTGCCTTTGTGACTTCAACCGCTTCAGCTTCACTATCGAAACTGTCAACAAAATCATCGACATAGTGGTGATCGACTATTGCACGGACGGCTCGCGGATACTCCTGTGTAAAACTCAAAGCGTTGAGATTCTTGATGTAATTGGCTGAACAAGGTGAACAGCTGGCACCAAAGGTCATCGATTGCATCACATATACGCTGATGGGGTCGTCTTTGTGATTTCTCTAGAGAAATCGCTGTGAGTCTTGATCTTCTGGGCGTATCAAGATCTGATGGAACATTTCCTTCACGTCTCCCGATACTGCTATGCGACGCATACGGAAATAGAACAAGATGTCTATCAACGGCTTCAGTTCATCAGGTCCCTTTAAAAAGATGGAGTCCAACGAGACATCGTCTACCTTCGTAGCCGCGTCAAACACCAGGCGAATCATACCCGGCTTGTAAGAATTCCTCACTGCAAAATGTGGAAGGTACCAGGTCCTCGGTGAACGTTTATAAACTTCAGCTTCTGTAGGCTTCCTGGCATATCCTTTTGTCACATATCTCGCGACGATGTCCTTATAAGATGCAGTAAGCTCAGGTTCCTTCTGAAACTTTCTCTCCAGGGCCCAGAGTCTTCGCCTCGCCATTTTAAAGCTTGGCGGTACTTCAAATGTGTTCTTGTTCCACAACAGGCCAGTTTGAAACCGGTTATTGGCCCTTTTGGTCGTGTTTGACATTATTTGCAACGCTCTCCTATTTTCTACAGAAGGTGACTGCTTTACCAGTTTTTTGACACCAAAATTCTCAACGGTAAAATACTCTTCCACGATGCGCTCCAATCGAACGTCTGCCTCCTCTCTGTTCTGGCCGCTATGGTCGAAGACTACGAAGTCTTCATTGTAGTCTTCCTTGACACCTGTAACCGTCCTACCATACACTACCCATCCAAGTTTGGTTTCTCTGACGATTGGACCAATCTCAGTTGACTCGATGGTGCGTATCGACACGCCCAAATGACTGTTATCGAGCCCTATAAGGATTTGTGGCTTCGCATTTTCATACCTGAGTACTCAAGGAACTGCTGAATGTCGACATGATGGGTCTAAGTCGGCGACTGTCACTGATTGGGTCGGCAGGTTCAGTTTACTGACGGTCTGGACGCCGTTCATCACAAATCTTTCTGCTTCATCTTTGTCCTCACTAACGTGGAAATTCACAACAAGCGATTCCTCAGTTAGCGTCTCCTTACCAAACCATTGCAGGTTTAGATCATTTTTGTAGCCCTTCAAGTTCAGTTGTCTAGCCATATCTGCACTCATAATGGTGACAGAAGAACCCTCATCGAAGAGTGCATATGTCCTCACGACAACACCATCACCATATAATCGGACTGGCAGCACACGAAAGAGTATTTTTGTATTTGTGTTATGACAGCTGCGCAGTGGTTTTGTGCTACCTGGGATCACTTCCTCACGTGAAGGTAATGTTGATGTCGACGGCTCCTGGTCTTCATGGAGTGGTGAATTGTGTATCCTGGCACATCCACGGATCCCACAAGTCTTTCGCAACTTGCAGAAACGAATTCGATGTCCATACTTCAGGCAGCTGAAACACATTTTGTTTTTCTTGATGAACTCCCATTTGGCTGGGACTTCCAGGTTGATGTAAGTACTGCAATCGGTTATGGAGTGTGGCTTTCCGAGGCAATGGCGGCATTTGTTGCCGGCAACTGACGTAGATCGTTCTGTGGCAAGAAGAACGTTCCTCGGCTTTGGCTTGCCGTCAGCCTTGGCTTCTGGGACTAGAGATGTCGTTGCAATGAAGCAGATCAATCTGGTGACTCCACTCAACCACTCTTCGAATTGTTAAAATAGTGGGATATGGCTGGATATATATGCTCCTTTGAGCCCATTCCATGCGTTTGCTCATTGGGAGCTTACTAACTAATTCATCTATTAAAGTGGTGTTAGCTAAATGTTGATACATACCGCTTGACTCGAGGAACGTTGATTTTGGTTTTGCACTTTTGTAGCAAACGGTATTTTCATTTCCATCTTTCCGTCAGGTATTTGAGCGACTTCTCTAATCTTCAAGAGCTGACTACCCAGCAAACATTCTGAGCGGCCAAAACGGAATTCCAAAGCCGACATAACTCGGTCCACGTTATCGGGATGAATCAGCAATGATTCGACTACCGCTTTTGCACCTCCTTTGATGGACTTTTGCAGACGGAAAATATTTTCGACGTTAGTGTACCCAAACATTGCGGTGGATTCTTGAAATGCCGTGCAGAATATTGGCCACTCTTCCGGTCTACCGGTGAAATTGGGCAGTTCGTATAAATTTCGACCAGTTGCGGAACCCACTCTGTACTGTACCGGTGCACATGATAACTGGGTGGCAAATGATGATGGTGGCACATACGTTATTTGGCTGAGTGGCTGGAATGCATTTAAGGGCGGCAGGAAAGTTGGCAATCTCTGCGAATACGAAGAGCAGCTTGGGGTAGTGCCCTGTGGCAGTGGTGATAGCAACGTCGACGAAGGCCAAGAGTACGGCGTGCGCTCTAGCATATCAGTGCCGGTGGACATGGTAATGGCTGTGGCTGTTGTTGTAATCGTGTAACTCATTGATGGCGTACTGGCTCTTGCAGAAGTGGTGAGTGCGGATGTAGAGGTAGTCGGGAAAACATTTGTATTCTGAGACTGGCGGCTAAGCAACTCCTGTAGGCGTATGCGTTCCTCTCTCTCGAATGCAGCATTAGCGGTGGGTGCTTTGAGTTGCGAACGCTATTCGACATCGTCACGATTGTGTTGTATATTTCCAGGTCGCTGCTTGATAAACCGGAGCCTGTGTCTGCTGTTTCCTTTCTTCAGGAAGGCTCATGAGTTTTTGTTGGCTGTGTTCCTTGACGGCAAAGGACTCGGTGGAGCAAAGACGAGGACTTCTCCTGGGCGGTTTCTTTGGCATGAACGTTGGCGTGGACTTCTACGGAAAGTGGGTGCAAGTTGGTAAATTCTTAAAAAATAAGAATAAAGCTATTGCAAAGGCGGTGCAACATGTCCCCTGGCTGGGAACTTGGGCGAGTTTAAAACCAAAGTCAAGTTCGCATTGAAGAAAAGAACGATGATCTTTGATCGTTTCAACTCATTGATTTCATACGTTTATTCTTATTTTTAAGCGAACTCGTGGCGTAGGCTTGGGCTTCAAACAAAGGAATGACCAGAAAATGACTGACTCAATCAACTAGACTGCCCTCTTTGTCTTTTTTATGCGGTTCTTTTACGCGCGCGTTTTGACATTTAACTGAACACATTTAGCTTAAGTGTGCTCTGTTCGTATAGATCTCTTTAAAGGTCTGTTCGTTTCAAAGCCCAAACCGTCGACACTGATACAATATAGCAACTCTTAGAGTATTTAAACATTTTATAATTTATTTCTACTCGTATATTGTTAAAATAAAGTGAAAAAAATAAAGAGTAGTCGATCCCAAATGCACGCATTTTCGACAAAAGAGCCTAATGCCAAACTCTGTCAAATGCCTTGGAAATATCAAGTGCAACTATCTTGGTTCCACTTTTCGGTGAGACATACCAGTGGACCTGTTGCCACGAAAACCAGATTGCCGGTCATTGATAAATTTCTTTGTTTTGAGATATTTCATGAGCTGATGATTTATCAGCGTTTCCATGACGTTGGAGAGAAAGGACGTAAGTGCAATGGGTCTGTAGGAGAGAGAAGATGATTCGCCTTTTTTAGGGACGGGCTGGACAAATGCTGTTTTCCATCTGCTCGGGAAGATTCCTAAAGAGTAGGATTGATGAAAAAGCTTGGACCAGCGGCTTTATATATGTTGAGATCTCTAAGTACTCTTGCTACTACACGAGTGCGAAAGTGTAGGCGGAGACAAAGCACAATCTGGGAGTGTTAAGCTGGCCGCAAAGTGTGCAGCAAGCAGATTGGCCTTGTCCAAAGAGCTGACAGCTAGAATGCCATCGTAAGCGTTGATATAAAATAAGGATTATTAGCAGCAGGACTGTAAATAGTGATAGGTAGCTAATGGACCACAATATAAATTGATAAATGTCATGACGTGTTATTGAATTCGTCAATACTTGATGAGTTTTTTGGTTAGTGATCGCCTTCATTAAAAATGCTAAATCATCATCGCCGTAAATGATAAATTCATTAAGCTTTTTTGTTTCTGCAAGAAAAAGGATCGACGATTTTCATAATAAATTTGAATAACTTTAATGTGTTGTTCTAGCGTGTAACTATCCATGGTTAAAATTTTACAAACATATGTCTACTCCATAAATCTCAAAGATGGCATAAAAAATAACGTAGTGTGGGATACTTAATATAAAAACGAAAGAACATATTTTTGGTATCAATTCACGTTTTGTTATATCTCAAACATTAAATATAAATAGTATGGTGTGGCTTTATTGCGTAATTTCATTAACAAACCACAAATAAGGATAAAAAACAAAGAAAAGTTGGGAGGATCATATATGTATCTCGAGGATAAAGAATGGAGCTATCTAGGCAATTGCAAAGAACGAAACAAAAAATATTTGTGAGAAAAGCTCTTTCTCACACAATCTTGATTCTCGACGCATTGCACCAGAGTTGCGAGTTTAGGAATTAAACAAACACTAGGACATAAGCTAACAATTGACTTGTAATTTGAAAAAAAAATTAATTCAGAAGCCAGTTGTCGAATTATGAATTGAACAAAATTCAATTCATAACCTAGTCGGTGAGTTATGAATTACACCAATTTCAATTCATAAGCTATTCATTGTATATGGTAAGCACAAGGATGGATACCAAGAAAAATGTAATAATTATCTTCTAAAATTAGAAGAAATAAATCAAGCCTTAAGAATTATGTTATACTATTGTGGCAGCACTGTTAAAAAGAAGAAAGAAAGAAAGAAGCAAAATAGGAAAAAAGGAAAAAAGGGGTCTGCCGGTAGTCAAGAGTTAGTCGTTTATCATCGTTTGTTTGAAGTGGTTGTGCGAGGAATAAAGAGTTACTTAGAAAAATAAAAAATTGTTCTTTCTTTTATTTTATTCTTGTCGGCTTAAAATTCAGAAGTGGGATCATGCAATCGGATATCGACATTTTTAAATTGTACACAGCAGTGCAACTGAGAGCCTGGTTGAAAAAACTAGGAAGAAAAATTACTGGGAACAAAAGCGAACTTATGCTGCGTTTAATGGAGATTCCTTCAGAGCAAAGGGGTGAGTTTCCAAAAGAAACCCAAATAACGGGACAGATAGACGATGCAGACAATTGCAACGACAGTATGGATGACGATGTATACGAGGACAGCATCGCACCTGGCGATGAGGCAAGCAGCGAAGAAGACGAACAACGAGACCGAAGCAAGAATGAGTGTAACAATGGGAGAGACAGTGAAAAAGAAATGAAAGACAAAACCACAACCACACCAAAAATGAGTGAAATACAAATGAGTGAGTGGAAACAAATGAAACGAGAATTGGAGAGAATGAGGAGAGAAATAGAAGAATGCAAACAAGAAAATGAAGCGCTAAAGAGAGAAAACAAGTTACAGCAAAAGAAGAGTGCAAATGAAAGTGCGAATAAAAATAGAAATTGCGACAATGTTATTGATAAAAATAATTTCTCTTTTGTGAAGGATTTATTGTCAGAGTTTTCGGGTACTGATGATTCGTTTAACCTTTGGGAGACGCAGCTCAGGGGAATTTTATCGAATTACCAGCTGGATGACACTAATACTCGAGCTCTAATCTCATGCAAATTAAAGGGAAAAGCTCTTAGATGGTTACATTCGCGAAGTGACCTGATGACTGTTCCATTGGAAAATTTGCTGCTGGACATGAAAGTACTGTTTGGGGATTACACAAGTCGCCTCGATTTAAAACGTGAATTCGAAGGGAGGAAGTGGCATACTAACGAGACGTTCGTGGAATATTTCCATGATAAAATCATATTGGCAAATAAAATCGCTGTGGAGGAGGACGAACTGATGATTCGTTTAACCTTTGGGAGACGCAGCTCAGGGGAATTTTATCGAATTACCAGCTGGATGACACTAATACTCGAGCTCTAATCTCATGCAAATTAAAGGGAAAAGCTCTTAGATGGTTACATTCGCGAAGTGACCTGATGACTGTTCCATTGGAAAATTTGCTGCTGGACATGAAAGTACTGTTTGGGGATTACACAAGTCGCCTCGATTTAAAACGTGAATTCGAAGGGAGGAAGTGGCATACTAACGAGACGTTCGTGGAATATTTCCATGATAAAATCATATTGGCAAATAAAATCGCTGTGGAGGAGGACGAACTTTTAGAATACCTAATTGAGGGTATTCCAAATTATGCTCTGCAGTCGCAGGCAAAAATGCATTGCTTCCGTGACAAGCATCACTTGTTGGAAGCATTCAAGAAAGTGAACCTCGTGAAGCGGCAACCGATTTCATCTCGCCAGGACTCTGCAGCTGAAGGACCAAGTTCGACTAAGAATTGGAGATGTTTTAACTGCAACTCCCTTGGACACATCGCATCCGAATGCCGAAAGCCGAAGCGAGAAGTAGGCGCATGTCACGTTTGTGCGAAGATGGGACATTATGCGGCAGCTTGTCCAAAGAGGAAAGGGCAGCAAATTCATCAGGTGGATGGTGAAGTATATCCGGATGAATATGTAAGAACTTTAAATTATACTTTTATGAAACATAATCTTTGAAACTTTGTTAGGAACACTAATCGACACCGGCAGCCCTATTAGCTTCGTACGCGAGCAATTCGTGCCTCATACTTTAATATTAAGAAAAAATGAATTTAAGAATTACTTTGGTATAAATAAAAGTCCTCTTAATATAATTGGCATTGTTAAGTCTTGCGTATTATTTGAAATAGATAAAATTGATTTAGATATTTTTGTAGTACAAAATGCCACAATGAAATTTCCACTAATATTAGGTAAAGATTTTTTGAGAAAGGCCAATTTAAAGTTGGAGAAGAAAAAAAATGAAGCGATAGAAGAAAAGAAAAATGAAACGAAACAAATGATAGAGAATAATGTATATGAAAAAGAGTGCGAAAGTCTAATGAACATCAAATTTGGTAAGACAGATATATGTGTAAGTAATAATGAAGTAGACTTTGAGTCAAAGAAAAGATTTTTAAAACTGTATAAAGATTTTTATATGTACTGCGAACGTCCTGATTTTCCCGAAACTAAGTGCGAAATGAAAATTAGATTAACAAATGAAAGACCCTTTCATTATCCCCCGAGGAGGATGTCATATGATGAAAAACAGAAAGTACAGGTTATTCTAGACGATTTAATACGTACAGGGGTCATTAGACCTAGTAAATCAGAATATTCGTCACCAGTGGTTTTAGTAAGAAAAAAAAACTAATGACATTCGCTTATGCGTCGACTATCGTACGCTTAACAAAGTTACTTTGAAGGATAATTATCCGATACCACTTATTGACGATCTTCTCGACAGACTAGCTAACAAGGTCTTTTTTTCACTACTCGATTTAAAAAGTGCCTTTTACCATGTGGATGTGAGTGAGGAATCTGTAAAATATACCTCTTTCGTAACTCCATTAGGCCAATACGAATTCCTGAAAATGCCTTTCGGGCTGAGAAACGCTCCCTCAACGTTTCAACGCTTTATTAGCGAGATATTTGACGTTCTCCTTCGTTCAGGAAAAATAGCAATATATTTGGACGATATTATGATCGCCACAAAAACAGTAGATGAGCATTTAGAGATATTGAAAGAAGTTTTTGACAGATTAGTTAGTAACAAGTTGGAGTTGAGACTTGATAAATGTCGATTTTTGGAAAACGAAATACAGTATTTAGGATACATAATCTCAAAAGAAGGTATTAGACCAAACAGGCAAGGTATCGAAACAGTGCTCAATTTCCCAATTCCTCAGAATGTAAAGGGTGTTCACAGTTTTTTGGGGTTATGCTCATATTTTCGGAGGTTTATAAAGGGATTCTCTGTCTTAGCTGGACCACTCTATAATCTAATTCGAAAGGATGCTATCTTTCGATTTGGTAAAAACGAAATGAGCTGTTTTGAAAATCTGAAGCAGAAGTTGGTTGAGTCGCCTATACTGGCTATTTTCGATCCACGGGATGCGAGTGAACTTCATTGCGACGCCAGTTCTCTCGGATTTGGTGCTATTTTGATGCAGAAAAAATCTGACGGGAAATTGCATCCGACGTTTTACTTCTCAAAGCGAACTACAGAACAGGAATCAAAATACCATAGCTTTGAGCTGGAAACATTGGCCATAATATACGCACTAAGAAGATTCAGAATATATTTACAAGGTGCCAGTTTTAAAATAATAACAGACTGTAATTCATTGACAATGACCCTAAATAAAAAAGAGATAAACCCTAGAATAACTCGATGGGCCCTCGAGCTGCAGAATTACGACTACGTATTAGAACATCGAAATGGGTCCAGAATGCAACATGTAGATGCACTTAGTCGCATGTCAACGATATTGGTATTGGAGGAAAATACATTCGCACAAAATTTATCTATATGCCAGAACAAAGATGAAAGAATTTGTAAAATAAGGAGTTTACTGCAAACAAAAGAAAGTAATATATTTGAAATGAGGAGTGGTTTAGTATATAGAAAAGTGGGGCAGAATATTCTTTTCTATGTACCGAGAAGTATGGAGCGGAACTTAATGTATAAATACCATGACGAGATGGGGCACATGGGGTGTGATAAAGTTTTAAGCGCGTTAACTAAAATGTATTGGTTCCCGAAGATGAAGCAGAAAATAAAAGATTGTATTGAGAACTGTCTGAAATGCATAGTTTATTCGCCGAAGTCAGGGAAGCACGAGGGTTTATTACACAATATCCCCAAAGGGGATGAACCATTTAATATTGTTCATATAGATCATTTTGGTCCCGTTCACTTAAAAAATGCAAAGAAAAAGTATGTGTTCCTTGTGGTCGATGCGTTCACGAAATTCACTAAGCTATATGCTGTACGTTCTACCGGTACTAAAGAGGTTTTGCATTGCTTGAGATCATATTTCAATTCATATAGTAGGCCAAAATTGATAGTGTCCGATCGGGGCACAGCTTTTACTTCCAATGATTTTCGAACTTTTCTGGAAGAATACAATGTACAACACGTTAAGATAGCTACTGGTTCTCCACAAGCCAACGGACAAGTTGAGAGGATTAATCGCAGTCTAGCTCCAATGATAGCAAAATCGACTAACGCCGGAACTATTTTCTCATTAGATAAAGTGTTACCAGAGATTGAGTTCGCTATTAATAATCTCCTCCACAGAAGTACTGGTGCAAGTCCCAGCGAGTTGCTTTTTGGTGTCCAACAAAGAGGTAAAGTTGTAGATTTTTTACGGGAAGAGTTAGAAAATATTAACCTAAAGGTAAAAGAAAGGGATTTACGAGGTTTGAGGAAAAGGGCCTCGGAAAAAATAGTTAAATGTCAAGGTTACAACAAAATGTCAAAAGATAGGCACAGAAAATGTAAGGAATATAAAGAGGGTGATTATGTGATGGTTAGAAATTTTATAAGTCAACCGGGAGCATGTAAAAAAATAGCTCCGAGATTTAAAGGTCCATACCAAGTAGATAAAGTTTTTCCCAATGACAGATACTTATTGAAAGATGTAGAGGGTTTTCAATTAAGCCAAACTCCATACTCCGGAGTGTGGGAAGTAGCTAATATCAAACCGTGGTTGAGATGTGTTTCGGTCAATCGGGACGATTGCAAGTCAGGATGGTCGAATTGTGGCAGCACTGTTAAAAAGAAGAAAGAAAGAAAGAAGCAAAATAGGAAAAAAGGGGTCTGCCGGTAGTCAAGAGTTAGTCGTTTATCATCGTTTGTTTGAAGTGGTTGTGCGAGGAATAAAGAGTTACTTAGAAAAATAAAAAATTGTTCTTTCTTTTATTTTATTCTTGTCGGCTTAAACTATCATAACTCTGCATTCGATATTTGCCGAAGGCTTTTATTGCAGCTTGGCATTTGCGATAATGCCATTTTTCATTGTGATAAGCTCATTCTTATATTCGAAGAATATACAGATTATGACACTGCAGACGAAGATGGCATTATAGGTGTTGGCTTGTATGTAACTTGTAATGTTGTTTGTCAATTTGAGTTAAAAAAGTACCAGCTACATTAATGACTGAACTTTTACAAGGAAACATGTGAAATTTACAGAATTCTTCAAAAAAATTATGAAAATGAAAATTAATTTTTATAAGAAAAATATATTACAGAATAAAAAATCTCAGCGTACAAACTATCAGATAACAATATGGTTTATAATACAGATAATAAAAAAACACAAAACAAACTTAATATTAGCTAAAACTTTAAGGGTATTTATTTTGTGAATTCGATTTACAAATTATTCCCATTTCAAAGTTTTATTCCTTAATTCTGTTATTTTTTGGTGAATCGAGCATTGTGACGTGTGAAAATGATCTTTCCACTGGTGATATATTTCAAAAATAGAGATCTCACCAAAGGGTAGTCCTTTAAGTTTTTTAAATTGGAGCATTTGCTCACCAAAACTTCCTGATTTCAGTCTCGTCACTTCCTTGTGGAATAAATGAGGTTATGATGATGTTACTGCTCACATTCCCGAAATCAAAGAAGTCGTCATTGGCATCATTTCTTTCTAGCGTTTCCTCTCTAGTCCTTTTTGTTAGGGATTGCAGAAGACTCTTCACTTTATCCTGTTTATCCATGTCTAACAGATTTATCCACGCTATTTTGAATCGGGGGTGAGTCAATGCAGCTATTTCTGCAACTTCACCCCTATCATTTATTTCGAAATAATCGTGAAAACGTAACAGTAAAGAATTCTTTAGTTTTTCCCCAAAATGTAAGCCCATCGTTATTAAGACGCGATTCCCATTTCCACCTCATTGTGAGAAGAGTTGGTAGAACATAGCCATAATGGCAATTGTCCTCCCCCTGTAAAATATCAATTTCCCTAGCTTTGACCAGGTCAAGTAATCATCATTGTACTCGAAATCGTTTTCAATAAAGAGCGATATTTTGCTAGATATATTCTTAAGCTCACAGGCTAGTAATTTATCTTTCAGATGGAATATTTGCTTTAAGCAATCATGAAGAGTATTCCAGCGCCTTACTACAGTTTTTTCTTAAGCTACATCGTAACTTGCGCCACTAACGAAAAGAGTTTGTTTATTTTTTCGCGCCTATACATGTCTCGTCCTGCATATCAAAATTACCGCAATGAACACATACAGACATACTCGTACACATTCGCGGGTAAGAACTCTCGATCGTATACCTTTAGTGCGTAAAAAGCAGTTGACATGCAAACTTGTGTCCAATTTTGTGTGTGTTTTCTTCAGTGGAAAATTTAGTACATACACCGGTTCCAGAGAAAACTGAGCGGGTAAGTATATATTTTCTAGCTAAAGTATTATTTTACTACTACTTTTAGCATAAAATTTTCCTTCGTTATCTTTAAACAAAATTATAATATGTTTTCTTGTGTGGCCATGAAGTTTTTTCTAGTGATTGGTCCCATATTTTTATGTTTATTCTTTTTGGACCTTTTCCGTTTATATAACGGTATATAAGCTAACGGTACTTTCTTTGACGCAGAAATGCCCCGAAAATGTAAAAGGCGACTGGGGACGAGGCGGTTTGCTGACTAGGCTGGAGAGACCCTGGAGGCTTGTCTGGATGAAATCAGACGAGGTGATATTTCCCACAGAAAAGCTGAGCTGAAGTACAAAATTCCGAGAAGAGCCATTTTGAACAAACTTAAGGGAAAGCATACCCGAAAGCCTGGAAGACAGCCTGTTTTTAGTGCAGATGAAGAGGTGCGATTCGTAGACTGCTTGCTATCTTTGGGAGAGTATGGGTTCCATATAAACTCGGCAGAACTGCGACATATTATCAGAAGCTGCGACATATTATCAGTGAAACGCACACGAGCGGCGGTGGATGAGCCGATACTTAGAAGTTTTTTCGAAAACTTGGGAAACGAATTAAAGGACGTTCCTCCCGAAAACATATGGAATTTTGATGAAACCAATCCTACAGACGACCCAGGAAAAAAGAAAGTGATTGTCAAGAAACGCTGTAAATATCCAGAAGTTATACGAAATGCATCAAAAACCTCGGTCTCTGTTATGTTCTGTGGGAACGCCACTGGAGAACTAATGCCACCTTAAGTAGTTTATAGAGCTGGTTAAATAAAAAAAAGTTTTGATTTTTTTAGGGAAATAATAGCTACGAAATCTCTTGACAACATTGCTCTAGCTCTTTAACTACAGGTACAGTTACCCAAAGTTTCGGATGGAACAAAGTAACCCCGTCCCTTGGACGCTTTTAAGCCAGAAAAAAAAATATTATAAATTCTAGTTTAAAAGAATTTCAAGTCACATACGTATTCTTTAATATCTTATATATAAGAGAAATAGGAATAGATATTATTAAAATAATTTTTAACCATTTTTAAAAGGTCTTTGCAAAAAAACTACAAAAAACGGAGCAAAGTATCCCCAGTTTACGGTAACAAATGGAATACAATTAATAAAAGTTCTTTCTGGTTAATAATGGACTAAATTTAAACCACTGCTACTTCGGTTTGGCAAAGCAATTGGGTTCAAAACTCCTTACTCGAAGGACGAAATGTACGCTTTAAAAAACCCTTATCCTGCCAGCTCTACTGTATGGCGCCGAGTGCTAGACGATAAGCAGGAAGGGAGAGCTAATTCTGGGCTCCTTCAAAAGAAAAATTCTTCGACGGATTTTTGGTCTTATGTGCGAGGAGGGCACACAGCCAAAATACGTCGACTACATTGGCTCGGCCACATCGAGCGAATGGACAACAATGCTCCAGCTAAGAGAATCTTCGAATCTCAGCCCTCAGGATTGAGACGACAAGGAAGACCGAACCTACGTTTCGAAGACCAAGCCATCGCGGATGCCAGAGAGCTTGGTCTGGATCACTGGAAGCAGCGTGCCCGAGATCGTAGAGGATGGAAGGCTGAAGTGTCTCAGGCAGAGACTCTCCACGGGTCGGGAGCTCGTTAAGTAAGTAAGTACTCGTAAATTTAAAGCGCGACATTTTAAAACATTGAACGTAGAAAAGTTGCTGAAATAAAGAAAAAAAATGTGCTTCACCACAGTTTCTCCCAAAATACGAGTATAATGTAATTGAAAATTACTTAATAAATTATTAAAACCGTTTTTCACATATTATTATTATTGTTATAAGCGATGTAAGCTGTTCTTCTATAGGGTCTCCCAAAAATTTAATTTGCCGCCATTTGTGCATTAAATTGTTGACAACCGTTAAAAACTAATTTTATACCTGACAGTTTAGGGTTGGAAAAAATGGAGCGTTACACGAACACAGCGTTACGATAGAACAAAGCTTCTTTGAAAATTTCGCAAAATAACTGTTAAAGGAATAAAAATTGTGATTTTTAATTAATTCATATTTTGTGTTCATATCGGTGCGCCCTGTATGTACATTTTGAAACATTTTTTGAAACTTCTTTAAACAGAATCGATCGGAAAAAATAAAAGAAATAAAATTAACTTAGCTGATTATTTCATAATTAATTTTACCTTCCATAAAAGTTTCAAAACTATTTATTCCAAACTCTCTAAACGCCTTGATGAAATTTGAACCACTGTCTGTTACCGTTGCTGTGATTTTTTCATTATTTAATCCAAAATATTGTTGAATTTAAATAATTTTGCTAGCAACGTTAACAAAGTCATGGGTTCCGTACAATCGTTTGCAGGCCAGAGCCGCTGATTTCCGGCTTAATTTTTTTTCACTGACCTGCAAATTACAATTTATATTGCAGGGGGTGCAATTATGATTAATATACATATGTATACACATATCATACATTTATTGCATTTTTCAATTCTTACCCAATGTACGGTCATTCCTAAATACCTAGTTTCTAGCAAAGCTTTTCTGATATCACCAATTAAATTTTCATAAACCTCGGTTAATTTTTTTCCAGCAGTGTACCGAATCAAGTGCTGAAGGGGTTGATTTTCATGTGTTATATCAAAGTCTTAAAAAAGCGACAGGTGCCTAAAGTTTCTTAAGGTCGAAATTATTTATAGGAAGTCAACCTCATTAACTTTGAAAATCAAAAACAGAACAAATCTAGTTTTCTTTAAGGTGCTAGAAGTCTGACTTCTGACAATAATGAAATCTTTATTAACTTTGACAATGAAAAGTGAGACTGGCTCCTTTACTATAAAGAAAGTAGTAAAAGAGTTTTAAGGGGTAATACTAGTATAGCGGCATATATACTCGTACGTACTCATATTTTTGAAAACTCTAATTAAATGGAATTGTTTGAAATGACCTATGTTTTAGCACCCTCAAATGCAATTAGTAAGAGAAGAGTGTAGAGTTGTTTGCCCCACTTTAACCCTGGATAATTCAATTTGCAGGTGCCAATTTACATATTCCATAAAATATAAAAAGTAACTTTCTAATTTAACGACGATTAAATTAAATTAACTTTTGCAATACTCGTACGAGTATTATCGTAGTATTAGAAATTAATGATTACCATCAAATATTTTTCGAAACGCTAAATCTTCTACGATGCACATGGGAAATTGCTTTTTCAAAATGAAACGTAAAACGTTCTCTTCAAATTCACTTTAAGAAAATTTGCATGTCACTCGTCGAATAATGCGACTTGATACGTCCAATCTTGCAATTTTCTCTGCCTTGTGTAGTTGATATTCCTCAAATTTTTCGTGTTGTTTTGTCTGTAAGTTTTGCAGATTACAATTTAAAAGATTACGAAACTCTACTCTGCTAATATGACCCTACCTTAAGGTGACGCAAGTAATTGGATGATACATTAAGACTGCCAGATAAAGCCACTGAACCAACCTTACATTTTGCTATGATTTTGTTTTTTTTTTAACAGACCCCTTAGTATCACCTGTAAAAAATGCACCATCCAAGTAGCTTGTTTTTTTGGCAACTTTTTAAAACATCCTGTTCTCAGAAACTCAGGTTTCCTGAACTACCACTACTAGTACTAGTAATAGTACCTGAATAGGATTTAATTACTCCTAAATTCAAAAAAATAATAATGTTCTTCAACAAATTACACTAGAAAACAAAAATAATCCAAACTTTTGCTACCACGTTATAAAAATTTATTTGTTTGGTACTTAGCTCCAATGTGTGGTGTTTCCTCCAATGTGTCCAAAATTTGAGTGGACGAGATAACAGCCCAGCAGCATTCATCCGCCTACCTGAGTACATAGTATGTATTATCGAAAGAAATTTAACGAATGTTCTCAGAGAGATTAGTATCTGATCTACATATAACATACGATCGAATGAGAAAAAAAACAGCAAAGAAACCGATTGAATGCGTGTGGCTGATGAATGCTGCGGGGGAGATTACCACTATGGACTACCATGTAGGCACCTGCTAATAGGCAACAAAACCCTATGTATTATAATTATGTAAATGCTCAGTGCGTGCAAAGTAGTCTACAGGGCGTCCCATGACCCATTTGGTTGGGGGTTGATTGGGTTCTTTGAGAACAACTAGATCTCCTATCTTCAGATTGGGCGTAGATTTCTGCCATTTAGGCCTTTCTTGGAGAGACGTCAAGTACTCGACGTGCCATCTTTTCCAAAATCCTTGGATCATGGATTGAAGTTGTTGGTAACGGTGCAACCGATTTGCTGGAACTTCTAAGTAGTTAGGCTCAGGTAATGCTGTCAACGGCTCACCTATAAGGAAATGAGAGGGGGTGAGTGGATTTGTATCTGAATCAGACAACCAACACAAAGGACGAGAATTGACTACAGCTTCAATTTGACATAACACCGTGTTAAGCTCTTCAAACGTTAGAGCAGTAGAACCGATAACCCGACGTAAATGTGACTTAACAGATTTAACGCCCGCCTCCCACAAACCGCCGAAATGGGGAGCAGATGGTGGTGAAAAGTGCCACGCGATTCCTTCATCCGCCAGAGCCGCTGACACTAAGTTATTGTGTGATGACGATAATGCCAGAGCTTGTAATTCGGTTAAACATCGACGAGCTCCTTTGAAGTTTGTTCCATTGTCAGAGAACATGTGATTGCATTTTCCCCGACGACAGATGAAGCGACGCAATACAGCAATAAAAGCATCTGTGGTCAGATCGCTGACTAACTCTAGATGCATGGCCTTGGTGGACATGCATACGAATAACGCGATATATGCTTTGGAAAGCTGAGGTTTTCAAGTACGAGACAACTTAATGAATAGCGGTACAGCGTAGTCAACACCCGTGTTGAGGAAGGGACGACTGGGCTGGAGGCGATATGACGGCAAGTTTCCCATCATCTGCTGGCCGATTTTTTTGCATTGTAAGAAACAAGGTTTGCACCGAAAAATTATCTTCCTTATTAGATTCCGAGCGCCGAATATCCAATACTGCTGCCGCACTAATGCAAAAGTTTCTGAAACTCCTGGATGAAGATATTTCTGATGCAGATCTGCAATGATTAATGTTGAAAGTGGATGACTACTACACAAGAGAATAGGGTGTTTGATGTTAAATGAAACCGAAGCTTCCTTTATCCTTCCTCCAACGCGCAGAATACCCTCCTTATCGATAAACGGGGCGAGTTTACGAAGCTTTGAACGAGGCGAGAGCTTACGACATTTAGCAAGCGTTTGAATGTCTGCGTCGAATAGGTGTTGCTGAATCATTTTTAAAACTGACAGTCTTGCTTGATGTATTTCGAAGAATTGAAGATAGGACCTTCGACGGATGGACGCTATAGCTCGACAATTGAAATAGAACCGAAGGCAGTATGCCACTACTCTCTGTATCCGATGCCATGACGAAAACTTAGCAGTAAGGAGTTGTAAAAGGTTATTTTCGACCACCACAGCTAACGCTCGAAAGCTTGGCATCCTTTCTTCAAGACCATCAGCAGGAAGATTTTTTAGGTTGAATCTTGAAGTCGGCCATTTTGAGGAATCGAGAGACAACCACGATGGACCGTTCCACCAGATGTCTTGATGAGGAAGAAGCGCAGGTGTAAGGCCCTTGAGGCACAATCTGCAGGATTATGTTCTGACGCGACGTGTTGCCATGAGTGGCGTAGAACAGTTTCAAGGATAGTAGCGGTACGGTTTGCCACAAATGTGGCCCAGCGGCGAGGTGGTGACGATAGCCAATGAAGAACAATTTCCGAATCGCACCAAGCAAAGATGTTACAGGGTTTCGAAGACAACGCAGAGGTTATGAGCGAAAGCAACCGGGTCAGCAACACAGCTCCGCAGAGTTCGAGTCGGGGGATAAAGACTGGCTTTAGAGGAGCAACCTTTGTCTTTGCAGCGATAATATTAACGCGATACGTCCCATTCTGAAGTCTGCAACGGCTATAAACGACTGCGGCGTAGGCTACCGAAGATGCGTCAGAGAATCCGTGTAACTCAAATTCAGCTAGTGTCGAGAAGGCGTATCGTGGAACCCGAAGCTGTTCAAAGAGATGTAATTCGTTACGATAGTTTATCCACCGTGTTGCTAGAAGATCAGGCAAATGATCATCCCAACCAAGATTTAAGTTTGACGACCACAACTCCTGAAACAATACCTTAAATAGTATGACCGATGGTGCTAGCAGTCCGAGAGGGTCGAAAATACGCGATACTTCCGAAAGCAACGATCGTCTTGTCGGTGGCTTGGACGGAGCTAGATTTGAGATTCGATACGAAAACTCGTCCTGAAGTTGATCCCAGAACATCCCAAGTACCTTGATAAAACAGTTTGAGCGTTCAGGATCAAAGATGGAGAAATCACACTCGTCCTTAGGTAACGTTTCGAGGAATGGTAGGCAGTTCGAGCTCCATTTTCGAAGTTGGAATTTCGCTTCCGATAGTAAAGACACTAATTTTGCCTTGAGTTCAATTAAGGCTTTTGCAGAACTCGAACCTGTCATAACATCGTCCACGTAGACGTCTTCTAGCAGAACCTTTGACGCAGCAGGATATTTGATCTGGTAGTCCTCAGCTAACTGTTTTAAGACGCGAACCGACAGGAATGGGGCCGACGCAGTCCCATATGTTACCGTACGCAACCGAAAATGCTGAGGTTCAGTATTTGGATTTTCTCGCCAGACAATGCGTTGAAAGTCAGTGTGTTGATCGTCCACCCAAATTTGGCGAAACATCTTGATGACATCGGCAGTGAATACTACGCGATGTTGTCGAAAACGCAGGCACACCCCAATAAGATCTCGCTGAATTGGTGGGCCGACCAATAATGAACTATTTAAGGAAACACCTTTCGAGTCCTTCGCTGAACCATCGAACACGACCCGTAGTTTGGTTGTTGTAGAGTCCAAATTCAAAACCGCGTGATATGGAAGATAAAAGTGCTTCCCAAGATCCCTCTTATTATCATCTACAGTGATGCGCGACATGTGACCAAGTTGAATATACTCGGACATAAAATTTGAGTACATTTGACGAAGCTCTGGATTTGAACGGAAACGACGTTCCATAGAATATAATCTAGACATTGCAGTACCCAGAGTATCTCCAAAAACAGGATTTGATATTTTGAATGGTAATAGCACGACATATTTTCCATCAGGAGCACGACTGAATGTTTCCCTGAAATGTTGTTCGGCGGGATCTACAACTGCCGAATCTTGTTCTGGTAGAGCAACGTTCTCCACCTCCCAAAAGCGCCTAAGCAAATAATCAATGTCAAGTGTCAGATGAAAGGATTCAATCGAATGATGGTCGGATTCAGAGTGGTTAAAAAACTCTCCCGTAACTACCCATCCAAACGAAGTATTTTGCGCTACTGGTGAACCTTCTTCTCCTCTAATCTGCCCTGCTTGGATAATACACCACAACTTATCAGCACCGAGAAGCACATCAATAGGAGACGAAATATTAAAGCCAGGATCGGCTAGCTGCAATCCAGTGAGATGAGCCCAGACAGACGCATTGATATTCACAGGTGGAAGATTCGAGGTCAGCTTAGCCAGAACAAAGGTATCAACCCCTAAGACTGTCGAATTAACTAATGAAGAAAGCTGAATTGAAACGCGACCCTTGGTATGACCTGCGTCTAACGATGACAATCCTCGAACAGGAAGGTGAGCATGTGTGCGTGGGTATCCTAGTCGTTTTGCGAACGACTCCACAATGAACGAGGACTGCGACCCGGAGTCTAACAGCACTCTACAGATAATAGGATTGCCTTGAATATCTTTAACCATAGCTAAAATAGTGGGAAGAATAGTTTGTTTGCGATGATCAGGTTCCAGCGACAGGTTATTGACGAGTGGAGACACAGGTTGTGCCGGCGAAGCGAATGACTGCGAATGGTTGGTCGAAAGCAAAGGGAGAGCTGCAGGCGACGACGAAGGAGAATAACTGGATGACGATGATGGTTTCGCTGCTGCATCTTCCAAATGCACTAACGAATGATGCGATGACTTACATACGCGACATCTAAAGGTTGAGCGACATTTGTTGGCGGAGTGCCCTACCCGGAGGCAGTTAAAGCAAAGCGAATGGGTTTTTACGAACTGGCGCCGAGAATGAATGTCTAACGAAAGGAACTTTGGACACTGAGGTAACGAATGGAAATCTGAGCAATGTGGACATTTTGGTTTCGATTCTTTAATTTCGGAAACATGTGAACGAAGTGATGTTGAAGGTTTTGCACGCGAAGGGACCGAACGAGTGATTGGTTGACAAGATTCAGGAGCATGGCACCTCTTTTCAAGAAAACTCAAAAAAAAATCAATCCTTATATCATCTTTCGAACACGAATATTCTGCCCACGCTTGGCAAGAGTCCCGATCTAATTTGCGAACTAGCAAATGGATTAACCACGGATCGCGAGAAGTTTGGTTAAGTGCTTTTAGTCCGCGCACGACTTCATCTGCACCGTCGGTAATTTTTCGGAGAGTCTGCACATTGCCACTATTCATAGACGGAAGCGAAAGGAAAGATTGTATAAACGATTTCACAATCAAATGTTTCTGGTTGTACCGCGCTTACAACCGGGCCCATGCTTCGGTATAATTTGCATCGGATAAAGTCATATGTTTAATAAGCGAAGCCGCCTCCTCAGACAAAAAGGATTTTAAATATTGAAATTTCTGAGTGGCAGTAAGATTTGGTTTGCTATCCACGGAGCCTTTAAATAGATCTCGAAATGATGGCCAATCTTTGTAGTTTCCACAAAATGTCGGAATAACAATTTTTGGTAGCTGTACGTAGGCGTCCCGAGTTCCTGAGTCATTTAACTTCTCCAGGAATGTTGACTGCTGAGTTGCCAGTCTCTCGAGAACGGTGTCATTGGGGTCGACGAGGGGCGTAGGCGGCTGACGACTATTAATTGCTCGCGATATAGCTGCATGAGCGAAAAAATACCTATCTTCATAGTCCCCGAAGTCTGCTATCAAATTCGCGTGAGTGTTTTCATCAACCGAAGGAAGATATTCATCATAAAGCGCACAATATGAAGTCCACGATTCTTCTAATTTATCTAAACGATTGGAAAGAAGTTCAATGGTGGTACGAGGGCGGGTCAATAAGTCAGTGACTTTTTGAATTTCTGACCTCTTTACTGAAACAGCAACACTGCTCCTGTCAACAGGCATCTGTCAGTTGACTCCTGTCAAAATTTAAACTTGCTGCGTCAGTTAGTTTGTGTTTGACAGCTATTTTTATCAGACTACTCACTAATTTGAGGAGAAAATGGAAAAAAGTGAATTTCGTGTGCTTCACTTCACAGGAAGGTTTGGCGTTGTTTAATCGCAATATGAAGGAGTTTTTGCGCCGTTTTGTAACCGTGGACGAAACATGGATCCATCACAACACACCAGAGAACAAACAACAGTCAAAACAGTGGGTTTCTAAGGGTGAATCGGCGCCAAAGAAGGCCAAGGTGGGTTTGTCAGCCAATAAAGTTATGGCGACTGTTTTTTGGGATGCACGCGGGATAATCCACATTGACTACCTTCAAAAGGGAAGAACAATCAATGGGGAATATTATGCCAACTTATTGGACCGATTCAATGACGATTTGAAAAAAAACCGACCTCATTTGGCCAAGAAAAAAGTTCTTTTCCACCAAGACAATGCAAGGGTGCACACATGTGCAGTTGCCATGGCAAAAATCCATGAATTGGGCTATGAATTGCTTCCTCATCCACCCTATTCTCCAGATTTGGCTCCGAGCGACTACTTCTTGTTCAAAAACCTGAAGAAATGGCTTGGTGGAAAAAGATTTGACTCCAATGATCATCTCGCAAACAAAGGCCTATTTTGAGGACCTCGACAAATCATTTTTTTTGGAAGGGATAAAAAAATTGGAGAAGCGTTGGACAAAGTGTATAGAGCTCAAGGGAGACTACGTTGAAAAATAAAATTATTTTTTTATCAAAAAATATGTGTTTTATTCCAAAAGTCACGGACTTATTGGCCCGCCCTCGTATTTGCGTCGATCGTGGCCACAAACATTTTCGCGCGCGAAATGTGTCCCTTTACAATTGAAAGTTTAGCCTTCACACTCATAGTTAATAAAAAAAAAAACAATTTCGATGGTACGATGATTTAATTAGAGTAATCTTAATAGATTCGGCTAGAAGGACCAGTATGAATAGGATTTAATTACTCCTAAATTCAAAAAAATAATAATGTTCTTCAACAAATTACACTAGAAAACAAAAATAATCCAAACTTTTGCTACCACGTTATAAAAATTTATTTGTTTGGTACTTAGCTCCAATATGTGGTGTTTCCTCCAATGTGTCCAAAATTTGAGTGGACGAGATAACAGCCCAGCAGCATTCATCCGCCTACCTGAGTACATAGTATGTATTATCGAAAGAAATTTAACGAATGTTCTCAGAGAGATTAGTAACGTATTTATCTGATCTACATATAACATACGATCGAATGAGAAAAAAAAAACAGCAAAGAAACCGATTGAATGCGTGTGGCTGATGAATGCTGCGGGGGAGATTACCACTATGGACTACCATGTAGGCACCTGCTAATAGGCAACAAAACCCTATGTATTATAATTATGTAAATGCTCAGTGCGTGCAAAGTAGTCTACAGGGTGTACAAAAGATTTTAACAAAATTGTTTCAAAAATTCAACGTTTAGAAAATAAGCAAATGAATGTTAACAAATGATGAATAAGGAAATGAATATACAAATACAATTTGTGTCGATGAGTGCTAAACAGTACCAAAAGAAGATTCCCCTTTGCTTAACGTTTCAAAGCCTTCATCACGAATGCGAATTGCACCAAAGATTTTACTTCTAACTGAATCTTCGTTTGTATCCATCTTCTTTAATCTAAATCTATTCAAAACATTTAAAATATTGACGGTATGAACATAGTAATTAAGATTCATACTTCAGAGGTTATTTATGTACATTTACGAAGGTTGTTTAATGGAAAAAAAAATTTAATTTTAGTCTTTTAAATCTAAATACAATACTTAACAAGTTCTAATTTGAATTCAGGGGGTATTTCACACCTACTCGTAGAACCCAAAAAGTAGAAAATTTTCCAAATTGTTATTAATCGAAATAGAAAAAACATATTGATTTGCGCTATTTTTATTTAAAAGATATACAGGGTGTCCAGGAAAGAATGGATAAGCTTAAAACACCTCATAGGTGGGATATCGGGCGCTCAAAATAAAATACAAAAAACGATCTATCCCAATTAGTACATATGTAAGTTATGTAATTTTTTTAAAAAAAAGTCTATTTTTTTCACATAACTTTAAGTTTCTTAACACTACGGCATCAAAAAATGAAACCTATCCTTCATTTTCATTTGAATATTTCATATTTCATATATTTCATTTGATATGCAGTAAATATTATAAGTAGGTGTTGCTCCATTTTTGAAAAAAAAAACATTTTAACTTTAATTTTTAGTATGAAATTTGCAAAGTGTTTATTTTTTGTAAAGCTTAGCAGTTCGGATGTAAAAAAAAATATATGGAAACCTAAGTGACCAACTGTTAAAAAAAATATGTTACGTGTCTAATACAGATATCAAAATAGTATAGTACAGTCTTTTATTTAATGCAAATACGTAGTTATTGCTATTAATGCTCAGAAGGAGCAAATTCAACTAAATATCAAAAAATTTAGAAATTGGACTTTGTTTGTTTGATGATTTCACGACTTGGCTGGTATCTGGACAGAATTTGGTTATTAAAATGCCATATATTCAGTATTCGTGGCAAGAATACACAAACATGCATTTTATTTATGGTGAATGCAGAGGCAATGCAAATGCAGCTGCAGCCCTGTATAGGGAAAGATACCCTAATGCGCGTCACCTAGATTACCGCGTATTTATCAGAGTTCACAGTTGTTACTCGGAAGGAAGAATAACTTGCAGTGGTGTTGGTGATACTAGCACTGGAAGAATTGCTAATATTGACACTGAAGGCACGGTGCTTGAAGAAATTGAACGAGATCCATCTACGTCTACAAGAGCAATAGCACGACATACTGAAATCTCAAAATCGACCGTACAAACTCAGTCCAGCCGCAGCTTTAAAGCCTAACGCATCGGACATTTCTAGTGTAATATACATACTTCTGTCATTTCTTCTCCATATTTATATTTCTTACCGGCAGAATTAGCAAACGCTCGCGATCCCCTAAAACAGAGGACATCTCATTGTCCTCTGAAAAAAGACTTAAATGGCAAAAAATATTAAAAACGCTCGGTCCAATTACTGGAGCCCAAATATTAAAAACGCTCGGTCCAATTACTGGAGCCCCTTACGATGTTTGCCTGATAGCGATAATGAGAGTGATATCGCGGATGTGATTGTATCTCCATATAACTCGCAAAAAAATGTTCCTCCTCCTATCAAAGTGTTGCAAAAAACGTGCGAATATGTGCATAGTGCAATGAACAATTTAAAAATTACGGATTATTCTATCAAGAGGATGTCTATCGGCATCAAAATCATGTGTGACTCCTTGGATTCTTATCATTCGGTGCTCAAAAAACTAAAAGAAGACAACTGTCAATTTTTTACACATGATACAAAATGTGAAAAAGTGTTCAAAGCCGTGCTTTATGGCCTGGGTGAAGTAGACATTGTTTCCTTAAAAAACGAACTCATACGACTTGGCCTAAAATGCAAAGACATAAAATCTTTCAATAAAAAATATGATCACTACACCGACACGTTTTATATTATCTTTTTTGAAAATGGAAGTGTTAAACTGAGCCAACTCAAAAAAAATGTTCGCGCCATATTTCACACACAAGTGTCAAAGAGCTTTTTCAGAAAGCAAAAAAATAAATTAACACAGTGCCGAAACTGCCAGATGTTTGGCCATGGAGAGATGAACTGCAATATCAAGACATACTGCGGTATCTGCGCTGGTTCTCACAAGACCGAAGTATGCAACGTACACGTCCTCAAATGTGCCAACTGCAAAGGCAATCATAAATCTACCGACAGCGCATGTGCAAGCAGAAATCACTACTCTGAGTTGAAGCAGAAGCTTGCAGCCAAGACGAATCGATCTGCCTCCACCAACGGTAACAAACAAGCGAAGCTGCGTAACAACAACAACAACGTCACCATATCTCTTCACTCAATGAACGATTTCCCAGCTCTACCAAACAAAGCTGCTGCAAATCGTTCGATAAATTGCAACAACAACTTCGCATCTAAAGTCTGGACCAGTGGGACCACCCACTCATCCAGCAGTGTTGCGATGTTACAGACATCAGTACAAGTATCAATGGTGGTGAGTTATTCTCTATGGAGGAATTAAACGCACTCGTCATGGAAATGATAACAAAATTAGACTCTTGTAAAACTAGAATAGATCAATTTAATGTCATTGCACAATTAGCAACTAAGTATTTGTACAATAATGCTAAGTAATATAATGAGCAGTAATTTAAATATTGTAACCTGGAATGCAAGAGGTTCATTGATTTTTTAAACAATAATAACATTGATATTGCATTAGTCACAGAAACGTGGCTAAATACAACATTGCGAATGTCAACCTCAATATATAAATGTTATCGGTTGGATAGAACAAATAGAGCGGGTGGTGGTGTAGCGATCCTAATTAAGAGGTCAACTCAACATAAGCTTTTAAGATGTATTCAAACGCAACATGTTGAAAACCTAGGCGTAGAAGTCACCTTAAGGAATGGGAGTACATTGAAAATCTTTTGTGTTTACTTTCCTGGTGGAAACTCAAGCAATGTTAAGAAGCTGCAACTGAAATCTGATTTAAGAAGATTATTCACTATTAGTGGAGACTTTTTGATTGGAGGTGATCTCAATTCCAGGCACAGAGATTGGGGCTGTTACCGTGCAAATTCATGGTGCAATATTTTATGTGATCTCTTTGCTACGAGGGACGTTCAATATATTCTCGGTATCGGTATGAAGGAAAATGCGAATTCAATTTAAATTGTTTTTATTTTTCAATATAATCTCCCCTAACATCAATGCATTTGTTACATCTTGAGATAAGCTTTTTTCAACCCTCAAAAAAATAAATTTCCTCTTTCTCTGCAAAATATCCATTTATTGCCGACTTGAGTTCTTCATCATCCGAAAATCTTTTTCCACGAAGACATTTTTTCAAATCCGGAAACAGGAAATAATCACTAGGGGCAAGGTCTGGACTATAGGGTGGGTGTTGGATTTCTTCGAAACTACAATCTCGCGCAGCAGCCTTGGAAACTCGCGCCGTGTGAACAGGAGCGTTGTCATGAAGAAGCAACACACCCGCTGCGAGTTTACCCCGTCTTTTCTTTTTAATTTCCTCCCGCAAATTATGCAAAGTGGAAGCGTAGGATGTGGCCTTGATGGTTTCACCTTTTTTTTGTACTCAATGAGCAAGATTCCCTTTGAGTCCCAAAAAACTGTGGCCATGAACTTCCCGGCAGACGGAGTGACTTTGAACTTCTTCGGGGGTTATGTTCCTTTTTTATGCCACTGCATGGACTCTTGTTTGCTTTCAGGGTCATAGTGGTGGAGCCATGTTTCGTCCCCAGTAACAATTCGATCCATAATACCGTCCGCGTTCTCACTACACATCTCCAAAAGCTCTCTACAGCATGCGATTCTCATTTTTTTCTGAGGCGCTGTGAGCATTCGTGGCACCCACCTTGCACTGACCTTTGAAAGGTTAAGATGGTCATGAAGAATGGTGTGAATGGTACCAATTGAAAGCTTTGTGATCTTTGCCATCATTTTCACCTTTATTCGGGCATCCTCAAGAACAAGTTTTTCGACTTCTTTGATGCTTTCTCCCGTACAAGCAGTAGCCGGGGCGCTCTCTCTGCCTCTCTTGAACTCACTTGACCACTTTTGCACAGTTGATAATGAAGGTGCGGAACCCTGGTAAACAGCCACCATCTCTTCATGAATAGTTTTTTGACTTTTTCCTTGCTTAGTGAGAAATTTAATTACAGCGCGATGCTCAATTTTCACCATCATCGTCTCAGTTGCCATTATGATTCTGTTTAACTAGAGATAAAACGCGAATTAATAATCACATTTACATGAAATTTTACATGAATGCACTAAAATAATAGTATTACGTGATAGATATCAATGTATATACACAACCATAGCTTCACCCAGATACCGAGAATATGTTGAACGCCCCTCGTATGTTACCTGTTCGTGGCTTGTTTCCTTCCAGTCCTACTTATTATCCTGCTGGTTCCCGTGGTCGTCCTTCTGTTATTGACTTTTTCGTTACCAACATGTCCAGTCATATTTCTCAGCCTGTTGCTATTAATGATCCAGTCATTTGCCGGCTTCCTTGGTCAGGCAAGAAACTCGTGCAATATATTCAGAACCTTAAAAAAGCAAATTGGTCTATGTTTCGTTCTGTAATTAACATAAAACTCAGAATCCTCCCTACTGCTCGTGAAAGTGTAAACAGCAATTGAGATGTTGATGAAATAGTCAAACACTTCTCTGAACATGTTCTTAGCTCTGCGGATACTACTCGTAGCATCCCAAAGATTAAAAAAAAATATTCGTGTGTAAAACTCCCCGGCCACATCTTGGAACTCATAAAAATTCGAAATATGCACAGACGAAACTGGCAGAGATATAGGCAACCCTTTTCTCAAAGTATTGCAAAATACTTTAGCAAACTTATAGGCAAATCCATTCAAGAAATACGGAATGAGGAATGGAATACAAAACTTAGCTCTCTCGATAAAGCATCTAAACCTTTCTGGAACATCACCAAAGTTATCAAAAATAGAAAAAGGCAAATTCCGTATCTTGAGGCCAATGGTGATATTTATACAACTGATGTCGATAAAGCTAATGTTCTCGTTCAGAATTTCGCGCAAAACCACCTTGTCTCACAACAACTGGGAGACAGAAATACTGACGACGGGGTATCTCGAGCCATACAGACCTTGGACGCTTCAGAATCTGATACACCATTAAGTGCATTTGTATCCGAGGCTGATGTTAAACATATTATAAAAAACCTGAGAATAAGGAAAACTAGTGGCATTGACAGTATACACAATGTCTATCTTAGGAATTTACCCAAAATTGGCATCCAATTCTTAGCATTTTTAATTAATGCCTGTCTAAAAATGCAGTACTTCCCAACAGTATGGAAGGAAGCAAAAGTTGTCCCTATCCCAAAAGCAGGCAAGCCGCTCAACGAGCCTAATAGTTACAGGCCTATTAGTTTGTTAAGTAGCCTGAGTAAAGTCTACGAAAAATTATTGAAAGAAAAAATGCTAAAAATTATTGATGAATGTAGTATCTTCCCGCATGAACAATTTGGCTTTAGACGATACCACAGCACGAGCCACCAAATTTTAAGAATTTGCAATAGTGTTAAAAAAAATCGTACTCTTAGAAAATCTACTGGAATGATACTTCTGGATATTGAGAAGGCGTTCGATACCGTGTGGCACAACGGCTTGTTATTTAAAATGATTCAATTTCATTTTCCAACTTTTCTTACGAAAATTGTTCAGAGTTTTTTGTCAAATCGTACGCACAAAGTATTCGTTAATAACAGTCCCTCACGTGTAGTAAATGTTACAGCAGGTGTTCCCCAAGGTTCGGTCCTTGCACCAATCTTGTTCAATTTGTATATGTCTGACATCCCACACTTACCGGATTGTGAATTTGCTCTTTATGCTGATGATTCTATCATATTTTCGTCGCATACGTATGGTCTCAACATTGTAACTAATTTACAGTATGCGACAGAAAAATGTATCGCTCATTTAAGCAAATGGAGAATTAAAGTAAATGCGGAAAAGATACAAGCTATCTTTTTCACAAGAAAAAGAAAGTCTTGTTTTTTACCGCCAAACCAAATTATAATAAGCGGCCAACAAATCAAATGGGAGGCACATGTGAAGTACCTAGGGGTATATCTTGACAAAAGACTAACATTTAAGGAACATATTTCAAAGATATTACATAAAACTGGTGTAGCGATTAAGATGCTTTATCCCTTCATAAATAGAAGGTCCTCACTGTCAAATGAAAATAAAATCTTGATACACAAAGTCATTTTTCAAGCTATCTTGCTGTATGGTTGTCAAGTATGGGGTGCTTGTGCCAAATGCCATATAAAAAGACTGCAAATACAGCAAAACAAGCTGCTGAAAATGATGCTCAATCTCCCCTGGCATCACTCAACCCATGATCTCCATAAAAAGGCTAATGTTGAATTGATCTCTGATAGAATACGAAAGCTCACTGAAACATTTCTGATCAGATGTAGCCTCCCTGAAAACCCCTTAATAAATGAACTGAGTACTACTCACTTAAATCCAGATTAAACTAAACTCAACTTACCTTTTTTGTTAGTTTTTTGTTGTTTTTTTTTTATTATCTCTTCTGTACTTTTTAGGTATGAATTTTCTTCTTTGTTAAAACTGAAATATTATGATTTATATTTATTTATACACATATATTGTTTTCACGTTTTATTATCTATTGTTTTAGTATTGTTAATCTCTATACAATGAGAGCTTGTTTATTTGTTTGTTATTTATGAATTTACTTATTAATTTGTTCCTTATTTATTCCAAGTTTATTTATCCTTTATTTATTTTACTTATCAAACTATTTATTTATTTTCAATTGATACTATTATTATTAATATTTATTTTTATTTTTATTATTTTTTTTTTTTGACATAAATGAAGGGTTTTGTTGTTGTTTCCCTTCGGAAAATTTTTTTTGATTGTTCAACCTTTTAATTTATAAATAAATTTATTCCAGTTGAAAGATATATTTAGTATATATCACATCTCTGAACTGTAAATTGTGCGGTGGCATACCATTGTAATATTTAAGAACTAAATAAAAGTATTTGATTTGATTTGATTTGACCGTACAAACTCTACAACCGAGAGATTACCACGCAAGATTTCGTTTAGTTTAGTTTTTAATGCATTTTATTTTCTTAATCATTAACTCTTACATACTAACAAAAAATGCTTAAATGCTAGCTTAAAATTACTTAACAACCTTAAATTAACTTACTGGCCCCACACAGGCACTCTAAGCTACTCTAAATTCTTATATCTATGCCTTTCGACTTTATTAACATTTCATTTAGAATTATTTATATTGTATACTTAAGGCTAAGAAAAAAAAATTGTTGACAAAAAACTTACGAGTAGCATGTGGACATTTTGTTTTTAATTTTTTATAAAACTTAATATCTAACTTAAAATAAACCTTAGTCTACCTAACCTACATACACAATACAACATACACACACATAAACATTATACACAATAATAAACATATATACCATTGTATATATCAATACATGTATATGTTTCTTAAATGCTAACCTAAACCTATGCAAGCTGGCCATCGCTATTTACAGAGCAAATAGTTGGGTCAGCTCTGCCTCATTAGCGAGGCTGATCCGTAATTTACGGAAACGACGACGAAACATCTTCTCCATCATTCAACCACCAGAAATGCTGGTGCTGCCGAACGACATCCCTCTTATCGCGATTCCCCACCGCCCTACTGAACCTGAGACGACCCACACTGCCGTGTGCGACGTCTCTGTTGTAGTTGAGTCGCCTGTCCCCAGCTGTCCGAGCGACATGGAAGATTAACGGCACCGCTGATCTATCCTAGATCAACCCTATCTGATCTAGGTAGGGGAATTCTTCCAGTGGAACGAAGCCGTCAGAGCGCACACTCACGTGGTAAAGGTAATTGCGGTAGTAAGCCAAAGATATCAGGTTATTCGTCGAGGTCATTGCTCTTGCAATGTGCCTTCGAGTCAGCTTAATTACGAAGTTGTCCACTAGTATTAGGTTCGCCCTGTTGTAAAGGACCTCATTAGGATAAAATTTCTTGTACTCCGACTCTGGTGTTCTGTACAAGCAAAGACAAGCCCTAAGGCAAGCCCTCTCAAACACCCGAATCTTTTCCATTAAGCTTGCTCATACATTGAACCACACGGGACAACCAAATACCAGCATGGGCCTGATAAGGGCCATGTAGCAGATTACCTTTATCCTCGCATCGAGTTGGCTGCTATAAAAGAGTCTCTTTGTAAGGGCAAAAACGCCTTTAGCTCTGGCCAGAGCAGCATCTACATTTTTGCCAAAATACAGAAACTGATCTAGCCAGATTCCAAGGTATCTGACTACATTTCGACAGGCAAGAGGCTGCCCGTGTTGTCCAATGATCGAGAACTTTCGCCAATTTTTTCTGCTATCCCTAGAGGCTCCAGACAACGGCGTCCTAAAGAGAATGGTTTCCGACTTCTGAAAGTTGATTTTCAACTTCCAGTCATCGCAAAATCGTCTTATCTTATCGAAGTCACGCTGCAAGAGAGTATTGATGACCTCGATTTTTGGACCTGTTCTGTACGCTACCAAATCGTCTGCGTACGCAATAGTATCGGGAAGTGAACCTATCAAGTCGCTTGTATAAATGTTGAATAGGATCGGCGAATTGACCGCACCTTGCTGAAGACCATTTTTAATTTGAAATATTCCAACAGAAGTCACATCACCATTTTTCACGATGAACTGTCTGTTGGTTAGCATATTATAAAGAATGTCCAAGAGTGGTTTACTGATCCCCAGCCTAGTCAGCTTATAGAAAAGACCCTCTAACCATACGGTGTCGAAGGCCTTATCCAAGTCAACAAGGCAGGCACCAGTACATTGTTTTTTGCCTTTATTCCATTGGATATCGGACACCAGTTTAGACGCGGCATGTGAGATATCATATCCCGCCTTAAAACCGAATTGATTATCCGGAACTATATGTTTGTCCTCAACCCACCTAGACAGAGCTCTATTGATTACTTTTTCAAAACCTTACTGATATTCGGAAGGAGACTTATCGACCGGAGATTCGCCGGATTGGATATATCCTTTCCCCTTTTGGGGATAGGTTGATCCACCGCCGTTTTCCAATGCGCTGGATAATGTGCATTATTTATTGCATTATTAAACAGGGTGGTGTAAATGTCCACCGCTTCTAGAGGAAGATGTCGAAGCACGATGTTCGGAATACGAGTACTATCAGTCCCCACCGATTTCTTAGCCCTGATTGTGTCGAAGATCTCATGGAGTCCTTCCTTCGAAATGAACGGGGGTAGGCCACCCTCTCTGGCAATGACGTTATTTGCCATATTTTCGTCGCTAAACCGGGTGAAACCAGAGCCCTCGGATCGCCAGTTCCCTATTTCATTTCGAATGCAGAAGTCGTGCACCAAGACGCGATTGTCGTAATTAGGGCCAATGTTATTAATGGCCTTGTATACTTCCTGGAAAGTCGCCCCTATGGCCTCAACCTTCTCCTGTGGATCCTCGATCACAAAAAAGTCGTCATCATCAGCGGCCTCATTTGGATCAATACCTGCTATTGTCAGTAACCGTTCGTTGTCTGTTGTCCGGGCTATTTTAAGACACTGAAGGTCGTTTTGATTTTTTGTTTTTCAATACAAACTTACAGAAATTCTGTAATTTTCTTTTATTAGCGTTTGAATATTTTTAATCGACGACTTCAGTGTCCTAATCTCCGGGTCTTGTCGGTCAGTTAACTGTCTGTACAAGTTTTTAAGTCTGGTCAGAAGTCTACTTTTCTGTCGGTGCAGTGCGTCAATAGTAGGATTGCGGAACAGGTCTTCGTTAGTCGTACGTCGATACCGCGGTATTGTAGTGTCCATAGTTTGTTTAATTGTCTCGTCCATTTGTTTTAGGTAATTGTCGATCTCCTCGTTTGACAAATTCCTATTGGACGGTGGGTGGAGCGTGTTCGAGGAGAGCGCTCTAGTCAAGGTTGCGGAGAAGCGTATCCATCGAGTCTTACTGTAGTTGTAAGTATATCTTTGGACAAACCGCAATTTCGTTGGGAACCGTAATTTCGGCGCTAAAACCGCAATAGTCGCTGTCATACACGAATGTGCGCAGACAGTTTAATGTTTGTAAATTCTTACCTGTCAGTTGTATACGTTCGTCGTACAGCAGTAGATCCAAATAAGACCCGCCTCTGGGAAACGACGGGTTATCCGTCGCTTTAAGACCGAGTCTGTACATGACATCGTGCTGACCCCACCAATCGAGTAGTAGGTTCCCTCTAGTATTTGGCAAATTATTTCCCCAATCTCTGTGTCTAGCGTTGAGATCCCCGCCGATTATAAAATAATTCTCCCCCGATTCCAGCCTCAGAAGTCGAAAAAGCGTGTCGAGCTCTGTAATGAATAGGGTGGATTGTGAAGCCTCAGGTGCATAAACGGAGACCAAGTACAGCCGCTTTCCACTGCGGAGCGGTATGTAAATGATGACTGCTTCCAACACCCGGAACCTGCGCAACACTCCCTTGTACACTCTGTGAAATTTTATACCTTCTTTAATGAAGATTGCGACACCGCCTCCACGTTTGGATCTGGGCCGATTTCTTCTTCTAACAATATAATTATTGTACTCCAGTGTACAATGTCGGTTAGCTTGGTTTCGCTAGCGAAAAGCACATCAGGTGTTTGGTCTTGTAGCAATTTAAACATCGCAGCTCTTGGTTCGATCCTAATCAGTGAATTAACATTCACCGCAAGGACCTTCAAAGTTTGCTCCACCATGTGCGTACCCATTACGACATGTACCTGCTGTTGCAGCTGAGCCATCTGCCCTTGGATTGCGAGCAAGATGGCCAGCAAGTTAGTGGGCGTAGGAAATTTGGGACGTGACGGCTGGTGTTTGCAACCTAACAGGTGAACGTTTGACTTACACCTTCTGCTGCCGAGACAGCTGCTTTTTTAATGTCGGCGAACTTAGGACAACCCCGATAGTTTGCGGTGTGTCCTACGTTCCCACATAACACGCACGAGAGCTGCGTCTTATCGGATGCTCCGTCCCTACCCAGAGCACACTCCTCGGAACTGTGGTTCTTTGCGCACTTCACGCATCGAGGCTGCATTTGGCAGTTTGACGCAGCGTGCCCGAACCTCGGGCAGCGAACGCATTGTAGAACGACTTCGCTCCTTTTTAACCTGGTAGTCTAGGACATTGATACTCCTTAGACTATCCAGACGACTTTCGGGACTGAGCTGCACCAGGAAGAACGGCAGGCTGCGTTTCTCCCGCCTGGCTCTAGCTGTAGTAAATGGCTTTACCCCCAAAAACTTGAGCCCTTCGCACTCTTTGTCTTTAAGCAGTGCCAGGATCTCCTCAGGATCAGAAGACGGTTCCAACCCCTTCAGCAGCATCGATGGCCGCTTTTCGCACTTCGGTGTGAATGAGTAGTGCTCCGTCGTCGTTTCCTTTAGGAGCTCTTTCACTTTCGCGTAGCCCTCCACTGTATTACAGTGGATGGCATAACGATCGTTCCCCAATCTCTTAATGTTAAAATTGTTACCAATGACCAACTTACACAGGTCCTTGGTTGCATTTACTCTAGTTTATAGGTGTTGATCGGAGGCACCTTCTCCTTCTTCTGCTGCTGCTGTTGTCTTCGTCTTCCGACTCAGATGAAGCTAGAGAGGCAAAGTTGTTGGTGCCCTCCTCCTCTTTATCTTCTTCAGCTGTTAAAACATCACTTTTTTTTTTGGTTAGATTAGGAGGTGTTTTCAACCTCTTCCTCCTTTTAATGGCTTTCGCCACGGTTATGGGAAGAGCAGGGCGCTCTCCACCATCCATCACGTGATTTTTTTTTTTTTTTTTCTAATTGCTTGTTGGTTTTGATAATATTACACAATTTGAGGAAAAAATAAAAAAAACAAGAAAAAAAATTTCCAAGTTTCACCCAGGATTCGAACCCGTGTCCCACTACTTGTTGACTGGCGCCGCTAACCGCTGGGCTAACGAATCAATTGGCAAAATTGCAACTAATTATGTTTATACACTGAATTATTATTTTTTTTTACTTTATGAAAAGCCGAACGACGTCTATTTTCACCGGAGATTTACGAACGACTGACGCAGGATTTCGTTTTTGTCAACAGATGCTTGTGAAAATAGAAGAAGATCCGCAATTCTTTGATAAAATGCTGTGGAGCGATGAGAGGAAGCCGCTTCAAAAAAACTCCGCTACGCGCGTCTTCTCAAAAAAGCTTTTGTTCGAATATAGTCCCATTTACAATACTGCGAGATGCGATACGAGAGTCGCATTTGAATTCGAATGCGAGAGCTCTCGCATTCAGACATCGGACGTCTGTTTACAATGATGCGTCAACACACCACTCACAAATAACAAGCTCAAAATGAAAACAACAACAATTTAGCTGTCACGCATTGCGAGATGCGAGAGATTTCCAGATTTTCGAAATTGACTGCGAGACTTGCATTGTTGTAAACGAACACATTGAATTACATGTTACGGAAATATTTTTGACGGTTCATGCGCTCTCGTTTTCGAACAACGTATCGCATCTCGCAGTATTGTAAATGGGACTTATGTCGAGCTTGTATCAGAGTCGGTGGGAGACAGTTTGAACATTTACTGTAATTTTAGGTTACATAAAGTTTAAATAATATTTAACATCGGTTTTTTACTATATCCTTATGAGAATGCGCAGTTAAAGATAAGAAAAGATCAATTTTTTGATATTTAGTTGAATTTGCTCCTTCTGAACATTAATAGCAATAACTACGTATTTGCATTAAATAAAAGACTGTATTATACCATTTTGGAATCTCTATTAGACACGTATTTTTTTTAACAGTTGGTCACTTAGGTTTCTATACATTTTTTTACACCCAAACTGCTTGATCTTTACAAAAAATACACATTTTGCAAATTTCATACTAAAAATTAAAGTTAAAATGTTTTTTGTTTTTTTTTCCAAAAATGGAGCAACAGCTACTTATAATATATACTTTAAAAATTACATAACTTACATATGTACTAATTGGGATAGATCGTTTTTTGTATTTTATTTTGAGCGCCCGATAGCCCATCTATGAGGTGTTTCAGGCTTATCCATTCTTTCCTGGATACCCTGTATAATGAAATAAAAATGTAATTTCCCAAATCGCTCTAATTTTATTTACCATAAACATAAAAAAACTTGGTTTCGTATCAACAAATCTTTAAAACACTTGTTTACAAATTAACTGCGGATATTACTATCATATTGAAATAAACATAATTAGAATCGGTTCAGCTTAAATTCATAAGATGTATGCAATCATTACGTCAAAAAGACCATATTCAGTTTAAAATTCATTCTTGGCAACAAACAAACCAGCATAAAGCAAATCGATAATAATTAATAACTTACCAATCAATCTAAAAAAGTATCCGAAAAAGCTTTCTGAATATCTAAATAAAAATAAGGTTTTCCAAAGCAACTTTTTGTAACAAAAAAGCATCATTATTAGTTAGCATTTCCTAGAAACACAGAGCTTTCTTCAGTCCGTATTTTCCATGTTGTCGATTTTTACTTGACTTACATATGTACCTTCACGAAGCAAATTCTAAAAAAAAAACTACCTTGATTTTCAACTTGAAATTCTGAGGGATGAATCTTAAGATAATGTTTTATTAAATAAGCAAAAATTGAAAAAAAAAAAAAAACAAAGAAAAATTCCAGATGTGAACTACCCCCAAGACCATAGCATCATGATTAAGTTGTAGGTTTAAGCGCTTTATTTTTTATGTTTGTAAATTTTACAATGAATGCATTACACATGTGACATGACAATTTGTATGCTTTTTTATGGAAATAACTGAAATAGTGAATTCATTTAAATTTCATTAAAAACTTAAATACACCAAGGTCATAGTTTGTGTATTTAATGCTTATTTTAAAGAAAGTTTGACTTGTTTATAGCCTCATATGCTTCTGAAGAGAAATGAAGATTTGCCTATGAAAAATAAAAATATTAATACATCTACTCAAACAACCTTCGCCAACTAATTTTTTCTTAAAATGCCCTAAAAAAACATAATACAAAACTAGCAAATCTGCAATACTCACCTTTTTCTATTCAATAACTTGTTTCAACAATTTTTTTTTTCAATCCAATTACTTTCTCAATAACTTTTCTCAATTCAATTACTTGTATGCACTTTGATCACTAATGCTTGTCACGTATTCACTAAACAATCGATTTGTGAATTGACCAACTCAAGTTTGTTTTTTTTCTAACGGGTTTAACAAACGCTCACAGGAGGAAGAGCAGGAGGCACGATAAGCCACTGACTCAACATATTATTTTACCAATATTTCTACTAATTCAATTGATTTATTTAACAATTAATTGAAATTGGTGTAATTCATAACTCACCGACTAGCTTATGAATTGAAATGGCTGTAATTCATAATTCATCAGCTAGCTTATGAATTAAAATTTTTTTAATTCGAATTCCACCAATTGGCTTGTGAATTAAAGACAGGTTTAAGCCAAAAATGGCTTAAGCTTGCAACTCTGCATTGCACATATTCCATGACAATATCCAATTTATTTTCTCACTTTTTTTTTGATGATCGCATAATTTTACTTCGTTTGCTTTTTAAGCACACATAAAAGCTTTGTTCAGTGAAGCTGTTCCGGACTGTTCCGAACAGAAAAGTACAAACTTTCCTGTTCAGTGAGAAAAATTACTATCCGAATCTGTTCTGCTCTATGTTCAGTGAGGCTGTTCCAATTTGTTCGGAACAGAAAATCTTGCACCTACTTTCGTAGTAGAACACAATTGTGAAAAATGTCAAAATCAGCTGTACTTTTCTGTTCTCATTTGATTTGACGTTTTTCACAAATATGTGCTGTTCTAGTTTTTCCTCACTGAACAAAGCTAAAATGTTCCAATTTTTTTTTCTCTTTTATTGGATTGCTTCATGAAAACAGGTGAGGAAGTGGAAAATAAAAGAACAAAAACATTTCCTGAGCAAATGATCTTTCCTTTTATTTTAATAAATACAATGGTTTGTCTGTGTTTTTTTTTCTAAAATCAGAAACATTTTGGAGCGGGGACTTATTATTTACATTGTTTAGAAAATATCTAAGATACTTTGGTCAAATTTGTTTCCAATAAATTCCTCCTATGATGGACTATAGATTAGTTTGAATTAGGCGGGATGGGCAATTAATAGAAATAGGACTTAAAATGGAAAAAATATATAAAAACTAAAAAATAACATAGAATAACGTGCTATACCATTTTTTAAAGCTAGCATCTCATTTTTCAATCTTATTTTAATTTCTAGTTTTTATAATGAACGTTTTTTGAAAAATTAAATTTCAAAGTCAAAATTTTGAAAAAAACATAAAATTTTAATTTTTTTTCGTAAAATTGAATTTTTACTAACTATGTAGTTAACTAAAATCTTGCTTAACTCTTGCTTTTTGATCTTATTTCATCTATTTTCCAGGAAAATGTATTTTAAGAGAACTAAAACCAAAAATTCAACTAATTTCATTTTGTGGTCCAAGCATGAGTCGTTCAAAACCATTCATTTGTGGCCTTTTTGCATTTTTCAACAATCAGGACTACCTGAAAATACGGAATCGAAAACCAAAATATGTTTCTTACTTATTTCGAAAAAGGTTCCCCAAATCTGAGTTGCGCCTGTAATTTTTTTTAAATAAGAAAAGTTCAGATGGAGCGCTTATTACTTCATCACTTTTCTTAATTCTAGCGCAACATGTTTCACAGTTTATTTACGGGCCAACTTTAAAAGCGACGTAGCATATTAAATACCCTATTGCTACCAAATCAATTTTCATTTCAATATCTTCATTTTCAAAATTATCGCCAACGAAGAAATCAGGATATTTTTCGAGGATATCAAAGGCAATCTGCAATATCAGATAATTTCTTATCATATTCCTGATCATTTTGAGCCGCTGAGATGGATAAAGAAACATTTTCATCGTTATCCATCATCATATGTTTAGAGATGGGTTTTGATTGTTTCCTCCTTTCTGTCTTATAACTGCAAATAAATTCTCCAATGCATCTTGGTTCAAACGCTTGGTTGGTAGGAAAAAAATGTCTTCAGAACAATCGTTAAATAAATCATCGGCAAGTTGTACTACTCCGTTTATAGACTGTTTAATCCCTTTCAAAAAATAAACAGTTTTTGATTGTTGAACCAAGGAAACTTGAGCAATGTAACTCTTAAAAGTTTTTAAAAATTCACGATCTATAAAAATTGTCGGAATTTAGAGAACCGCTATTCAAGCAGTCAAAAACTTGATCAATTTTACTAAGAAAAGTTTTTGTAGAAACTGCAACTTCCTTTGAACAGTTCCTAAAACCACAAGTCTCTATAACTTACAGTTCTACTAAAAATTTGAGTTGCATACTTGACTCGCATTTTATCGAAATAAGTAGGAAATATGTGTTGACTTGTTAGTTTCGGGCACATTCTAGTTTTGCCATTTTGTTCTAGCTGCCAAAGCTCTTTGACAAATTCGAAACTAACCAAGCCATCGGGAGTATTAAGATCCGACTTCAACAGACAGTTACGCAACGATCTTATTAAATGTAGAAAGTCATATAAACAGACGATTTTAATGCTATTTATGAACATACAGTGATGGACACTTAATTTTAATTCGAGTAAGAAAAACATTATAAGCTTAAACACTAAAATTTTGAAGTATTGTATAATAATTTATTTATTTACGAAAATTTATTTATTGTTTTATTTATTAGAATCCATATTAGCCGTTCTGTATCAGCCATTTCTATAAGAAATCAAACTTTATAAAACAATTACTATCAATTTGCATATTTCTTTGCCATATAAATAGCACACGACACGAAAAATACTATATTACCGCTAGTTCTTGAAAGTATAATTAATATTTAGTCGGAAATCCTTTATTTAATATTACAGCTTGACATCGTCTTGGTAAACTATCTACCAATTTTCTGCAGCATTCAATTGTAGTTGCATACCAAGCATTTTTAATATTTTCCCATAATTCGTCCAAGTTCTTGGGATTCCTTCCTTCAATTGCGCTTTCAATGTCGTTCCACAAATTCTCAATCGGGTTGAGATCGGGAGACTGAGCTGGCCATTTCATAATGTTCACATAATTACTTTCTAGGCACGATTTTACTAAGCGTGAAGTATGCTTGGGATCGTTGTCGTGCATAAAACAGCATTTCAGAGGCAAATTGTCATCATCGTAAGGAATAATGTGGTCTTCTATGATGCCCCTGTACACATGCTGGTCCATTTTTGTACTTATTTTAACAATTGGCCCCACACCGTACCAAGAAAAGGCTCCCCAAACCATTACGTTCCCGCCTCCGTGTTTATATTGTTTTGATGGTGTATTTGGGGTTGTGTTGTTGATTCGGAGAATGCCACTTATATTTTTTTCCATCCGACCCAAATCTACAGAACTTCGACTCATCACTCCAGAGCACATTTTTCCAAAAAATCATAGGTTTTCGTAGGTGTTCCTTAGCAAACTCTATTCTACACTCAGATTTTTTTTTCGAGACAAATGGTTTCCTTTGTGCTATGCAGCCTCTTAAATGGTTTTCATATAATCTTAGCCTTATTGTTCTGGAAGACACGGAGATGCTGTATTGTGATTCAACGTCATATTTAATTTGGTTAGAAGTCTTAAAAAGGTCTACAGTCGAGGAACTGTGTATTAAATGTTCTCCTCTTACGGGGTTTTTCTTGTACTGGGAGCTCTCGTAACGTTTTCCAACGTTCCAAATGATTGAAAATGACAAATTGCACTATAAACCAGCTTTCTAGAACAGCCTATTAGTTCTGCTATTTCTGGAACCGTTTTTCCTTGAGATTTCATTTCAATAATCGAAGTTCTTTTATCTTTTATACAATGCAGTCCTTTTCCCATGTCTAGGGTATTATTTTGATAAAAAAATTATATTTTTTAATCAACACAAACTTGCCGTAAGTACGAATTCAAAGTTCAATTGTAACAAATAAAAAAATTATATTTTTTAATCAACACAAACTTGCCGTAAGTACGAATTCAAAGTTCAATTGTAACAAAATATTTAAATAAGTCAACTTAACTTCCGCTGTGCTAATTATGTGGCCAAGCTTAAGTAGTGATACTCGTAATTCAGAACTTGTCTCTATAAACCTCGTAATGTTAAATCAAAAAAGAAATTCCGTTACATTAAGATAAGAGATGAAGTGTTAATGCAGTTCAAACAATGAGCGAAGAAGTGTGCTAATTATATGTCCACCACAGTATATGGTTTCACATGCGAAATTCCTAACAGGCTATAAGCTTTTCTATTAGAAGATCCTTGGTCACATACAACTGCCCTTACTGTAATTTCTAATTCGGAAAGAATTTGTAATACTCTGAATAAAATTATTTTCAAATCTTCACCTGATAAGCCATTTTCAGTTACAAATAATTAAAAGTAAGCTTCCAATAAGAAATTAATCTCCTGACCACAAAAACACAAACCGGCTTAACATTGTTCGAATTTCGCCTAAAGCCTAAATCTTCAAACCCATTTATTAAATCTAATTTTGAGTTGTACTTAAGTTCTCTTTTTATTGCGATTTCATCAAAGAGTAGCACAACATTGCCTTTGTCCCTCCCATCCATTAACTTAATGTTTACGAGTAATTTTAATTCTTCAATAGCATTATTGATAAACCCAGGTTGAAGAAATTTTATGGGGGCCCATCGATGTAAAGTTGAAACATGGGATATATTAAGATTCAATTTATCTCGTAAAAATGTATAAGTGGATTGCGAAACATTGAAGATATTTTGTGCAAGCCACTTAACTTCATCGCTATATTCTTTGGGCCGCTTACGTATGAGCAACTTACAAAATATTTTCGACTCTTCGCTTATATTTAAACTTATATAACTTTTAATGGTACTTAATTTAGTAACATGTTTAATCGTTCTTTTTTCATACGATTTCATATATTTTAAAGAATCTTTAAAAAAATTTTTTAAATTTTTGTTTTGCTTTTGTAAAGCAATATTTTTTTCTGTACCTACATGGCAGTAGTTTTAATTAAGATTTCGCATTTTGAACAAAAAACAGATTCTTCTAAACAAAAAAAAATCTCAGGATCATCGTTATCGACATGAACGTTTAAATTCAACGATGGAACAGCTCCTTTTTTTAATTTCTTATTTCCAATATCTTGAGCCAAAAAGTGAGGATTACAAATAAATAATGTTTTTCTGGAATTATTTACATCAATACCACATTTTTCTCTCCAAATTTGTCCTATAGTATCCAGAAGTGGAAATTGGAACATCTTCGCTTCTGGTTTTAACCTTTTCGAGACATTGCAGTTAGAAATGCAACATTTTATTCCGGATCTTAAATTATTACGAGTATTAGAGTTCATATCAAACACCTTGAAAATAACTCCAACACTCACTTGTATCTATGGGGGAATCAACGAAGCCAATGAGACACTAAGTATGCCTGCCTGTGTGTGCCTGCGAGAATAAATAAAACTTCTTTCGAAAATTCAAAAGCTCTGAGAGCGGGTCGTGATATTAGAACACGCCATAAAAAAATTTTCAGTGAAAAAATTTTAATGAGATGCGTCTTCTTGGTTGGTAATTAATAATTATATATTCTTTGCAGTAAAACCCACGCTTGTTGTACACAGTTGCGATATAGATAAAAACGGCAGATGAATGCTTGGCAATGATGATGCTTGCCTTGTTCAAATATGATTTAACATGTTGTGGCGACACAACGTCGACTGACCGAAACTCCGCTGTAGCAGTATTTTGCACAGGCGACGATGCTAACTGTTGCGATAACGTTTCCATTAGCCGTTGGAGATTACCGACCTGCTTACTTAGATTTCTAATCTTCGCACTTGCATTATTACACCCCAGGATATCTTGACTATCTGTAGGGTTCACTAACGTTGCGGATATCGACCCACTTAAGACATCCACCGTGTACTGGAAATCGTCGTGTGTGGTGTTCATTTTCAGCACTGATATCGCAGCACTTGAAACAACTAGTGTTTCCCGGCGGGGAAATTTCACGATGGTCACCGGCGTCCTCAAACGTTCAAATCGATCGATCGCTGGTACTGATGACGACGCAACACCATCAGCAATCTTCCGGCCGCTCCGTAACTTACGCCACTCCAACTCAGCTTTTTTTTCGACGTTTATACTACGCTCTTTTATATATTGATTATGGGCGCTGACGTGAGCATCTTGCCATATATGTATCTATGTACTCGTACATATGTAGGTATCTAAAGTTTATAAAAGACGTCGTGTTACAACAAGGCAGTATACTCGCATAAAGCTATGGGGGATATGATTTGAACTACAAGGTAATTGCGTAGTGCGTTGTCATGTGCCGAAATAGAGTAATGCCATTGAAGTTTACTATCATTGATAATCGATATGAACCCTTACTGGGTTTAGATGCATACAAGCAATTTAATTTGATTAAGAGAACTAACTGAATTGAGGTTATGGCAAAAGAAATATTTGTGCAAAAAAATCAAAGGTCATATTCGAAGGTTTGGGCTGTTTTGTGAAAAATCTAAATATACAATTAAAAACCGATTCCTTTCCAGTGGTGAAGACAGGAAGAAGAATACCCTTATCTTTGACAGCTCGTGTAAAAGAAGAACTGCAGAACATGGTTGATGGAATAATAATAATTGAAAGAGTGGACGTGAGTTGAATTTTGTAACTGCAGACATTATAGCTTTGTTCAGTGAGGAAAAACTAGAAGAGAACAGCACAGATTTGTGGAAAACGTCAAATCAAATGAGAACAGGAAAGTACATCACAGCTGATTTTGACATTTTTCACAATTCACTTCGAAAGTAGGTGCAAATTTTCTGTTCCGAACAGATTGGAACAGCCTCAGTCAACACAGATTGGAACAGATTCGGACAGAAATTTTTCTCACTGAACAGGAACGAACAGTCCGAAACAGGCTCACTGAATAAAGCTTATATAGGGTGACCAAATAGCAATGATAGTTTTTCCATTTGTTATGTTTCAACAGCTGTCAGAGTTACCATTGACATCAAGCTGTCAAAATATTCAGTAAGGTTTGCCATTTTATCATGCATTATTTTACGCTTTTCGAAAGTGCGGAAATTATTAAAAATATTATCAGGCTCAGTTGTAAATACGCAACGTGAATTTCGTCATGCGGTCGGTAGTCATCATGGCTTCAGTGTCCAGGCAATTCATCGTACTGTGGAAAAGTTTGAGCATAAGTACATTTTTTTGGATCTTAAGCCACGAACCAGACAGAGATTGGTGCGGAATAAAGAAAACATAACGTGTCGAATGTTGGCCTCCTTGTCGAGCTCTGACCACAGAAAGTCGGTTAACATCGCTCTAGACCTTATCCCATTGACGGTAATGATGTCTCCTCCTCATTTCGAAAGAAATAAAGTCCGATGATGCCGCCGTGCCATAAACTGCTCCAAACAGTCAATATTTGTGGATGCATTGATGCTTGGTGCAACTCTTGTAGATTGTGTTCGCTCTAATAATAGCACCTTTACTTGTTGACATAGCCGCTGAGCTAAAAATGGGCCTCGTCCGAGAAGATGTTTTTTTTGCCAAAATCCGGATCTCCGGCCATCATTTCCTGCGCTCAATTAGCGAATCACGGCGTTGTCTATGGTCGTCTGGGTTCAATTCTCGACAATCTTATACTGATGTAGGCCCAAATCCAACCGTGTTGACTCTCAAGCGTTGCCCAATTCAGCTGATCGACGCCGAATCGACATTTCTGGGTCTTCGTCGATACTGGCAGCTAGGGCTGCTATGTTTTTTTCATTTCACACCAATCTCTGTTTGGTTAGTAGCTTAAAATCCAAAAGAGTGTACTCACTCTCGAACTTTTACACGGTGCGATGAATTGCCTGCACACTGAAGCCATGAGGACGACCGACCTAATTTACGTTAATTTACAACTGAGCCGGAATATCGATGATTGGGATCGGTGTTGACAAATTTCCATTAGTTTTTATTGGTCTCATCTTGAATGATATAAATACGACAAACTTATTCCATTCATATTAATTGATAGGCTTTCCTTTACGTACTTCACTAATTGTGTCATCAGCTTAGCAACACACAGTGGTAAGTGATTCCTTCTGTGTTGCCTTGTCCACGTAAAGTATGATATGTGGCACAACGAAGTTGGTGGCGTGGAGGTTATTTAAAATGCACGTACTTCGGGTCACCAATGTTCGTCTTTTAGTCTTATGAAGAAAAACAAAACTAAAACTAAAACTTTTCGTAATGAATTCAAATACATATATTCTTTTATAAATTAACATTTTCCTTAATTTAATATAACATGATTACTTAATTATATTTGATTATATAAGGTGAATTTATAACTTTAAGAAGGAAAGTCCAGTCACCAAGGCACCGCAAAAACGAAAGAAGGAATGCTGATTTGAAGCAGGTAGTCAAAAAGTGACATTTTGCCGAACCGAATACCATTAGTGTGTGTTCAGTGCTTGGTTCGCACATGAGTGAGTTTAGACTATTTAAAACCAATATTATTTTTATTATTAAAGCGTAAGATCGTCATGTCCACTACAACATCATCGATGCCAAAAAGAAAACGTCACGATAGGCAGGAAAAACTTTGAGGTAGTAAGCGACTCTTTTTACCTCTGTTCCACCATCAACTCAGATAACGACACAGGAATCACTCTTGCTAATCGCTGCTTGTTTGAGGTTAAAAGAAGAACTTAATGCTCAAGTGGGTATGAATACACATATAATGGCTCAGCATATGTTAAGTTTTTTTGGAAAATGGGATAGAGAGGGAAAAAGATGTTTGGGCTCAATGGTTATTTCGCTCCATATGGGTGGCATCCACCATTTTGGGGAGACTAAATTCTTAGTGGAAGTTGGCTTGTTGTTGATTTCTAGTCAACTACTCATCTTACTTGATTTTCGTTAACTGAAAAAATAAATGTCTTTCGGACAAGATTGGGATTCGAACACCGAACCTTCCGATTTGTAAGCCAGTCCATTACTACTTGAGACACGGTTCTGGCTGTGTTCTTTCCAGAACTTCATGATCTTTAAATCTTAAGCCCTACTGCCGAGACAACACATTCAAAAATGGAAAGTGTGTGGGGACATAGGACATAGAACAAATTTTGAAAATTTTGAAAACATTAAATGTGTACCTTATAGATGAATAAAACGAAACGATCATCAACTCTTCTTTTCAGATATCCTTTATGTATTTCCAAATTATGCTGCCCAATATAAACAGAAAACGTTTTTCTCTTGGTTGGGGACGATTCCAGTTTTGTACACCATGGATCCACAAACCGCTGAGACAATTCTAAACCACCCGGATTGTCTAAATAAATCAGTTACTTATGATGTAATAAATGAAGTAATTGGAGAAGGAATTCTGACAAGCAAATGTATGTCAACTATAAGGCCGCCTACAACTTTAAAAAATGTTAAATTAATATCTTATTTGTATTTTCAGCTCCAACCTGGAATCATCATCGTAAACATCTTAATCCGGCCTTTAATCACAAAGTCTTGCTTGGATTCATTCCGGTTTTCAACACTTTGTCGAATGACCTTTGCCGTAAGCTTGAGCAAAACGTTGGTTGCGGTGAAATCAATGTCAAGGAACTTGTATTTGAAATGGGGCTTAAAACATCTATTGGTAAGACTATAGAGCAATGCATGATAGTTCAGTTATCATGGATGCTTAGTACCTTTCAAAGCATAGTTTATGATTTCATTAGAAGCTAATTCTATCCCCCAACCAATGTGGATTTCTTAAGGGCATATATACATTCACCATCCTTACCATATTCTTCCCGAATATAATAAAAAATTTATTATGTGGAAAGGAAGTACTTGTATAATAGATGCTGTAACCACAGCTTCTAGTAAAGTGTTTGATAAAATTCCTCATCAAATCAAACATATCCTATCCATATTTGTTTATATCATGGGTTAAGTCTTACTTAATAGATGGCAGTACGGCGTTAGTCTTAGATCAAATATGGGCATCATTTGGAACTCTCACTATAATTCAGACTATTAACGACTTGGGGTTTCTTCTAAGGATCCACACCTTAGAGATTTAAGCTGATGAGACAGGGAACTCAAAATGAATTAGGTCCGCTGCTGACTCTTGAACATGGCAAAGTGATTACAGTATGTTCTTCCTGCCTCCGGTCGCGAACTTCTACTAGGATGAAGTCCCTTTCAATCGTTTGGACCATCTTTATTCCGGAGTCGAAGAATCTTCAAGCAAAATCTTCGATACTTTGTAGAATTCGTTATATTAACTCTTACTCCCAAGCCCGCGGGGTCAAGGTAGACAAAGTACTCATAGTTAACTACCTAAAAGTAAAAGTAAACGTTATATTGATCTTCTGTCCGATTCGTCCATGTTGTGCATGATTTTTATTAAAAGAATATACTCTGGTTTTTCAGAGCTAAATTCATTTATGTCGCTTCTTACGTTGTCAGATCGCTGCGTTCAGCCAATTAAGCCAATCTCATCAACGTATGCACCAAATTCTGGAATATTATGCCTCTGATGTTGGCTTGCAAGTTTTGCTTGTACGCCATCTAAAGGACACTGATACCTCTACACTTTGCCCAATCTAGAGGGTCCCTCTTTTTCTGGATTGTGCAAATGATGTTTAGGGTCCATTTATCGGGCATGCTTGCCTCTGACCAAATCTTGGAAACAAAACCGAATTTGCTCTACACCGAGCCATCTACTGCTACATTAAAAGACTTGGTAGGCTGTTCCGTCCAGGAGCTTTGCTATGGTTATGATTAGATAGATCTTTCATTCAGTTTGGTTGGACTGAAATTGTAACTTTTATTGCACAAGATAACTAGATAGCTGTTGCCGCCATTTATTGTAATAGGGTGCTGTAGTGGTTCTTCCATATCATTGGCTTCGTCCGTGACTCTTCTATTAAAATTCCTTGTTTATTTCGCAGTTTTTTTTTGTTAAGGTCCTGTTGGTGTAACGTTTACCTTTTAGTAAACATTTCTAACGTTATTCTTGGAGTACTACCTCTGCAATTCCTCGATTACGAGTACTTTTTATGTTTTCTTTCTTTCTCTGAAAAAAAAAACAATGTTCTTAGCTCCGCTTTTGCTCGTAGTATCGAAGGCCTTCTCGAAATCAACCAAACAGGTACAATGATTCTGGCATTTATTCCATTGTATGTCGAAGATCATAGAATAGTGTTATGCCCTAAACCCAAAGTGATTGTCCGGGATTATATTATTATTCTCCACCCACTTCAACTGAGCCCTATACTTTGCTAATATTCGAAAGTAAACTAATTGATCGACGATTTGCAGGGTTAGTCCTAACTTTATCCCTTTTCGGGATAGAGTGTGTAGTGCTATTCACAGTTGGCCAACAGCCACATGCGCAGAGAGAGTAAGAGAATAAAACGCATGGGTGTGCACTGTGTACGTCCTCTTCCATTTTTTGTTTCTCTTTCAGCGATCATTTTCGTATATTTGTCGTTGTAATGTAAAGTTCCCTTTTTTTAAAAACTGAATTCTTGTGAGAGTAAATTTAAGTGACCTTGCCAACTGTTTTGAATAGCGTAGTAAAAATGTCTTTAAGTATGTATAGTATACACTGCTGTGCAAAATAATAAGAACAGCGTTGTACTATTATTGAATTCTAAATTTAAGAAAAACACAAGTTTAAATTAAATTCAGAAATTGATTTATATTATTTTAAGTAAATGCAGGTTTTTTTTTTAATAAACATAAAAACAATAATGAATGAAACGAAACTATGGAAAATGACTTAAAAATTAATATTTTGTTGTGCTACCCTTGCTAACTAAAACAGCTCCGCACCTACGGGGCATTGAGTCCACAAGTTTTTGGCAAAGTTGTGGTGGGATCTTGTACCAAATTTTTTTAAGATTTTCCCACAGCTCCGCCTTGTTTTTTGGTTTTGACGTCTTACTAAGCTGCCTTTTAAGATTATCCCAAAGATTTTCAATTGGATTAAGATCTGGGGATTGCGCTGGCCATTCAAGAAGCCTGACCTTTTTTTAAGAAAACCATTTTTTCATTACCTTGGCTGTGTGTTTAGGATCGTTGTCCTGTTGAAACAGCCAAAGTAACGGTAAATTATCATCTGCAAAGGGATACATACATGTATTCAAGATCTCTATGTACCTGCCCTTCGTTAGAGTCTCCTGTATCCAATGAATTGGTCCAACGCCATAATAAGAAAAACAGCCCCAGACCATAATATTACCACCACCGTGTTTTACTATCTTAACGGTATATTTAGTATCGAATTCTTTCCCTGTCGTCCTTCTTACATACTGGTTTATTGTGTCTGGCCCAAATAAATTAATTTTGGTTTCATCAAACCAAAGTATGTTACGCCATTTCTCAGCTGGCTTTTGCAGATGACGATCGGCGAAATGTAATCGGTCCTTTATATTCTCTTTTTATTAGAAAGGACATTTCTTTGGATGGCACACTTTAAGATTGTTTTCTACAAATCTTCTTCTTATCAGAGAACTGTCTACTTTTAGATTTAAATCGGTTTTGATTTCAGCCGAAGTTATAAACGGCTTCTTTTTTGCGCATCGAAAATGCGTAGGTCAGTGTGGGATGATGTTTTGCATTTTCGACCACGTGTTTCTTCATTGTTTTTTCTTTTAAACATTCACGACCATTCCCAAAAAGCAAGAAAGAATTTTGGCGATTGCTCTTAGAGATTTCTTCTCCTTATTTAAGCCTTGAATAATGCTTCGAAGCGCTGCAGAACAATGTTCATTACGACCCATTTTTCTCTAAAATAATCAAAACTTTTTTTGGAAACTCATCACAGATACTCATTTTTAATGCTTACAAATAAAAATAATAAAAAAATAATACCCTCTAAACAAATAGTAACCCGGCTTTATTTCTGTTCTTATTATTTTGCACAGTCAAAAATGACCTTCTTCCTTGCAAAGTGTCTGGGCTAGTACAGTCCACACAATTGACGAAGCAAAAACATCAATAATTTACCGCTATCCTAACGTGGATTAAAAAAAAAACGAAAACAACAAATTGTGAATGAATCAAAAACTGTAAATATTTAAGAAAACTTTTCCGGAAATAGCTGTTCTTATTATTTTGCACAGCAGTGTATATACAATATGTTTTCAAAATGAAGGAGAATGGTATTGCTTAAAACACCGAACATGTACTGCAACATTACATTTCTCACAGCGAGTAGTTGCTTGAGTGTGACAAATTCTGCATTTTGTCCTTTTATCTTGTTCAAAAATCATATGTTGAATTTGATCGAATCGGATCTCTTGGTTTTCTGCACTTGAGGGCTACAAATTTCTTGGCCGGTTATTTTTTTCCGTACATTCCCAGCAAGCCCCTTGCAATTCTGCAACGGATTTCTAGATTATTCAAGTGTCCTCGATTATATTTGTGCAACTGCCATGCATTTGAAATCGCCATAACGATGCAATGAGCGAATAGAGAAAAATACCACTTTTTTCCTCTTATCGCGATGCGATAAAGACCAATATTTTGGTCCGACCTATCGACACCTCCCATGTTTTTGTTGTATATTTTCACAATTTTTGTCTGTGGAACAGTCACTTCCTTTCTTTTTGTACGAGAAAATCGCTTCAGAGCAGTCGTTGGGTGGACTTGTATGCAGTTTGAAGTTTGTATGCACATCGACCTGTTTTCTTGAGAATCTTATCTGATCCACGCACAGAACAGTTTTTCAGACGATTTTCCCTGACAGTTCCAGTTCCTCTCAAATTCAAAATATTCAATTCTTCAAACAATTGAAGCGATGAAAAGAAATTGTCAAAAAATAAATGGTACCTCAAGTTTAATCCTCTCGAAATTAGCGCTTGGCTAAAATCCAAAACAACTTTTGTTCCAAGAGGAAGCTCTTTTTGTATGGCGCGAGAGTAGTCTTTCGATCCTGCGTATGGGTCAATCCAAACAATATAACTCCTCGGAGATATGCCAATCCAAAACTTATAACCCCATCTAATTGACTTTCCTCTTATGAACTGTTTTGTAGGGTACCATACCCTCATCGGCACTGTAATTCTCAACAACTGGAGCAAACAACAAGAACTTTTCTAATAACATATCAAACAATGGCCGTACTTTGGCATAGTGACCATTGGGATTCAATTGCATATTGTCGCAGCAATGAAGTACTAGAAAGATGTGATCAGATCTGTTTCTTGTAATCGATTTGGACACAAGTAAGTTCTGCGCATCCTATTCACGGGTCAAAAGATCCAACAGTGCCAAAGATGGATCCCAGCCGCAACTTTCGTACTTAAAATCAGCTAAGCTTTCCTGCAAATCTCTTTTTTCTCATGTATATTACAAAATTCAAGGTCTTTTAGTAAAGGAGGAAGGCGGCATATCATCTTCTTCATCAGCATTTTCTGGTCGCACTAAAACCTCTGCAAGTAACTGATTGCGTGGTAAATTGAAAACATTCACCCCATCTTCCTCTCCAGAATCTTTGCCGGTTACATTTCCTTCTTCTATTGGCGGCAGAATAGGAATTTCTTCATTAAAATCATCCTCATCGCATTCAACTAAGCAGTTGATGATGTCATTTACTGTAAGCCTAAAAAAAATTAGATAGTAGTGTATTATTCTACTGTACCGTATATGGTACACAAAAAAAAAAGAAATCCACTAAATTACAACACAATTTGGATTTTGTAAATAATATTCAATTGCTTAACAATTGTTGACTATTGAATCGCCTAAATCCAATGTTGGTTTTCTGTTGATAGTAATACCATATAGATATTTTTACTTACTTTTGTTTTGACATGTTTTGTAATGAATAAGAAAACAGAACTTTAACTACTTACTCACACAAAACGAAAACAAATTTTTGGAAACTGACAGGAAAATTGCATAACCTACTTTGATAATAACTTTACTGCTAAGAAAATTATTAATTAAAAAAACTGAGTTTAAGAGACATTTTTTTTCATGAGATGGTACCGTATACGGTACAGTGGGATAATCCGGGTTAATGCGTAAAAAGGCTATTCGAGTTTCGTATAGCGCAAAAGAGTCGTACATGATTCCACCGGCATATGTTCGATGAGCTTATTGGAAGAGGGGGTAAGGGAAATTGAAAGTTAAAGTGTGACGTCTGCCTATGGCTTGCTTCAAAAGATCGCATAATTTTTGATTACACGATAAACTTTATCCTTCATTACGTTTAGAAAGCCAACTTATACCTTCAACTTGACCATCTGTCATAATTCCGAATAGGATCGTATAATCTACGAGTATTTCGCTTTTTTCGATCACAGCAATGACAACCTTGTTCTTAAGAACGTCACTGAAAGACCATTGAGAAGTGACATTGAAAGGCTTTAGAGTAGTACTAGTATTTTGCGCCATATGGACGGTTTACTGAAGCGATCTGAAGCTCAGTATTAAGTTGCCGTGCAAAATTCCATGTAATATCTGGCAACGACGCTTTCAAGCTTTCGAGTAGTACCAGGAGTGTACAGTGATCTCACTTCGTAGTCCGTTATTCTAGTATCCATTTCAGTGACTGGTGTGTCTATCAAAGCAATGAGAATTTTTATATAGTAATAAGGTTACCAACCAGGACAGTATCCATATTAACTTGGCATGGGAATGCTAGTATGTTTACTGTGATCTCGCTACCGAGTAATGAGCAACTTTTCATTACTAGAATATTTGAGAACTCCAATGCATTGGTATACCTTTGTATAGCTCTGCAAATTACAATAATTGTAATAAATTTTGAGAAAGATTCTTTACAAATATTTTCTTTTACTCATTGTCAGCTACAACTCTTGGAATGGATTTTGAAGAAGAAACAAATTCAAAATTTCTAGGATATTGGGAAAAGTAAGAACCTGGACTTGATTAAAGCTTACTCTCGAATGGAAATGACTTAATAATTCAATTATTTCAGAATCGTTGCATTAACAAGTCAACGTATGGTCCAACCATGGCTTGGTAATTCTTTTCTATTTCGGATCACCAGCATGTACAAGCCCTTTACGGAGGCTCAAACTATCGTCATGGAGTCTGTTTTTAAGGTAAGCTCCATGATATGCCAAAATTTGAATCGCCCATTTGGACAAACTTCTTTTCCAGCTTGTTGTGGATAGAATAAAACTTTTTGAAAAAAGTGAACTAAATGAAAACAACAATAAGACCGAAACAACAAATATTGGAAAGAATAAACGTATATTCATCGATCAAGCCATTCACGCCCATCAAACGAATGAATTAACCTTTAATGACATAGTAGCTGAAGCTAATTTAATGGTCTTTGCTGTAAGTTAATAAGGTTGTCTATCATTTCTACAATGATCTGCACAGTATTTTTGAACAGGCCTTCGAAACAACTGCCACAACTATCTACTCGATGTTGATGTGCATGGCAATGCATCCACAATATCAAGACAAGGTGTACGAGGAAATCTTAACCTTCTTTCCAGAAGAAGAATTCGAAGTCCAATATGAGGATTTTAAAAATTTCGTCTATCTAGATATGTGTATTAATGAGACACTGCGAACTGCTGCATCGATACCACTAATTGCGCGAGACACCACAAAAGACATTCCACTATCAAAGGACATAGTTATTCCCAAGGGGACCCAGATTGTCATTGATATCTTTAATATGCACAGAGATGAATCGATTTGGGGACCAAATGCACATGCTTTTAATCCGAACAATTTTCTGCCGGAAAATTTGGTTGGACACCATAGATCGTCATTCATACCGTTCTCCAAAGGACAAAGGAATTGTATAGGTAGGTTGAAATGATCACCACTTGGTATGCGTCTAAAGCTCTATTTTCTAGGGTGGCAGTATGCCGGAATGATGTTGAAGGTAGTTTTGGTGAAAGTCTTAAGGAAATATCGGTTTACGACAAAGTTCAGATATGAAGATCTTCGGTATGTGGAACATTTGACATTGAGATACGAAATACTTCCTCTTCTAGAAGTACATAAAAGATAGACATGGTTAAGGTTTTAGATAAAGTTATACCTGTGTTATTAGTCTTAAGGGCTTGGGAAATAATATAGGAATTATTGTTTTTATTTTTTTTTATTAATTGATCAACTTGATCAACAAAAACAATTGGTTCTAAATCAGTTTTTATACAATATACGCATTATCTTCTATAATTTCAATACGAAGCAGAAATCAGCAACTTATAATACATATAATACTCGTACATACGAGTATGTACATAAAAAAAATATACAAAATCTGATCGAAATATTAACGCAAATTCCCAATAAATATTCTATATTTTCATTATCAATAGTAAAGTCTTTTATTAGCTTTGTACAAGTTTTGTTAAAAAAATTTAACTTTATTATTTGAGGCTTCACTTAGAACTAAACTAACAATGTTTCTGATAATAAAAATTATACCTAGGTAGAAATTTTGATGTGGGAACAAATGCAAATTCTATTTCTTACGTCGTTGCAAATTGTGCAGTGGATGCAGTTTTGGGTTTCGTCTGGAAATTTAAGATTGGGTTGCGCAGGGGTTCCAATTATGAATTGATATGTAATGCTATTGTTTGTTGGCCAGTTTTTCCAAAGAATGTGACTAGTTCTCGTTAGCTCTTCCCCCTCTAAGTGCGTGCGTCCTTGTGTCGCCTAAAAGTATGAAAGACTGTAGGTCATGGTTTGGGGTTCCGTTTCTGACGGGATGGATATTGGTATTATTGTTGTTTTAGAGCTTTTTCAGCCCTTCAGATTTGTTATCTTTAGAATCAGAATGCTGAGGAATATGACTGCAAAAATTGAATAGTTAACCCATTGGTGAATCTCTTTTTCCGCTTGAATTGTGTTGATATGTTTTGTGTTATTAAGATGAAGTTCTTTCATAAGTTCCAGCCATAAAATTTCTTCTATTTCTGTAGAAGATGGATGCAATAGTGGTGGTAATGCATGGATTTGGACTATTTCTTCAGCAGTGTATTGTTGATTCCTAATTTTTAACGTGACGTTGGAAAATTTAATGAGATATGTTCCATTAAGTGGCTGACTGCTGTTGTTGATCTCTATGTTCCCATTGAAGTTGTTTAATAAAATCATTCCCGGTGTTATTTCCTCTACTGTTGGGATATTCGTTCTTTTACACGTCGCATTTCTACTTTCTATTAAATTAAAAATATATTTGTCGTTACTTAAATCTATAAGATTTGATTTCTTACAACTATTTATAATTCCAAATATAACGTTGTTTCTTTTTAAAATATTTTCATTATGTAATATTTGTCTTTTCTTAGCGATTTGACAATTAATTTTTCATAGATCTTATCTTCCGTGTTTGGAATGCTTATAATATAAAGTAAAGTAGATGGATTTATAGCAACTTTTACTTCGGCAAATTCCAGTGCCTGTTCAATATTTTCGAATAGTACATTAGTTTTATCTTTATTTATTTTATTCATTTCTAATTTTGATAATACGAGTATGTTCCAATATGTAAGCTCTAGCTTACAATATTTCCTTTACCGAGTTCTATTGAGTTCATAATTTCTTCTTTTATTAATTTAGTCTTATACAGTAAATTTAATACTAATTCATTTTCAAATGTTGTGTTTTTTTTTATTTTATCTACCATTATTATATAATCGTCGTGGTCGGAACGGAACTTCCCGCGACCCATTTCCAGGCTGTACTCGTATCAATAAAATTTATGGCTCTTTTTGATCTATGGATTTTGATATTGTTAATAAGATTGGTGGTATGTTTAAGTTCGTGTTCAAGGATGGGGAAAAATGGGTTTTTCCTGCGGATATGCTGGTACATGCGGGATGAGGTTTTTGAAAGAAAATCTTCGTATGGGAGTATTTCAAAGACATGGATAAATTTCAGATTTCCTGTTTGGATTTTCTCTGTTCCCTTCTTAAGCACGATTATCTTTGAATTAGAGTAATCGAGGATTCTCAAATCTGCACGCAACAGTGAAATGATACACCTGTGGGGATAAGAAGAATAATTTCAATTTTTAATATTTCCTTTATGACTTATTTTGCCGGATTCGGTTATTATGGTTTTCGATTTGTTTTCTTATACTATTTCTATTTGAAAACGAGGTGATTTATTTTAGTTTGTTTATTTTAGTGTAAATAATGTCACTAGGTGAATAATATTTTATTTTGTATTTTTTCTTGTTGTGATATTTCAGATCATTTTTTGCTTTTCCTGTAACTTTTGTATGTTTTCCAGTCTTGCCCTTTTATATTGCTCAGGGTCTATGCTGACAATTCTTCCAAAGAATATCTCTATGGGCTTTCTCCCTGTTGTTGAGTGAATTGAGCAGTTATACTCATACACGGATCGGTCTTATAACTCTAAGAAGGATCTATGGATTTTTCCAGTTTTCAAGCAACGCATTATTTCTGAAAGTGTTGAATGAAAACGCTTGACTTCCCCGTTGACTGTACTAGCATATGAAGGGGTTTTAAAAATCTCTATTCCTAACTGATCTTGCAATAAGAAACGGATAGAGGCTGCATTCAAGGATTTTTCATTGTCGAAGACAACAACTTTTGAGATGCCAAAGGCGAATAGGATTTGTCTCAGTTGTTCTCTTATGTCTTCTACAGCTCTTGACTTTAAGATTCTTACCTGAACATACTATATTTAGAAAATATGTCTAGTGCAGTAAGAACCAGATTTACTTCAGTTGAGTAGATGTCCAAGTGTAAAATATGACCTGAGTATTGAGGAATGGGTGTTGCTTTGAGCTCAGGTTTGTTAGGATGATGGTTATATTTGTGCTCTTGACATATGCGACATTGTTTGACAAGTTTATTAATTTTTGAATTCATTTGGGGAAAGTAATAATTCTGAAGTAATTGTATTTTATTCTCGCGGGCATTGCGGTGTGCTCTATTATGAATTTTTAGTATATGTTCTTCTTGTTCAGTTTGGCCTGTAATATCGATAACTTTTGTTTGTGTGAAACCAATTTTGTATTTTTTGAAATAAATATATATATATAAATAGTATACCCTATACTAGGTGGGGTGAAAAGTAACCTCCTTGGGAATGAAAAAAAATTGTTTTATTTTATTCAATATAGTCCCCTTTTAGCTTGATACACTTATTTCAGCGATTTTCCAAATTCTTGATCCCGTCCGAAAAGTAATTTTCCGGAAGGTCTGCAAAATACTCCTCCGTGGCATCGATGATTTCCTCACGTGAGCTGAATTTTTTATTGATGAGCCATCTTTTGAGGTTTGGGAAGAATACAGTGGATGCGACAGCAATTGGAGCCGTAAGTCATTGATTTTAGCCGTGATTGCGATGCTCTTGTGCACCGGCGCATTGTCTTGCAAAAACAAAATTTTTTTTTCGCTTCATGTGAGGCCGTTTTGCAGCGATTTCGGCCTTCAATCGCTCCAATAATGCACAGTAATACTCGCTGTTGATGGTTTTTCCTTTTTCGGGGTAGTCCACGAAGAGTATGCCATGACAATCCCAGAAAACCGACGCCATAACCACAGATAATAAATCTATACAGATGTCTCATTCATATGGGAAGTTGTGTCCTATGAAAATGAAATCGAGCTAAAAAAAATTGCTTTTTAAAAAGCTGCAAATTCTTCCAAAGATCAGAAAAATCATTTTATTTCTTTTCGCTTTTTGCTCTTGCCACTTGTCACTCACACATGCAAAGTCGTTTATCTCCTATCGCATTCCTATGCAAAAACAATACGTGAACGAAAGAAATAATGCTTGGGTTTATGTACGTGTGCTTGTTATCTTGTCTGTAACTTGTTATGCAATGTAAATTAAATGGAATATACTCGTAAATAGAATATAGGAATATAGGAATATAATTTTGAAGATCATGAGATCGACGGTCCATGAAGGTGGAATTTTCACAGATTTTATTCATCTTTTTTATTGTTTTGAAATAGCAGTATCCTGCAAAATATCTAATAGCAAGGTCGTTGACTTGTGGCACCTTAACTGAAACTGTGTTATCATCTAATGGTTTAATTGTATTATTAGTATCCATGTTATTTTCAAAATAGTTTTCATTCTGAAGAACGTTCTCATTAAGCACTGTTTGCTCCTCCTCTTCCTCGCAATGGGAACATTTCGATTTAAATATAAATTTAATCGATATAACTTTGGCTATCAATGAGCTAAATTCAGTAACACTGGGTTTACTTTTATTTATGTTCCGCGCTCTTATTTCCCCAAATAAGTTTTCTAATGGATCTTGATTAAATTTATTTACATAATCGTAATATAAATCATCATGATTCATGAATAACGTTTCCCCTATTCTTAAAACGCTCTATATAGTTAGAGCCAAACCTTTGAAACAGAATGATCTATTTGTTACGTTAATGGATTTAATATTTATTATATAATCCTTCATTTCTATAATACTAAATGGATATTTTTCATTCCGTACAAGAGCTGGTTTTTCATTTAAAAGATTGAAAAGGCGATCTATTTTTTTTTAATAAATTCAGCTGTCGGTTTCGCAAATTGGGCTATATGGCCTGTAAATTGGTTCAGTTTTATTTAAGATTCAATTCCACAGGATACAGATCTGCTTAGAACCTGTGCAGCCAGCTTCACGTTCATCTTTTGAAATTCGGTGGGGTCAATATGTGCCGCTGTTAGTCTTGGGCATATTTTTTTTTCTGTATTATAAAGGTATTATTTTTTTCTGTATTATAAAGGTATTCAATTAGCTTCCAACTAACAATTCCATCAAAAGTGGTCAAATTGTATTTTATTAAGTTGTTTCGAATACTTTTCAAAAGATGCGGGATATCATACATTCCATATATGGATTTGTTTTTGCAAATAAAGCTTAAGGCTTTTTAATTTTTACTAAGGTTACTATATAAACTACGATTAGTGGGTCCTTGATCACAGCAAATAGCTCTTACATTTAATTTCAGCTCTGCGCATATGTCAAGGCAGTTATATACCTCAACTTCAAGTTCTTTGGTGGGTATATTGCTCGGACAGACGACCTGATATAAAACTTGCTTAAAATTTCCACATATGCTCCGAATCATAAAGACGCATGCAGACTTAGCGTATGAATTATATCTTTGATTTCTTCCGTAATCAACAAACCTTCAATTTCGTCTTTAAATTTATTGTAGGTTAGATCCGTCTGAAGGCTCATCTCGTCAAATATTTGACATATTCTTTTAAAAAATCATCGCATTACTTTTGGGACATACCACGTATATATTCCAATATATGTACATAGTATTAGCTATATATATACCTGTATAGTAATTGATCACTGCATTTTGATGAATACCAAGCAATGAATCGATTTTCTCTTGAATGTTTTGCTTTTCACGTGCTTGTAGTCTTTTCTTGTGCTCTTTTTTTTGTGATCGGTAAGTGTGAGTGGGTTGTGGTAATCCTAAATTAAAAATTTTCCTAGAACCATTGTTCAAAATAGGTAGAGGCAAACATTGCACCCAAGGAGAAAGGAAAACATATACTTTTATACAAGATGTTCTTGCGTGCTCTGCGAATATAATGCAGTTCTGGCAAACAAAGGCCATTCAAAGAAATATTATGCAAGTGAAACATATTCAATTTTCAGTTTTTTTTTAAATGAATTCAAGTCAAAAATGTAAGCCTTTCTAAATAATACTGCTAGTTTTTTACACACTTGTTTTTATCTGAAGCCTAATATTTTAGGTTTTCTATAAGAATAGTTACTTAATTTCAAATTCAATACTAAGTCTTTAGAACATTATTCCATGTAGGGAAAGAAAAAATAAATAATTAAAATACAGGTGCTATAAAATTGGTTTTATTGTAAAATAAAAAGTTAAATATCTAACACTGCTATTATTTTGCACACAGGTGTATATGCACTGCAGATTAATAACACGAATAATATTTTGCTTGTCAAACTTCAATTACAAAATGTAAAGAAATATTCCTCTTTTCCCGCCTTTGAGTTGTTCTGTCTTACATACGAGTATATACCCATACGCTCAAACAAAATACAAATTCATGAAAAATTATATAATTTCCTATTGCAGTCGAATGAAAACAAAACAAACTGTATAGATTTATTATCTGTGCCATAACCTTTCCGACCCATCGAGCGTCCCTCGGCCGCTTCGGAGCACTCGTGCACTCGTTTCATCAACAGTTACCAATCGATTCTAAAAGTCCGCCCGATTCCGCATCAGCAAGTCCAAACACTCTTTCGAAGTGCTCTCGTGTTCGTGTTTATGGTCAGGAGTGAGCATGCGCGGCACCCAGCGGCAGGATAACTTTTTCATATGCAGAATATTGCCCAAAATATGGCGTGTGTGATCAGTACTAATCTTTGTGGTATCTGCTAGCTCGCGCACCTTCAATTTCCGGTCAGCCAACACCATTCCATGTATTTTTTTGACATTGTCCTCTGTAACCGCATCGAAGGGCCTGCCGCTGCGGACTTGATCGGTAGTGGAGTTGCGGCCACTACGAAACTCTAGAAACCAATATTTGACGGTGTAATCTGACGGAGCATTAGCCCGACTTCAAGGCACCATAACCTTTTTTGCAGTAGCAGTGCATTCTGGCGGTCAAGGAGGTTACTTTTCACCCCACCTAGTATCTTTTGGATAATTCCCATAGTTTCCTCTGTAGTCATTAATCCGTTTATTATTGTAGGAATCAGATATTTTTTTCAAAATTTAAATAAGGTTTTCTTTTGTGTATAGAGGTTGTGCAAAGGTATGCCGACGAAAATTTGGAAAAGGATTTTGAAGTTGGTAGCTGTCTTTATCTCCAACTAACAAAATAAGTTGGCTTCGAAAAACGTTAATAGGGATTTCTACTGCGGGGATAAGTTCGTGCGATGAACTCTCGCTATGTTGGGTTATAGTAAGCGAATTAATTTTGGGATCGAAAGGTGGTCTGGAAAGGGCATCGGCAACATTATTAGCCTTTTCTGGCTTGTATTTCAACTCGTTGTTGTATTCTTCCAATGCTGCTTTCCAGCGTTTCATTTTTAAGCGTATGTAAGGGGTTGGTGATCCGTTAATATTTTAACTCTTGCTGATCCCTACAGGTAGTTTCTAAAGGTTTTCAAAGCTCATATTATAGCCAGCATTTCTTTTTCATTTACGGCATAAACATTATAGGCTTTTCTTCCTGCGATAGAACTGCTCCCAATGCATAATACGAAGCGTCGGCATTGAGTTCGAACTCCTTTCTGTAATTGGGATAGGTAAGAATGATGTCCCCTGATGCTAGAGAGTTTTTTTTTATTTTTCTAAAGGCTTATTTTTCCTCATTCAGATGGATACATTTTTTACTTGAGAAGTTTTTGGACATACGTCTATCTTCCCCTCTTAGAAGAGACGTTAAGGGTTTTGCCGATTTAGCAAAATCCTTAATAAAACGACGGTAGTACCAAAACAAGCCTACAGAAGATCGTACGTCCTTCAGCGTCTTACGGCAGGGAAAATTTAGTACCGCGTTAACCCTTTCTGGGTTAGTCTTAATGCCATCAGCTGAGATTATAAACCCAAGAAATTCGACTTCTTTTTTGAAGAAATCTCATTTGTCGAGCTGTACCCTCATATTTGCAGATTCTATGGTTTTAAAGATTGTTTCGATATCTTTTAAATGTGTCTCTTCGCTTTTGTTGAATATAATGATATCATCTATAAATTAAACAATTCGATTCGCCGTGTGCGAAAAAAAATTATTTTATATTTTTATTTCAAGTGAACTGATTTCAATCTCAAGACACAGCAATGGATACACAACTTACTAACTAACTGGGTGATAATCTGTCACTCCCTTATATCTATTCATACCTTGCTAACTCAGCAAATTCAGAAATGCGCGTGGCGACTTGTTGTGTGATATTAGATATCGTTGCAACATTGTCTCTATACGTTTGTTCGTTCACCTTGAAGAGGTGTTGGAAAATCAAGTTGGTTATGAAGAGAAAAAAATACTCTTGTTCTTGTTGGAGTATGTAACCTATATAGACGAAGCATATTTTCCCTATATGCTCCCTTACTCGTAGTATTTCATCGAGCGCTCTCTGAAAAATGGAGGGGCGTTTTTCAGCCCAAATGGCAAGCGGGTGAATTCATATTTCCCGTTATTTACCGAAAAGACTGTTTTATTCGATGTCCTTTTCCTTAAGTGGAATCTGGTGGAATCAACTACCGGTCAGCAATAGTAATGGTGTTTAATTTACGATAATCGATCACCAATCGAAAATTTTTTTTCGCCAGAGGCGTCTAATTTCTTACGAACAATCCACACCGGTGAATTGTACGGTGATCTCGAAGGTCATATTATATCCTCATGAATAAGTTTTTGAATTTGGGTTTCAACCTCATCTTTGAGGGCCATTGGGTATGGGTAGGATTTTGTGTAAACAGGTGAATCTGATGAAGTTCGAATCTCACCTTTTACGAGGGTGCTCATCAAACAATTTCAAGTATCTACATACGAGTGCCTTAATCAAGTTTTTTTATTGTTTCGTCATGTGTCCTGTTCTTAAAGATACAATATTTACTGCGTGTGCAGCGAGCTGTTTAATTCGTATCTGATAGTCATGTAGGTATGTCTTGCATATATTACGGCTGATAGTTCTTTCAAATTATCGTTACCGATGATCCCGTGAAACGATTTTAGGTGTGGCATGAGGAAGAATTTAATTATAAGGTGATTTAGGCGAAATAGATTAACAAAAGTGTGGTGGGTTATTTTTATATTTCCTCCAATGGAAATTGTACATCATTAAGAATAGGGTTTTTAACTATGGATGGCTAGATATACATAATTCTTGTTCGATTCAGTGTCAATAAGGATTTTTAGCACTTCGCCACCTTTTGTTTTTACTTCAATGTAAGGCAACGAAGAGCTTGTTAGCCTAAAAAATGTATGTCACTAAGTTCGGAAATTACTTCAGTGACATTACCTTCTGTTTGTTCTTGGGTTAAAGGTTCTACGTAATCATTAACATTTTGATCGTACTGTTGGCCCTCTATATTAAGTGCAGCATAGTACTGTTCTAATTCTTGAGTGCCTTGATCTGTATTTCTATCTTGAGTTGGGAGGTTATTTTGGGATGAAGTGTTTAAGTGAAAGTTTCTTTGTAATTTACTTGGATGGTTGTTATGCGTTGTATTAGGTGGCCAATTCGTCTGTTGCTGTTGTAATCCGTTGGCGTAGTTTACGTTCGCAGTTCCAATGGTGAATGTTTCCATTTGCTCTATTGTTATTTGTTATTTGTTGTTATTTCCTTGTACTTGATTGTGACTCCGGTGATTATTATTAAAAGGTTGGTGTGTAGGATTGTTGTTGAATGGGACTGTAACTGGTCTTTGGTTATTGCTTATACCTAGTTGAGGAAGGCGTGCAAACTGTGGGAAAAACGGCATTTGATTGTTTGCTGAATTATTACGAGTCGGACCTTGTGGAGGAAGTGCTGGAGGATTTGCATGAGACAATTTTCTGAATGTACCTTGGTGACGTATAGTGTAGTTAGATCTAAAATTTTGGTTTTCTAATTTTAGGCACAGGTAGAGGGCCTGAGGGAGGTCAACGAATCCGAGGAGTCTAGGTAAGTCTCCTTTGAGACTCCTTACGAAGGTGTCCAAAGCTTTATTCTTATAGGTTTTCGTGAGTAGAGAAAGTGCTTACGGACCAACATCCATGCAAGCAATCTTATTTAAAATAAGCGATAAATGAGAGTACACGGCTTGGTAAAAACATTGTACTGTATCGTTGCCTTGCATCAGGGAAGTCATCTGGTATTCCAGTGTTCCCATGTCGCGCTTATCCGCGTAGTGCATGGTCAGACAACGTGAGATTCATTCCCAGTCGAGGGGGGTATTATAGGATTCTAATGCGATGTCCGCATTTCCTATAATTTTATTCCTAATGACATTTAGAGTACCGAAATATTTGGGAGTGCCCTTTACAGGTTCGTAAAGGCGAATGATTGGGTCCACGTTCTTTTTGAGGATCGATGGTTTGATCAACCCTGCGAATTCTATCTGAGTTTGGATTTATAATGCCCTGAAAAATATCCCCTCCTTCGTTATTTAGAACTTGGTTAACTATAGAAACTATGAGGTTTTGTAGTTCTGGATGAGCTTGGGGTGGATTTAAATTTGATGGGTTAGGTAGTGGATTTGGCTGGTTAAGGACTGGGGACCTGATTAAATTGTTTTGGTTAGCCATAAGTTTTAATTTTGTATTTCAGCAGATAAGGAAATAGTAGATAAAATTAATTTCTTATGCACTAAATATATATTTGTTCAGAGGGAAAAATTTAAATTTTATATTTTTCAATTGTCGTTTAGTAAATTCTAGTTTCTTATTCTTTTTTAAGTCTTCACTTACTTTCTTTTTGCATTGTGCAGTGGATGCAGTTTTGCGTTTCGTCTGGAAGCTTAGGATTGAGTTGCGCAGGTGTTCCAATTATGAATTGATAGCTATTGTTTGTTTGTCAGTTTTTTCCAAAGAACGTGCCTAGTTGTCATTAACTTGTCCAACTTGATGAGGTAGTTTATGAACAGATTTTGGGGCTCTAAAATGTCAAAAATTAATTTTGCGTGCAAAAGGTATATTGACAAAGGCCATATTATTAGTTCTCAGGTTATAGGTTTGATTATTTCTATTTGGGATGTTTCCACTTTGGTTAAAGAATTCCCTAAGTACTTTAAAAACATACGAGTATGAATGCCTTATCGGTAAAATTTTAAGTTTTTTGAATAAATGCCAGCTATGCGCTCTACGATTAGATCTGGAAAATATACGAACTATGTAGATGTATTTGTGCAATCAAAACAGGTTCCAACATATGTATTTAATTTATCGTAGATCCTCCCCAAATGACAATACCATATTGCAACTTTGAGTGTGCAACACCGTTATATAGATAACTTTAATAAAACTTTAATGGAGAAATAAAGATAGTTATTTAGTAATTATTACGCGCTTCTATGACTTTTTTATTGACCCTTTTGCATACTTTCTTATGATATAGTTTTAGCCTTCTATTTTAAGCACACTCTGCAGATTTAATAAAAAGTTTTTTTTTATTTGTATTAGTTATTAGCATGTTATTCATACATGGCTTAAGAACTTTGTTTTTATTTGAATTATGAAAACTCATATATGTACGAGTATTTCTGTAGAATTGGCAAAAAAAGCTGCCAAAATTCATAAATCAAACATTCTTTCAACAGCTGAAAGTCAATAACTTGCTTTTTTCTAGAAAATTTAGATTAAAAGTTTTTCATATGGTTCCAAGAGGATGGAGCAACGGCGTGTACTATACGAGCCACCACCAAAATTCTGAGGGCTGCATTTCCGGATCGCCTAATCTCTCGTTTTGGCGATTTGCACTGGCCGGCAAGATCGCCCGATTTAACCGTTCCAGACTTCTTTTTGTAGGGTTTTTTGAACTCACGAGTTTATGTCAAGAAGCCTTAGACTCTTGAAGCCCTCAAAGAGAACATCCGTCAAGAATGCGAGGATCTATCGCCGGATGTTCCGGGCCCGAAAGGTCATGAATTCTGGTGGCAGCCACTTAGGCGATATAAAAGATCTGTTCTGCCACAAATTCAGTTTATGCCAGATGAGCCTCAATTTTTTTAATACACTTGAAAACTACTCTTGTAGAAATACTTTGCGGTTCCTCAGTCAATATCTTTCACTAATTTCGCATAGAGCCACGAGGCGAACACAGAGTTTGTGTTCTGCGATTTCGTCGTCTTCTACAGAAAGGCGAGATTATGTTTCTGCCTAATTTTAATACGTAAGTAATATCTAAGCTGACAGTAATTTAGATTTGTTTTTGAAGGGTTTCATAGCTCTTTTAGTCTGTCGAAGATCCTGTACATTTTAGCGATAGGATAGCCACACATTGTTCACCGAACTTTTGTCCGCAGAATTTATTGCTGATACAGTATTCCACAAAAAAGCTATAGGTCATTGAATGAATGAGCTGTATCTTTTCCAGCCAGTTTACACCTTTTTCATTTTCTTCAATACCCTTGTGCCATGGTACCCACTAGACCTTGATTTTGTTTCTCTTTGATAAACCCGAAATAATGTTGAAGCAGTATATTACCGGTTTGGAGTCAAAGAGGTTTTAGCTTGACGGTTTTAGTCCTGCTTAAATGTCCGTGAGTATATGGATGGGAATGACCGTTCCAAGGATGATACTGGCACAATGGATAACATGAAGCTCAACTTGAGAGAAATGAGGCCAATGAGGCAGCTGTGGCACAGGTTCGCAAATCACTGGAGATACCTATGCATGCGAACATCTGACGGCGATGCAGGTTGATATATTGATTCTTTCTTTTGCCTACCATATTACGGAAAAGCAGATAAAAATAGGTTTGACCGTTATTGTATAAATATGATAAAATGGGTGATCTTGGGCGACTACCCCATATCTTTCCAAACATACATACGAGTACGTCTACTAACTCACATGTTGTTGGTAGCTTTGATAATTTTGTTATTTATGTTTGAGTTTCAATTTAATCTTTTGTCTAGAAATACTCTTGCTGAAGGGGATTAGTACAACTTTTCCGGGGTTATGAGGTTTACTTCTCTTTTAACGGGTTTCCGGTGCATTGAAAGATTTGAATGAGTTTATGGCCCATTAAACTTTGTCTTGACTGAACATTTTTCCAGACAATCTGTTGGTACTGCTATCATTATGATAGATAATAAAATTTTAACTACCGCTTGGTGTAAATTGAATTAGAAGATATTTAATTCTAGTGCTGACCAATAGAACAGTACTTGGTCTGAAATATCTTTGGACATTTTCTGCATTATTGATACCAAAAATCTTACCATAATGTAGGTTACCCTGCAACACTTTTAAGGGTGTGAGCTATGCTAATGCTCCGAACGGATTTTGGAACAGTAGCAAATGCAACAAGAGACGTACTGAGATTTGGTTTATGAAAAAACGAGACTACAAATTCTTCCCTTGGTTGTTTAATACTGACTTAATGACTTACGAGATTTCTTAACTAAAATGTCTTATTCAAGAAGAGAATTCTATCAAGCAGGTTAATGGGCAGGAGTCCCTAAAAAGAAAAGAAAAAAGTATTCATAAAGCAGGGCACTGACGGAAAAAGTAGTCTCAATTCGCCAGACAATGACGGTTGGCACCCAGCTGTATCGAAGCGTGGTATTTTCCTTGATGAGTATCTTTGAGCTTAGTGTCTTACGTCATCATACCACGTCCAGCTAGTTTAACACTTCAGGTGGACATCTTAATTGATTGACTGGAAGCGGAGAGTATTGATTGTCTTTGAGTTGGTGTTGTTATTGATGTTTGTACAACAATTGAACTGAACCATGCTGGTGCATGTTGTTCAGATTGTAGAATAAATGCTGCCTTTAGCCGCTGAATCCATTCCTTGAGAGACCTCCTACATCTATTTATGTGGAAGCAATAGTACTTTGATGTTTGTTTTTTATTTTTGTTTTAAAGAATTTAACACTCAAGTGCGTATGACTACATTTACGTGGCAGCATCCAACATTTAATGGGGAGGCTACTCGTAAATTATTAGTGTAAATTGACTTGATGTTGTATTTAGGGAACCATTCATCTCACAAGATTTTAGTTGCCTGAAAAAAAGTCTTTCGGTCACGCTTAGTATTGAACCCCGAACAGTCCGATAGGGAAGCCAATACATTACCACTTGGGCCACGGCCACCCACTTTGCTTATGACTTCGTATCATCCGTTGTATGGAGGCGCAAGTACGAGTAGAACAACATCAGCTCATGCGAAAACATAAGAAAAGTTAGTAGATTCTGGTGGTATAAAAAATGTACCTTCTTGGTAGCAAGATAAACTGGTCAGTTTAAGTCCTACCATCAATTGCGTATCGAAATCAGTTATTATTTTGTTTGGGAGGCCGAATCTTGTAATCCATCCGCATTACGTTTCTTTTATGAGGTGGCATTCGGCCTATATTATGTTAGAAATGTTAATCGTGTTAATCGGGAGCTGAAAATGTTCCTACTCGTTCTTTATTGTGTCGGTACATAACTTGATAACTCTTTGTCGCAAAATTATTGAAATAAATGTTCGGCAATGGTGGTGACTCATGTCTTCCGTACCGCTCCTCAATTGAATGGCAATGAAACTTTCTTCTTGGTACATCATAACAATTAGTGAAATTTGTTTGCCTATCTGCCAGATCAGTTAGTCCTTACATCGTACGTTTCTTACAAATTGATTGATTTTTGACAAAAATAGGCTACGCAGTTGCTTTTTCCTGGTATATGCCGTATACCAGTAATCATTTTGACTTACAGAATCGAGATCTCGCAATTGTGATGCTAACGCTTTGCTTGTTTTTTGTTTGAAAAATGCAGAGCTTGGGGTATTTATACATAAACTTATAAGGCCCTACGCTTGCATATATGGCTAAAAGCGCTCGGTCGTAGGTTCTGCGAGGAACGACATACAAGCAGGTTTTATATATTCTGCGGTGTTCATCGATTACAATGACTAAAACGCGGATATTGATCGAAAATCTAAAAAAGGAAATGTAGACGTGATTTAAGACCATCAAGCTATCATATTGGCTATTTAGTTGTAGCTGTCCAAGAATGACGTACGAAATCGGCACGGTGGCTTACATTTTGTCCGACATCAGTTTGCGAAGTGACTTAGAAAGGGCATCAGCTACCATTCTGATGTACATTCCTGAAATATAATCGGCTTTGCAAAAAAAAAAAAAAACATTTTTCCGAATTAAAAACAAGGCCAAAAACAATGGAGCGCTACACACCTGAAAAACGCGGAATTATTGTTACTACTTATTTGATGAATTTCCGATCGGTTGTTTTAACACAAAATGAATTTCGTTGTCATTTTCCTCGTCCTGCACCATGTGCGCGAACAATTAAGCGTTTGGCAGAACGTCTAATGCAAACTGGTTCCACTAGAGATATCGTAAGAAGTGGACGGCCCCGTATTGCTCGTTTGTCCAAGAATATCACTGCCGTGGCCGAGGACATCTGAGAGATTCCACAAACATCGACGAGACAACAATGCATGTAATTTGGCATCAGCAGACGTTTGTTGCGTCGAATTTTGGTGAAAGACCGGGAAGATGTTCCCTTATAAAGCGCAAGCAGTTCACCAATTGCTGCCTGCTAACTGCCAAATGAAGTTAACTTACTCCCATGCTCTATTGAGTCTCATAACTGGTGAGTGCTAAAGACAGATATTAAACGAGTTTCTTTTGCTGCATTTTGCTGAATTGGTCCCGAGCATTGTTGGTTCCAGAAGGACGGAGAAACCGCTCACACAGCTCAGCTCGGGCAACGATGAAGATTTTGTGTCACCAATTTCCAGGCCGTGTGATGCCGTCTTGGCAATTTAAACTTGCCAGCCAGATCGGCAGATCTGACGGCGCTAGATTTCTTCACCGATATCATTTTTTTAACTTAATGTCGACAATTTTACACTTTCAGATAAACATTTCGTGAAAACAGAGCCCAATTTTTTTTTCATTTCTGATAAAATGGCAACCAATTCAAATTATGATATTACGTTTGCCCTACCTTGAATAATGTTTTCAGGAAAACGAGGAGATTCGCTGGTACCTAAACCAAATAAAGACACATTCCGCACAGCAACGATTAACGCATTGCACCAGTTCAAAGTTTAGCAGACATAACTCGAAGATCATGATCGATCGTCGATCTAAAACTAAAAATATTGAAGGACTTCTGTAAGTCTATCCCAATACAATAAAATTAATTCTGCAAGCACAGTTAAGGTTACCTTTCCGGGGTAACTGGAAAGAAACCGAACTCCAACTGTTCGGGAGTAAAATACTGATTGTATTTAAAAGGTTTCTTTATTAAAATTAAAATAATTTACACGTCTATGTCCGTTACCTGGATTCCACCTGATGCGATACGCTGACTTAGCGCTTCCCACGAATAGTGCATCCGACGCATGCATGTACACGAAATCCATCGGATGCGCGTGTGATTCGTCAGCATAGGTTCCCATCCAAAGTATTCCCACTGTGACCTTCGCAGTGGGTCGGGTTTCCAGGTTGCTATTTGCTGGACTACCAACCCAAATATGATTCCACAAATAAATAGAAAATTTCATAATAAAGATCAAAGGAAGGTATCCATATATCGCCCAAACGACGGACAGTGAACAAATACTGATAACTGCAGTAATAGATCCAGGAGAAGGTGTCGATAATGGCAACTTCTTTGTGATAGAAGATCCACGGGAGAAAGTAAGGGCCGCATGACCGTTATCTCAGGAAGTATGCAAAGTGAATGGTATCGTTGTCCTGAACCACCACCTGGAAAATCGAATCCTTTTGCAAAAATCCTGGCCTTGAAATGAGAGCCGGCGGTTGAAGAAACAAGGTTCACTGAGTTCAATGACGAAAGAGAATCACCCTCGTTCATTTCGAAGGAAGACGAATCTTCGGTTGATATTCCGTCCGAATATCAGCCCTCTATGTATTCGAAAAGGTGATCAAGAGATCCCTAACTAAGTGGGCTAAGGACGAAAATATAATTTTGGATAAAAAATTTGGTTTTATGGCTTTTTATGATATCCCACATACCGCGTCTGAACTGGTATCTAATATCCAATAAAACAAAAGCAAGCAACAATGCACGGGTGGCTGTCTAATTGACTTGGAACACGTCGCTGTGGACTACCTTTTAAATTGAATCGGCTGGGTATAAGTAAGCACTGCTGTTAATTATTTTTGATATGCTCACTAGTAGACAGTTCATCGTGAAGAATAGCGACGTGACTTCAAGTAGAATATGTGACGTTCCCATCCTTGCATTTCAATGATTCTGGGATTCTTTTCACTTTTTAATAAAACTTCCGATCATTTTTCTAGCATTATCCTGATGTTCCTCCATTCTCATCTGCTCATAGAGTTTGTGGCCAGCTCACATACTTCTTTAGTATGCCGCGCTTTACGCAACCTTTTTTTAACATGGTAATAATGGCAAGGGCTATCAGACCTGTCCGTTGAAGTTCCTTCAAACTATCTTACTTTAATTTAATTCAAAACAAAACAAAATAACAAAAAATAAGACAAAGTCATTAAGTATAGGTTGACCAAATAAGAACGATAGAAAAAAAAATCAAATAAAACAACAACGGCATAAGATATAAAATTGACTCTGGCTTTATTTTGAAGCTACGTTCATGCCATTATGTGTGGAATAGCACATCATTCAAACGACCGCCTCGGCTTCGCTGGTAGTGCTTCAAGCGGTCGATTAAATTTTTGATGACTCGGTCGAAGATGTGCGGCATTATTCCGGCAATAGCGTGTCGTATGTTTTTCTCGAGCTCATCCAAAGTGGTTGGCTTGTTATCGAAGACTAAGAACTTGACGTAGCCCCAGAGAAAATAATCGAGTGGTATCAAATCGCATGATCGTGGAGGCCAATTGATGAACGCTCACCGTGAGATAACCCAGTCGCCAAATTTCTCCTTCACAACTTCGAGAGTTTCGTCGCTTGTATGGTATGTAGCGTCTTGTTAGAACCACAGCTTGGATATATCGATATTGTCGAGCTCTGACCATCTGACTATACCTGATCTCATTGACGGTAACGGTATCTCCTTCCTCATTTCAAAAGAAATAAGGTCCGATTATGCCGCCATGCCACAAACTGCTCCAAACAGTCAATCTTTGTGGATGCATTGATTCTTGTCCCAAATCTTGTAGTTTGTGTTCGCTCTAATAATAGCACTTTTGCTTGTTGACATAGCCGCTGAGCCAAAAATGGGCCTTGCCCGAGAAGATGATTTTTTGGCCAAAGTCCGGATCTTGCGTCAGCACAATCTTATGCGGATGTACGCTCAAATCCACCCGCAAAATAAGTCGGGTTGTCTCTCTGGCGATGCCCAATTCAGCTGATCGGCACAGAATCAACATTTCTGGGTCTTCTTCAACACAATCTCTGTCTGGTTGGTGGCTTAAGATCCAAAAGAGCGTACTCTAGCTCAAACTTTTCCACGGTACAACGAATTGCCTGCACACTGGAGCCATTATGACGATGGACCTCATGACGAAATTCACGTTGCGTATTTACAACTGAGCATGAATTTCCGCACTTTCGACAAGCCTAAAACGATGCATTATGATATTGCAAACCTTACTGAATATTTTGACAGCTGTATATCATTGGTAACTATGACAACTTTAGCAGCTGTCAACATAACAATTGGAAAAACTATCATTACTATCAAATTTCACCTTGTTACAAATTTATTAGGAAAGAATTATCATATTCCTTTATAAAGTCACCAAGAACATCGCCTTATAAATGAACTTATCTTCTATGAACTTCCAAATTTGGCCATACCCCATATCTCAAGTTGATATTGAAAACATACTTCAGATCTTCGTATTTAAATGTTGTTGAAAATCGATATTTTCGCAAAATTAGTGCCAAAGATACTTTCAGAAACATCCCTGCATATTGCCAACCTACGAAATGATGAAAAGAGTTGTAAAAACTTTTTGAAGATGTTTCAACTCACCTGCACAATTTCGTCTTCCTTTTGAAAAAGGAGCAAAGGCACATCTATGGCGATCCTTAACATTTTGTGGAAGGAAATGATCCGGATCGAAACAGTTCGCATTCGGCCCCCAAACCGACTCATTCCGTTGCAAATTAAACAAGTCCACAATTATTTGTGTGCCTTTTGGTATGATAACATCTTTTCGTATTTGAATATCATTTAATGTGTCACGTGCAATCAATGGTATAGCCGGTGCAGTTCTCAATGCCTCGTTTATACACATCTCCAAATACACAAGATTATCGAAGTCTTCATATTTCACATCGAAATCTTTGTCAGGAAACACTGAAATAATCTCTTGGAAAACTCTTTCTTGATATTCGGGATGCATCGCAAGACTCATCAGAGTTGTGTATATGGTACTGGCTGACGTCTCAAAGGACTAAAAGGAAAAAAGTGGCAACGATAATAATTAATTGATACCATCACTACTTGCTGCAAATGTTAAAATATGTCCCTCATCGACAATGTCGTCAAATGTAAACTCATTGATTTTGAAAGCCTTGATCGCCTGATCGATGATCACGTTGTTCCTCTTTTCACCAGCTTTAGTAGTATCTGCATTGTTCGTTTTCTCCTCGAAAGAAAATCTTTTTGAAACACTCTGAAACGATAAGTTTTAGAAATGCTTTCCATATTGGATTTATCTGCTCACGGTGTAGACAAATTCCTTGAGCACATTTACTGAGTCGAAGAAGGGTTTATACATGTTCGACAGGGAGAAAATCGCATGTGGTCGAAGCCATGGTTTTACTGCTCGATTAGATCCAGTATATAATAATCTAAAACGTGTGATAATCATTAAAAAAATCGGGTTTTATTGCTCCTGTGTCAAAACATCACCTTACAACTACAATATAAGTTTTGAACAACAAATATAATATAAATATAAAAACTCTTGTCAGCTGTAATGATTAGTAATGATTAGTTTCTAAAGACCTGGGACCATGATTCAGGCATTAGGTATTGTCAGAGAATGAATCTCCAATACATGCCTTATCGAAAGAATAAATATTCTGATTCGAAGAGGCTTTGGCACTCCATCAGAAAAAGGGTTACCGACTACGTCAGAATGAAACATCGTGAGTAACACATCCTAGGCCTGCACACTGTTTGCTACTGCCACCATAGCCGGTCCCAAGCCCATGTTGAGAAAGAAGAAGATGACCAAGAACTTTCTGCAATTGGATATGACCTGCGCAAGTATAGCTGTGAGAACTTCAGTGCGTACGTACGTTCTAGACAAATCACAATACGGATGTCTTGGCGCAGCTGTTTCCAAAGGCAAAGCGAAAATCCTGGAGGTCATTCTGTGACAAAATAACAGTAACCTTTAAGGCATCGCTAAAAATCCTAAGATGCCTAGCTGTTTGAAATGAACCGATGGCGAACCCAAGTGATGAATCATTCAACCTGTTACTGGACACCCACTTTCCAGGTAGCTCAATATCCACGGCCAGGCACGACTAAAATTCACGGTCCGATTAACATACAAGAGACAAGCTCCTCTAGGCGTGGCTCAAGTGATAGTGATCGGTGAACGGACGGTGCGGGGTTCAATATCAGCCGCGACTAAAAGACGTTCTTTTTTTCAGGCGACTAAATTTACGTAAGATAAGTGGTCACCTAGAATACAACAACAAGTACAATTACACTAATAATTTAGTCTCCCCATGGATCAAAATAACCACTGAGCCCAAAAATCGTTCTTTCTCTTTTCGTCCCATTTTCCTAAAAACTAAACATGCGCTCAGGCATTTTAAGTGCAGTAATACGAACTTGAGTGTTAAGTTCTTTTAAAAGAAAAAATATCTGCTGGTCCGTACAGTATAATGCCTGCCGAGGTACAAAGGTCCTCAAATAGTATCCTGCCAACTCTAGAGAATATCATGAGGAGCTGCATAGAAATGATCCATATTCCATTGTAATGAAGAGAAGTTCGTGTAGTTTTCATACCCAAAGCCGTAAAACGTTTAAGTTTAATTAATAAGGCTATAATCTTTCCTTCTGAAAACTCTACAACGACTAATTGAAAACCATATACGATCTAGAATTGATCCACGACATTTGTCTACAGCTCAACATGCCTACTGTAACGGAAAGTCGGTGGAAACGGCTCTGCATTCCAGCCACATGTAGAAATTATATAATGGACTTAGAAAGTGCCTTTAACAACGTCAATACATTCGCAAACAGGACTGCGCTGTCAACTCTGAAGGTAGATGACTCACTTGGGGAGTTGATCAGTTTTTTGCTAAATAGAAAGATATCAATCCCAAACTGTATGGGGATTCTGCTAAAAGACGTGTCAGCAGAGGTAAGCAGCAAAGCGGTGCCCTTTCACTCCTTCTTTGGTTGCCTGGGTAAATGACGTTGATGTAGACGTCTTAGATAAGTATTCTAATACCATTAAGGAACTTTTACAGCTAAATCTTAAGAGATAAAACCGTTGGGCGTGTCGCTGTAAACTGGGAGTGAGCCCCCATAAAACTGATTTTGTCCTCTTTTCCATGAAATATAAAATTACAATCGTAGACCCTCCCTCAATCAACGGTACCAGCTTAGTCTTTTCCAAGACAGCGAAATAGCTAGGTTTTATTATTGCCAGGAAACTAATATTCAAAAAGGAGTAAAGAACTACAGTAGCTTTATTCTCTCGCAGAAAAGCCATTGGGAACAAATGGGGCCTTCAACCTCGCATCACCCACGAGGTGGTTGTTTGGTGCATGGGCTTAGATAATGCAACAAACTAAGCAACGTCCAACAGCAAAGGGCAGCATATCTGTGCATAAGCAGGCCTTAAGTACTTAAGTATTACTCTCTCCACGGCACTGTTTAACTTGACACCTCTCGATATTTTCAGCAGCCAATTCGCCATAAAGCGATTATACAGTGGACAATTAAATTATTTAGTCACGCATATGACAAGTCAATCCATTTCTATACGGATGGATCCAAGACTGATAGCCCATCCAAGAACCAGGAGTGCTTAAACAGAAGAAAATGTGATCATTGAAGTGTCCACGGATTCTCTTTTTTTTTATCCAAATAGATATTGGACAAATCTTGAAGGCTGCGGTACAACTCAATAAATCACATTTCCTTTTAACTACCTTCTTGTGGCGGGAAATATTAAGACTCAAAGATCTAAGATCTGGGTTAATCGAGTTTACGTGACAACCGTACGGATAACTCATATGTACGATAATTAGCAGTAATCAGTTTGGGCGTTGACCGAGTCATAGCTAAACAGTCGATAGATTGAGCTAATACGATGGAGTAAATAGCGGAAAAGCCCATTGAGGCCGCTACGCTGAAAAGTTACATCAAAGTATAAAAGGCGTGCAGTCAGAATCCTGTTTCAGACGACTTAACTTGGGAAAGAGTCAATCGAGAAAAACAAAATACGAGTAATATCCAGCAGACTATCAGTGTAGAAGAGGTGGAATCGGAAATGCAGGTAGGGTATAACCTCTCAATTGTGACTACGGTGACGATTTCTTACATCCTCTTCTGACATATTTCCCCAAGCATGATGAAAGAGGTCCAAACCGGTTGCAAGAGAATTTTGTTATGAATATTCCCTCTATGAACTAAAATTTTAGGAGATTTAGGAGATTCCTAAGACTGGAATTGGACTAGAATTACTTTATTATCGGCGGAGATTTCAACGCCAAACATAGAGATTGAGGAATTAATACACCAAATACTAGAGGGAACCTACTATTCAATCGATGGGGTAAGCACAGTATAATGTATCGACTCGGCCTCAAAGCGATGGATAGTCCGTCGTTTCCTAGACACGTGTCCTATTTGGATATCCTGCTGTTCGACACACGAATATACCTGACATGCACTAACCAACATACCATAAACTGTCTACGCATTTTTGTGCATGACAGTGACCATTGCGGACTCAGTACCGAAATAACCATTTCGAAAGAAGCTGTGGAATTGGATGAGTCTGTGCAGAGGCATTCCTACAACTATAGTGGGATGCGTTGGACACACTTCTCCAGAACACTGACGTGAGCCCTATCCTCGAATTCGCTCTACCCACCGTCCAATAGAAATCTGTCAAACGAGGACATTGACAGATATCTAAGACGAATGGACGAGACAATCAAACAAACAATGGACAAAACGAAACCTCGGTACCAACACACTGACGAAGAAGACTTATTCCGCAACGCAACTATTGACGCACTACACCGACATAAAAGTAGGCTGTTGTCAAGACTAAAAACCTTGTACAGACATAACCCGGAGATCATGACTCTAAAGTCTTCGATCAAAAACCTCCAAACATTAATAAAGGAAAATTACAGAGCATCTGTAAGTTTGTACTGGAACAACAAAATTCGGGCTGTAAACACTGTAAACCCGAATATGTTCCCGCAAATAAATAAAATATTTATGAGAAAAGATCAAAACGACCTTTCGTGTCTTAAAATCGCCCGAACGACAGACAACGAGAACATACTTATAGCAGCAGGCATAGATCCAAATGAGACTGTTGATGATGACAACTTCTTTGTGATCGAGGATCCGCATGAGAAGGTTGAGGCTATAGGATCGACTTTCCAGGAAGGCGAATGACATCATTGGCCCGAACCATGACCTGGAAAATTGAGTCCTTGTGCACAATTTCTACCTTCGAAATGAAATAATGAATTGGCGATTCGAGAGCTCGGATTTCACCCAGTTCAGTGACGAGAATATGCAAATAATGTCATCACCAATGAAATGGTACTACCACCGTTCATTTCGAAGGCGGAGCTCCAAACGATCTTCGAATCGCTTAGAAGTAAGAAATCAGTGGGAACTTATGAAATACCGAACATTGCGGTGGACATTTATACCACCATGTTTATTTTATTGCAATGAATAATGAACATTATCCAGCGCGGTGGATACACCCCATCCACAAAAGAGATAAAGACACATCCAATCCGGTGAATCTCCGATTGATCAGTCTCCTTCCAAACATCAGTAAGGTTTTGGAGATGATCACCTTCTACAGTCCTGGTTGAGGACAAACATACCACCTTGATCAAAATCCCGGAATAACCACCGTGTGGCACTGCCATTGTTCGGATTTGAGTTCTGTTCTTTTGTTAAGTTGGTAAATCTGTTGTTGACATTCCCTCTAAATCTTAGCGTCATAGCTTGACATTTGCAAAAGTTACGAGAGTTACCAAGAGTACATTTATCTTTGTGTGTGTTAGCGATTTTTTACAATTTTAGAAATTCTATTAAATTTTGTGTAAAAAACGGATTTAATCGAAATGTTGGAAAAGTGTTTCGGCAACGATTCTCTAAAGAAAACGGTCGTTTACCAGTAGCACGAGCGGTTCAAAAGTGGTCGTGAGTCAATCGAAGATGATGAACGCAGTGACAGACCATCGACATCGAAAACTGACGAAAACATTGATGGAGTAAAAGGAATGTTGGTCAATAACCGCAAATTAACCATCAGAGAGATAGCGGAGGACTTGAACAATGCCTATGGATCCGTCCAAGACATTTTGGTAAATGATTTGGGTGTCCGTCGTGTAGCAGCAAAGTTGGTGCCAAAAGACCTCATTTTCATGCAAAAGAGAAACCGTGTTGACGTCGCAAAAGAATTGATTTGTGAGGCCGAATCCGATCCCACATTCATCAAAAGGATCATTACTGGAGACGAGACGTGGGTTTATGAGTACGACACGCGTTCACCAAATGAGCCGAGACCAAAAAAAACACGTCGTTTTCAGTCAAAAAAGAATGCTCACTGTTTTCATGGATTACAACGGTGTAGTGCATCATGAATTTCTGCCCGAAGGCCAGACAGTAAACAAAGAGTATTATGTGGGCGTTATGAGAGGTTTGCGTGAAGCAATTCGCCGAAAGAGACCAGGATTGTGGGCAGAAAACTCGTGGATTTTGCACCATGATAACGTACCGTCGCACAGTGCCATCATTATTCGTAATTTTTTGTCGAAAAATGCAACAAATATAATCCAACAGCCACCGAATTCACCTGATTTGGCTCCCTGTGACATCTTTCTGTTTAATCGAGTTAAAAAATCACTACGGGGAACGCGTTTCAGCAGGCGAGAGGAAGTAATGGAAAAATCGCAGGAAGCACTGATGGACATACCGAAAACCGAATATAAAAAATGTTTCGAGGACTGGATCAAGCGCTGGTATAAGTGTGTTGCAGTCGATGGGGATGAATCGATTTAGATGAATAAACTTGTATTTCTAATTTTCTGAATAAATTCCGGGAACTTTTTAAGGTGGTATAGTTCCGGATAATCAATTCGGTTTCAAGGCGGGGCATGATGTTGTTCATGCTGCGTCTAAACTGGTTTCTGATATCCAATGGAAAGAAGGCAAGAACCAGTGCACTGATGCCTGCCTGGAAAAGGCCCTCGATACCGTATGGTTAGAAGAACTCTTTTTCAAACTGGACATGTTGGGCATTAGTAAACCACTGCTGTATATTTTTTTGATATGCTCTCCAGTAGTCAGTTCAACGTGAAGAATAGCGATGTGACTTCTGCTGGAACATTTAACATTAAAAACGGTCTACAACAGGGTGCGGTTAATTCGCCGATGCTGTTCAGCATTTACACGAGTGATCTGATTGGTTCACTTCACCATGCCATAGCGTACGCAGACGACATAATCGCGTACAGATCAGGTCCAAAGATTGATCCATTAATATACTTTTGCAGAGTGACTTCGACAAAATTAAACGATAATGCAATGACTGGAAGTTCGAAATCAACTTTCAGAAGTAGGAAACCATTCTATTTAGGACGCCTTTGTCTGGGGCCTCTAGGGACACCAGAAAGAATTGGTGAAAGTTCTCGATCGTGGGGCAGAATGGGCAGCCACTTGCTTGTCGAACGACGCCAACTACATGCCTATACACCTGCTAAACATGGTATACGTGATCCTTGCCGCCGTCTGAAAGCAATCGCCAGCATATGGATAAGTCCACATTAGTACAGCTTCGAACCTCGTCTAATTTTATTATACGCCAAATATTTACTCTGCGGCAGATGTTGGAGTGTCCTATCTACCACCTCTTAATCAATTTTAAGATTGCTTATGATAGAGTCTTGGAACCTCTTTAAAAATTCGTTTTCTTGGCTGCTTTGGATTACGCCCGTCCTTGTCCGTGTTGACAAAGTATTAAGTAGGCGGTACAAGGAAGACCTGCAGCTACATGGATCTAGTCGAAAGGCTGCGCCTACAGCAAGTAACACAGAAATCTCACTTTTAGCCTGATGGATCTTCGAATTCACCACATTGAGACAACACACCTTAGTTGCATACATAAGTCGGCTAACGCATTTATCACCTATGAGCATACTGTGGATCTCATCACTTTATTCCAGCCGTCAGTTTTCTAGTTTATATTTTGTTAAGTTAATAAATTTTCACCTAAACACCATCACCTATGCTTTTACTATATTGTCAAATAGAACGTATCTTATTGTACGAAATATTATAGCAGTAAACAAATTTTTAAAAATCTTAGTGGTTGCTGTAGTAAGCTTTAAAAGGTAAAACAAAGAGGTAGTAGGTTACTATGTTTATAAAATTAGGAGTCTTCCAAATTTGTTTTTCTAACATAAGACCAGAGCTTGTTATAAATATACACATAAGTATTTGTTAATCCGCTATTCTTACATATCCCAATATCCAATCATTTTTGCGTTTGTTTCGTCCTCAATATCTACTCCGAAAATATTCTCTGAAAATAAACATAAAAGTGTTAAAAATAAAACCAATAGTTAGAAAAATGAATTTGTAACTAAAAACTAAAAATAAAACGAGAATGTGATTTTATCGGATCCAATAAAAAATTAATTAATACTATACTTAATAAGAACGACTTAGTAAGGCCTAGAAAAAACCTACAGCAACTAATTAATGAAGATAGATCAGCTTCTGGTAACGTTGAAGAGAATCTTCACTGCTAGCCTAGCACAGGCATTCATACCGAAACCCTTGCGAACCGTGGGATTACATGACCGCCAAGAGTTTCAGACCAATAAGTCTGACTTCCTTCATGTTGAAGAGCATGGAGCGAATGATTGAGATCTATGTATCCCTGTATTCAAGACGCCTACCAAGGTCAAAGTTCGCTTCATAATATGGTAGGCAGAATAGAAGACGGAAAGAAGGAATACACCCTTGGCATTTTCATCGATGTTGAGAGTGCTTTCGACAACTCAACTTTTCGCGGCATTTGCAACTCGGCCAGACAACACGGCGTAGATGAATTACTAGTTTTGTGGATAAAAGCAGACGCAGGCAGCCCTAGACGTGATCAACGATTGGTGTACTAGAAATGGGCTTTCAGTCACTCCTCTAAGAACTGAGGTTGTTATCTTTACGAGAAGGAGGAAGCTGTCTGGTCTGACTCAGCTAGTGCTTAAAGGTATCACGACCCGATTTTCCAAAGAAGTTAAGTATTTCGTAAGCTAAGCTTGGCTAAGCTTAGGTAGGAAGAAAAGAGAGGTATCGATGTACGTTAATCTTAAATGTTATAACGAATAAGATATACTCGTAGATAGAAAGCTCGGCAGGGCATTCCATAATCGAGCTGTATAGCTTAAGAAAGAATCATGATATTTTAGAGTACGTCCGAAAGTGGACTTGAGGGTATATTGATGAGCATTCATAGCGAGACGGGCATTACGGTTAGAAGTTTGAATGGGCGGAATGCTACTGGCGATTTCAGTGGAGCACTGGTGGTGGAAATAGCGATAAAACAAAGAGAGACAGGAGACATTTTGTCGGTGTTCGAGGGTGTCCATTGATTGACTGATATTAGTATCATCAATAAGTTTTATCGCACGGTTTTGAATCCTATCTAGCAGGTGCAGAGATGGTTTAAGTGCACCTGACCAAATGTGGGCATTGTACTGCAATTTTGGGCGGATGAATGCCTTATATATTGAGGCCAGATCAGAGGGGGTAAAATATTTCTTACATCGCTTGAGGAAACGTAGACATTTCGCAGCATTTTTGGCGATATCAAATATGTGGTAATTCCAACGTAAGTTGTCATTAACACACGTGCCGAGAATGAAAAGTTTTTTGGTGTGGGCAAGTATTTTAAGGGTACTTAAATCACTTGAGCGCGCACAAATTATAATAAAAAATAAAAAATCATGGACAATATCTGAGTACATATTTAGATTTTAACGACAGCAGACAGCATTTTGTTTTGAAAGCATTAAATTCCACTCTGCAGGTAGTCTCCAAATTGGTTATGCTGTTAATATCGAGATTTAATGAGCTTAACATACTGTTTCCGTTCTACACCCGAAGAGCAGGCACGTGAATCCGGGAGCGAATATGAAAAGCAAAGAGTACTGTCAATAAATGAACATATTGGATTAGAAGTAGCAGACAAGAGACCAAGAGTGTCGGAGACAGAACAGAGCCCTGGGGCACGCCAGCATTTATTTTGTGAATATGAGATTGGAAACCATCTAATACAACTTGAACTGAACGTTCTAAAGGGAAATTTCTAATTCATTGAAAAAGAGAGTCGTCGATTACAAATGCAGCCATTTTCGGCAAAAGAACATGATGCCAAACTCTGTCAAATGCCTTAGAAGTACGAAATACAACTATCTTGCTTTCACCAGATTGATGTACGCTTTAGTTCCACTTTTCTCTGAGGCATGCCGTCAAATCACCAGTGAACCTGTTCCCACGAAAACCGTACGGCCGTTGATTGAGAAATTTTTGTAATTCGAGATATTTCGTGAACTGACGGTTTATCAACTTTTCCATGAGTATATGCTTTTGGGGAGTATATGCAATGGGTCTGTGATTTGAAAGAGAGAGAAGAAGATTCGTCTTTTTTGGGGTCGGGTTAGACAAATGCTGTTTTCCATCTGACGGAAAGAGTCCTATAGAGTCGGATTAATGAAAAAGCTTAGGCAGTAGTTTTGCCAGCGTGGACTAGCGTCCAGTGCAAAAGAGTTATCGGCAAGATATGAGGCTATGATAAGGCCAATTATATCCTATGCATCGGCTGTCTGATGGAATAAGCTCTCACGAAAATATATCATTGCTGCTTTTACCTGACCCAAAAGATTGATCTGTTTAGGTTGCATGGGGACTTTCCCTAGTATGCTTGGCTCCGCTCTAAATGCATTGATAAATCTCCCTCCCCTTGATATTTATATCATGGGCTGCACTCTCAAAACAACCTTCCGTTTAAGAAGAAGTGGTTTTGGTACAACACGCACTGGAGCTTTGATGATCTTGCTCGCCGGCTCTCTTTTGACTCTAATCTTATAGACATATCATTCAACGCAATGACGCCAGAGCTCGTGCTGCACAAAAAAATACGAAATCGACTTTCCCTAGTTTCGGACAGAGTCTGAGCCAAGAAGGAAATGTAATCCAGTTTTCATGGATGACTTCAAAACCGATGTAGGATGCGGCGCTGGCGTCTTTCTGGAAGACAACAACGTTATATTTCACTCCTCGTTAGGAAAACATGTGTCTGTCTACTAAGCGGAGATATACGCAATCCTAATGGCAACGATTTATATTGTGAAGGGCGAAGCGATAACCAAGCTGCATTCAGAACCTTGCTGAACCCTCTTACGATTTCCGAGCTAGTTCAAGAACAAAGTCGGAAGGTTAAGTTCACTGAGTCTTGTTTGGGTTCCAGGTCACAATGGGATTACCGGAAATAAAATCGCCGATGAACTTGCCAAGTAAGGCTCAGAGGAAAGTTTCCTGGACCCGAACCTACGTTGGGTCTGCCTACATCCTCGGTTAAGGCTTCCATTGGCAGTTGGCAGTTGTAGTTTAGTGACTTAGAGACTTCGTGACAAGGCAATACACATTTGCTAAGCACTTATGTGTGCTGAACATAAGTAATACAACATCCTGTGACGCACCTGTGAAAGTGATGACGACACCTCGGCTTTGACATGGTTGGTGCTGGTACTGTAGGAACTTTATCACTGAAGCGCTTACTCATCTTTCTTCGAAGGACTGAAAGTTTCCATTAGAAGGAATTTACAAGGACTACAATGGACTAGTACCTCTTTGTCTGAGTGCTCTGTTCCGACAGAAAAACAAAAAAGAAATAAGTTAATAATTCATGGAAAGTCGAAGTCTTTCCCGAGGACTAAAAGGGAGGAATGATTTATTAAGTTGTACGAGTACAAACTAATACGTAAGTGAGTATACAATATTTATACATATGTATATGAGATAAACTTTGTTAAGTCTGTGGTGCATTTAATGACATCAGACTCGAGTTATATTTACAGGGTGCAGCACACGTCCAATAGCATAGATTTTAGTTACATTTGTTGTTCTTAAATTTCGAAAAGCTTGAGTCGAGATGCTATAGGTCGACATGTGCACAAAACTTAGTTGCTATTACAAAGTCTACCTATTATGGCGGTAAATGTGATATCTTAACATACAAAACAGTTAGGTTTCAGAGAGAATTGAAGATCGAGCTGGGGTACATCAAGATTTGATTCTTTTTCTTTAGCAAATAATCAGTGTTGTGATTTGGGAAGGTCTGTCTGGAGGAAAAACGAAGCTGAGATGGATTATGATATCATATCTTAATAATCTTGACTTTGCAGATGACATTTGCCATACAGGATAATGGACCTGCATCAGATGACCCACCACTTGAAGACAAAGTCGAACAAAGTTGGGCTCAAAATAAAAACGTCTAAAACAGAGACCTTAGCCTTTCTATTTCTCACACTAGCAAGTCGAAAAAGCAAGCAGTTGTCCTTATCTAGCAAGTATTGTGTCAGAAGATAGTGATTCTAATCTGGATGTGGCCTCCAAAATACACAAAATAAATTCTTCCAAATACAGAAGTGAAAAATGAAGTGGATTGGTCAAGCCTTACGCGCTAAGTCATTGGGAAGACGAATAACGCCATGCACTAAAATCCGCTTACCTAATCAGACAAATGAATTGGTCGCCCTAGGCAGACCTTGAGAAAAACTGTCGAAGGTAAATCTAAATCTTTGGGAATGGCTTGGAGAAAACTCAAGCAAGTTGAAAAACTCCGAATAGGATGGAGCACAGGCGTTGTTGATACTCTATGCTCCACAAAACCTTCAGATCTACACAAAACTATAAGATGCCAATCTGAGACATTTACTACGGGACGACTAGGGCATGGGGTTTGGAGCCCATGACCCTTGAGTGAATGCCTTACGAATTCCACATCAAGGCAAACTTCATCAAGATAAACTTAAATATTCAGTATTTCACGAGCTCATTCGTAGAAGTCAGATCCAAAGATATAATTTAAAGTAGCCTACTCTAGTAGTCCTACTCTATAGCGCAGAGGCTTGGATCTTGTCAAAAGCGGATGAAGAAGCACTTCATCGTTTTGGGAGAAAGAACTCATTTCCAAGATTTAGTCGGCAGAAAGTTTAGTCGCAAGTATTGAAACGGAAGCGCCAAAAAGGGGTTTAGTCGTGTACAAGGCCAAAACAAACAAAGTGGCACACAACATTGAATAATTGGACAGATGATCTACACAATATACAGCTATAACGATGAAGTAGTCAGGAACTTTGTATACCCCAGGCCATGTCAGGCACCACTAAGGAGGCTCTATATACTCGTAAGACCCCTATCACCCCAATTCTGCTCTATGGTACAGCTATTCAAAATGTGGCCTACAATTTCGAAACCATGAATGAGATTACATTTGTACGCTTGATTATTGCAAACCAAAAACTTATAATCTTGCCAATACGAGTATACTTAAATAGTAATAAATGGGAATCAGACTTCGAGAAGTTCTACGAGTTTATGATGACAAATGATAATCCAAACGTGCTCTTAGTAGGTGATTTTAACGCTAGATGTGGAAATGAATGAATAGAAAATGATGAAGCTGGAATATTGCACCAATCTAAGTATGAAACGCGTAACGAAAGAGGAAAAGATTATTGGACCTTTGTGACACCTTTGGACTGCGAATTGTGAACGGGACCTCGCCATCAGATATGTTTGGTGAATTCACATTTGTTGGAATGCAAGGATATTCGATAATAGATTACTGTCTGGCTGGTGGGACTTGGGTTGACTATATACAAGATTTCAAAGTTGATGTGGTAACATTCTCCGATCATCTGCCCACAAATACGGAGCTCCTAGTTGGAAGCAATGAAAGAAGAGTCTGGCTCTAGAAATTTGCAAATGCTACCAAAACTTAAGTGGAATTTCAGCAACTCAACTAGTTGTCAGATCAACATCAACGTCTCGTTAAACAGAAGTACCTTACCCAACCGTTGGTAGCAACAAAAAGAAATTGATACCAATCGAACCTTGGTTTGACGGGGAGTGTCGGCGTACTAGACAGAGGTCATTTGCGTGGTTGAAGTCCCTCCGTGTATACGATAATGAGTTCTGCAAAAATCAATACTTTGAAGCAAATAAGACATACAAAGCCATATGTAGATGCGAACGAAACAATTATAATATTTTGTGGAGGAGTCTAAGCGACTGCCGCAATGCAAGAATGCTACCGATTTTTGGAGACTGCTGTTCTTTATCAACATTTTAAGGAACTGTTAAACCCTGACGCCAGTAATATAATCATTGCCTGTGCAGAATCGTGGAACGAAAATCTGGTTTTGGATGCGTGTATCACTCGTGAAGAGATTATTAACAGCTTAAAAGATGGCAAGGCGGCAGGCCCCGACGGGATACCCGTTGAGTTCTATAAGTACGGAACCATTGAATTAAATAAATAAGCTTACTATAGCGTTGAACCAAATATTAGCACATGCAACCATCCCGCAAGGGTTTAGGGAGTCCTTAATTTTTCCTCTCCACAAAAAATTAAATACTCAAAATCCGGAGAATTATCGTGGGATAAGCTTTCTCAATGTTTCATACAAAATATTTACCATAAGTGGATTATTGAATTGGATAAATAATCCACTTATTGTAAGATTAACCAAAAAGGCTTATTAAAATAATTCCAAGCCGGTTTCAGGCCTGGTTACTCCACGGTCGATCACATTTTTGTGCTAAAGAGCATTGGAGGATCCTTCCTTCAAAACGGGAAAAAACTTTACAGCTTCTTTATCGATTTTAAGGCGGCATTCGATGTGGTGGATAGACGTGCGCTTATTTTATGAGCTCTATGGACTTGGGATGTCTCCAAAGTTTGGAAAAGTTTTACAAAATCTGTACAGGGAAACTATAGCCGCAGTTTGGAATGGAGAAGGAATATCAGAATGATTTCAAACAGAGTTCGGCAGCGGTGTACACTGAGCCCTCTGCTATTCGCACTTTACATAGACGATCTAACAGATTACATTAGTGGAGATGTAGAGTTTACGGGCACCACTATAAAGACCCTCCTTTACGCTGACAACATAATGACGCCATCTCACTCACCCCAATCACTCCAATTGATGATCAACCAACTGTATAGGTACTGTACTACTTGGAATCTTAAATTTAACCTCAACAAATCATAGATAGTGATTTTCAGAAACGGAAAGCGAAAGATGGTTCTATAATTCAATACCTATTGAAGTCGTGAACGAATTTAGATACATAGGAGTGTGCCTTACAAAAAACTTAAGTATGGAAAAGCATCTGAGCGAGAAACTTGTCAAGGCCAAGAGTGCTATTGGAGCTACTTGGAAAAAGTGTTTTGCCAACAGAAGTATGGCGCATAGCTGTAAGTTCCGTGTTTTTGATGCAGCTGTGAAATCAATTATGCTCTATGCGTCACAGGTATGGGGATACAAACAATATGAAAGTGTTAAGCTTTTTTATTAAAAGGATATTCCATCATATCTCCACTCTTCATCCAAACCCTCAAAACCCAGGCAGACTACATTATCAAAGTTTTGAACATGCATAATGAAAGACTACCGAAGGAGGCAGCCCCTTACGTAATCAACTGCAGACACAGCTGGTATGCGGAATGGAACGAGCTCGCGCAATGGTGTGGTATGCAGCTGGACTTGCATATCGAAAATCTCAATGAATGGAGAGCTAAACTGTATAAGTTAATTGCTATGCTTGATGAGAAGCTTCGAGAGAAGTTTATCAAAGAAGCCACCAGCTCTGTCCATAGAGTGGTTTTCAGACGGCTTTGTCATAAAGATTAAAACCTTTCTATGCACAAAGTGAAACCGTTGCGAATTAAATAATAAGTATAGTAAGACTTTATTTAAAAGATATAGATCGATAAAATAAATAAATAAATTATGAACAAAAAAAAAATAACCTGGGCCCAAGAAACTACTTCAGAGATGAGAACAGTGTGGAGTATATCTCGATGATGATAAGACTTCGTGTTGAGCTTCTACAATTGAATTATATGCCACGTAGAGAGGATCTTCCCGGCCTATGCAGTCTGTGTAACCGAAGAGAAAGAGAAGATGTCATTCATTTTCTAGAAAAATGCCCGGTCCTAGTAAAAACAAGGCGATTCTTCTTCGGCTGCAATTATTTAACTGATACGGAAAAGGTTTCGCATTTAAACGAAATGGAGGTGCATAAACTTTTTATGTACTGGAAAAACACCGAAAACTTCTGATTTCAAAATAAATAAGAAAAATTTGTGTTAGATACTGATGTGTAAGAAACATAGACACAATATTAATGTCATTTATTTTAATAGTCAATCTGACAGACGGTTTTGCCATGTTATACTTGATTCTTGCTATTGTACATTTGTATATGAATATTTGGTGCAGTAACATGGACGTTAGCGAAGGCGGATGAATATTTCCTTGGCCGTTTTGAAGGAAAAATTCTTCGAGTGGTTTTTGGTCCCGTTTGTGTTGATGGAATTTGGAGGAGAAGATTTACAGACGAACTTTACGAACTGTATAGTGACATTGACCTGGTCAAAACAATATAAAATAAACAGAGAAGAAGATTTTAACCCAGACGGTCAACGCAGTAGAAGAAAACCTCGCCTTAGATGACGCTCATACCATAAGTGGAAGCGCACCTTTGCCCACTTGGAGTGCGCAACTGGGGGTAGTTAGCCAGAAACTGCGGTAACTAGAAAGCCATATTTGTTGAAGCCCAGGTCGACTCTGAACTGTAGTGGCATCTAAGTACGTAAGTAAGATGCTAGTATTGAACAGTTAATTGATAAACTTGACGTAAAGTCTCCTGCCTTTCCTTGTTTTATCGCTATTTTCACCACCAATTCTCCATCCTTCCAACCGTAACTCCCGTTTTGATATGAGTACTCATCATCGGTCGTACTCTGAAATATCATAGTTCTTTCCTAAGTCGTACAATTCGCTTATGCAAGCCTGATCGAGCTCTCATTTTCTAGTCATTAAAATCCGCAAACATTCAAAATCAACATACATTGATATCCCCCTTTGTTCATTCCCCAATTTCACTTCGCCCGCGCTATCTGCAAACAATTTAAGGCTACATTTAACCCCTTGAGTTCGTAACAACTATAGGAAAAATCTAATATCTAATGTACTCGTAATAATTCGCATTTCTTTTGTTATTTTAAGACAAACTATCATGTAGAGATGACTCACTGATTGCTGACTTAAATCCCATATTATAGATGTATCTTTTCACATCTACTTCACCCTTGTTGATAGTTTCTTCGAGCCTGTCACAAAGTTCATGTGCTAATTTATTGAAGCTAGGAATAAAACGCATGCTTTTCATGTGACTGAAAGCAGGATTCATGAGTTTCCGATGGTTATTCCAGGTTGGAGCTAGAAAATATTAAAAATGTCAAATCAATATAAAGATGCAGTATAATTGTAGTCAGAGCCGAAATTACATTTCGATGTGAGTAGCCCCGATCCCATGGCTTCATTGATTACATCATAAATAATTGATTTATTTATGCAATCAGGGTGATTCAAAACGACTTCAACGACCTCTGGTTCCACAGTGTACAGCACGGGAATCGGTCCAAGCCATGAGTACAAAGTATCTGAATTATATGAAGAAACAAGCTTTGGTAGTTCGTAAAGGACATCTGAAAAAGGAAAAAAAAAGATTAGAAAAGTTCACGCTCGCATGACTAAATAATATTGTACTTTAAATTTAGTGATTACTACATAAAAATGTACCTAAAATCAATAAGCATTATAAGTTTCTAGGCAAAGAAAAGAGGTTACATGTAGGTTCTATCAGAAAAATCCCTTTGACAAGAAATATTGAACAGAACTTTTGCAAGAACATACAGCAGGAATTATCTCCGAAACCTGCCTGCTAGACAATCTGGTCATGCTCAACAACCAAAGCGGCATTTATTCAACGTTATACTGGTAGTTCGACCAAAAAATATACAAAAATTTCTAATACAAGAGGCGACAAACACAACATTTATGTACGAGTATATTGCCCTTGTATCACAAAAACAACCTTTTCAGAAGCCCAAGTCATTTTTTTCACAAGTCTATCAACTACTTAAACAGGACGAAGACTGCAAAAACTACCTCTAGGTTCTTCTTTGAAGCAGTAAGGAATGGTTTCGTTTGTTAAGTAACATGACTGTTTTGTTGTCGATGAGCAAATCGCTTAAGACAGGATGGGTCTGATAGAAAATCAGTGTATTGCATGATTTGTCTGTCATGGCCTATCAAAGCCTTACAAATCAGAGATCATAATAATCTGACAAAAACGGGTTGGATCAGTGGCTCAGCTAACATGACTGTCCAGCTACCACAGCCTTTTTTCAGCTGTCTCCAGTCGAGCACACAGAGTTGGCTTAGGTCCCCTTGTACTTGTGTGTACCACTTAAGATGAGGGTTATCCTACCCTTTTCTCGTGGTCAGGTTTCTTTATTTTCCATTTACGCAAACGGTCTACGCTCGAGAAAAGGCTTTACTACTCAATTGCATTCTGGAAGCAGCAAGAGTTATTCTTTGCATGCCTTCCGCGCTTGTATTGTTGTCGGTGGTTATAGCGAAGCCGAGGTGGGTAAAGTCTCTTACTACCTCAAAGTTGTATTTGCATCTCGTGACGTTTTATCGGATGCGTCGAAGATGTATGTTCGACTTTGTGTATCTAAAGCCATCTTTGCCGCTTCCGCTTCACTACCAGCAAGCGCTCCTCCATTGACAGCTCGTTATGTTCTTCCTATAATGTCAATGTCGCCTGCCACTGCGATTAACTGAACAGATTTTTGAAATATGGTGCCTCTGAAGTTGACTTGTGAGTTTCGTACAATTTTTTCAAGAGCGAATAATTTTAATAAAATCACATGGCAACGCATCGTCTTGCATGAGTCCTTTTCTGATATTGAAAGTCTCAGTTTTTCGCATTACTGACTTTGACGGAGCAGCGTGCATTCTCAATCGATATCCGAATGAGCTTGGCAGAACTGCCAAACCTAGACATGGCTCTATATAGTTCGTCTCTATGGGTGTTGTCATATGCGGCTTTGACATCAATGAAGTGGTAGTGTGTATCCATATTTTCCAAGATCTGTCGTTATGTGGAAAAATTTGATGGGGACTTTCTTGACCTAAAAACCGCACTGATAGGGGTCAGTTATACTGTTGAGTTCACATAATACGGCAGACAGGAGATGTTGAGGAGACTTATTCCCATGTAGTTGGGACAGTTCACGGCATATTCCTTCCTTAGCAGCGGACAAACAATACTGAATTCAGATCATCGACCTAAATTTAAGAGTCGAGTCGACCACCGTCGAGTGCACAACTCAACCAGTGTACTCGTAATATTATTGTACCGCGCGCGTGTGCAAAAAAAAATACAAAAAATAAAAACAAAAAGTGCAGTGCAGTGACTGAAAAAAAAATATCACACAGTGCGGGTATCCCACCTCACGCGCTCCTAGTCGAAGTACTGTTGCTTGCACTCAATCACTGCCGTTACTGTATTTACCATACGGTACGGGCAGTGGCTGAGTGTATGTAACAACTGATGGATAGCGGGTTGTGAGTGAAAATTTTGTTGGTGCACTGTTTCATATTGTTGTAAGGGCATAACACCTACAACAATTTGATCCGGTAAATCAATGTCAGAATTTTCACTTCGCAGCCTTGCTTAGTATCGTCGGTGTTTGTGTTTTCTGTGTTTGTCTGTGATTATGACTAGGGAATTCAGGGTAGACGTAGCCAATATACGCGGGCTAAAAAGTAATCACTTTTCTACGTACGTCCACGTCTGTAAGTACAGACCAGCTGTTTTGGTAGTTAGTGAAACACAGGTAGATCCCCGCCCACACCTCTCAGATAATTCTGATCTGAACCTACCTGGCTACGAACTAGTGCCATTATTCTTCTCTCACCGCGGTCTCGCCATTTATGTGCGTAGTGATGTAGCTTACCAAACTCCACCACAATGTGATATATGTTCCAATCCGGAATTCAACTTCATGTGGTTAAAATTCCATCTCCGTAGGCAAATTATCCACTACTGCTTTATTTACAGAAGCCCCAAACTGGACAGCAATTCGACTTTTAACGAGTTTGATGCGCTGTCTGACTCCATTCAAAGAATTGTATCCCTGTATCCTCATACTGGAATCGTTATTACGGGCGATTTCAATATACACAATTCTGGGTGGCTTCGACATTCTGGGAAGACAACACCCGAAGGACGGTGTGTTGAGATCTTTGTTGCAGAAAACAACATAAGGCAGCTTGTAAATGAGCCCACGCGAATACCAGACGTTGATAGTCATACCGCCAACACCTGGACTTGTTTTTAACTTCCCACCCTGATAACTACACCATTGATGTGCTCTCCCCTCTAGGCTTGTCGGACCATTGTGTCATATCAGCTAATCTCGTACACCGACCACACAGTTAGAGAAAAAATTCCTAAAAGAATCGTATGGCAATACGAGAAAGCCCACTGGAGCGGTCTTAACAGCTTTTTTAGGAATTTTAACTGGTCGTTATGCTTCCTCGATAACGACGTGGATGCTACTGCTGAGATGATTACAGACACCATTCTCTTTGGAATGAGATCCTTTATTCCTCATCGGATGAAGAGTATCAAACCAAAAGAAAAGGCATGGTACGACTCGAGCAGTAAAGAGGTCGCTAGGGTTAGAGAAATATTTTTTCGGTCCTACAAGACCAACCCGACAGAGGAAAACCGAAAAAAGTTCAAACGAGCCAGAAATGACTACAACGCCTTTCTTAAGCGTGTGAAATTCCAATACGACCAAAAACTGAGGCAAAAAATACTGCAAAGTCCCAAAGGCAGTAAAAATGTTTGGTCGTTCGTCAAAAACATTATAAATTCCTCCTCATCCTCCATCCCAACGCTCATTTACAATGACATTCCAGCTGTCAGCTCTTTGGATAAGGCCAATCTGCTTGCTGCACACTTTGCGGCCAGCTCAACACTCCCAGATTGTGCTTTGTCTCCTCCTACACTTGAGTGCGTCGAATCTTCAATGGGACGAATCTACTTTCGCACTCGTGTAGTAGCAAGAGCTGGTCCAGATGGTATATCTCCCCTTCTTCTGAAGAGGTGTTCATCCTCGCTGGCAAAACCACTGCGTAAGCTTTTTCATCAAACTTACACTTTAGGACTCTTCCCGAGCAGATGGAAAACAGCATTTGTCCAGCCCGTCCCTAAAAAAGGCGAATCATCTTCTCTCTCCTCCTACAGACACATTGCACTTACGTCCCTTCTTTCCAAAGTCATGGAAACACAGATAAATCGTCAGCTCATGAAATATCTCGAACCACGAAAACTTCTCAATGACCGGCAGTACGGTTTTCGTAGCAACTGGTCCACTGGTGATTTGATGGCATGTCTCACCGAAAAGTGGAACCAAAGCGTACATCAATCTGGCGAAAGCAAGATAGTTGCACTTGATATTTCTAAGGCATTTGACAGAGTTTGACATCAGGCTCCTTTGCCGAAAATGGCTGCATTTGTGATCGACGACTCTTTTCTTCAGTGGATTAGAAATTACCTTTCGGAACGTTCAATTCAAGTTGTCTTGGACGGTTTCAAGTCTGATATTCACAAAATAAATGCTGGTGTGCCCCAGGGCTCTGTTCTGTCACCGGCACTCTTTCTAATTTTCATTAACGATCTCTTGTCTGCTACTTCTAATCCAATATATTCCTTTGCTGATGACAGTACTCTCTGCTTTTCATATTCGTTCCCGGACTCACGGCCCTGCTCTTTGGCTGTAGAACGAGAACGGCAGCGTATACTAAGCTCATTAAATTCCGATATCAACAGCATAACCAATTGGGGAACTATCAACAAAGTGGAATTTTATGCTTCCAAAACACAATGCTGTCTGCTGTCGTTAAAGCGAAATTTAAACACCCAACCATTATCCATGAATGGCACTTGCATCGTCGAAACCGAAAAATTTTCCATTCTCGGTATGTGTGTCCACGACAACTTACGGTGGAATGACCACATATTTGATGTCGCCAAAAATGCAGCGAAATGTCTAGGTTTCCTCAAGCGATGTAAGAAATATTTTACCCCCTCTGATATGGCCTCAATATATAAGGCATTCATCCGCCCAAAATTGGAGTACAACTCCCACATCTGGTCAGGTGGTCCTAAAACATCTCTGCACCTGCTAGATAGGATTCAAAACCGTGCGATAAAACTTATTGATGATACTAATATCAGTCAATCAATGGACACCCTCGAACACCGATAAAATGTCTCGTGTCTCACTTTGTTTTATCGCTATTTCCACCACCAGTGCTCCACTGAAATCGCCAGTAGCATTCCGCCCATTCAAACTTTCAACCGTAACACCCGTCTCGCTATGAATGCTCATCACCCTCAAGCCCATTTTCGGACGTACGCTTATGGAATGCCCTGCCGATCTCTGTATTTCCTGGTCGTTATAACTTGCAAACATTTAAAAACAATGTACATCGGTACCTCTCTTTTCTTCCTCCCTAAATTTCCTTTGCCCGCGCTGTGTACAATCACCTTAAGGGTATTCAAACCCCTTGAGCGCGCGCTCATTATAAAAAAAAAAAGAGATGAGTTGGTGTATGTTACATGTTCCTTCATCAGCTGCTGCTTTAAACAGCTCAACAGTTAAGCTATCGGGTCAGTTTTATTGAGCCTAAAGCTTGGAAATCTTTTTAGTGTGGATGGAAATATTTTTTGTCTTTGTCAGGTTGAATGATTTGTTGTTCGCCGTCATTTAACAGTCTGCAGAAGTAATCTTTTCAGATTCTCAGCACTGACTGTGGTTCGACCTGCTCTGTTCATCTGCTGTTTTTCTAGATTATATTTCTAGAGACATTGCTGACTGTACCATAACTTGGATAGGGCCAGCAACGAGTCAAACAAGTCATTAGGCAAATTTAAATTATGTTATGTACCATGTCAACCGTAAAAACGAATTTGTGACCACGAAACCGAATGCAAATCGGGAATAAGTTTCGTTGAATGGGTGGTCCTATTGCGCGAGTTTCCTGATGAGTCTTTGAAGGATCCATCGAATACAACGCGCGTGGTGCTAGAACGTAGCCAAAAATAGTTTTGTGTGCGATAGGGAATCCATGTTTGCTATTCACCACATCCCCTTGCAATATTTCCCAAACCTTGTCTGCTCCTAATAACTCAGTTTGATTGATTGAAACAATGCAAATGTTCCCAATCCTCAATAGAAAACGAGTTCATTGGCAAATTTGTGGTAACCATTGATAAGATATAAGTATCCACCAAGATGCTAAATACATCACAGCGTGACTTAATGTCCAACGATACAAGGCCTCTGGATTTACCAACGCTGGTAGACCCAATACCGCATATCGGTATACGAGCATTTGTTCGCTTTAAACCAAGCCTTTGGACACAAGACTCAGTAACGAATGAAATCTGTGAGCCTGAATCTATGGACCCTCAGACCTGCTGTCGGAAGTAATGCTTGAGAAATGTAGTGTATGATGTTAAGTGAGTGATTGTTGATGACGGTGTCACTATCCCTGATGTTGAAGGAGCACTAGAGATGTTCAAAGAGTTTTGTTGCGAATGGACATTATCTAGGTCGCGATTGGTGTAGTTGCTAACGAAAGCATTGGCTGCAGGATTGAGGTTGTAGTTTACCGACTCCTCGTGGACAAGGGTATGATGGCGAGTATTGCATGTTCTGCAACGAAACTTGGACTGGCACCGAACAGATGGATGTCCAAGTCTTAAACAATTGTAGCAGAGTTCTTTTCAATTTTACGAATTCACTTCTGGCTTGAATGGACATAGCTAGGAAATCTTGACACTGGGACACCCTGTGAGCAGAATTACACCTTGGACAGACTGAGGACGACGATTAAGCATGTAAGCTCCTGGCTACTTGCTTCTTTGGTTTGGATTCAGGAATGGTTACCGCGCAGCTTTCAAGGGCCTCATACCGACGTTCTAGAAAACAGATAAATTTATCGATTGTAGGATAATCTTCAGAAACGCTTTCTGTAGACCATGCCTGCCGAGTATCAGCGTCCAACTTGTTTAACAAGATGTGAATGAGCCACAGATTTGATAGAATCCAGCCTCTAACTATTTTATCAGCTTTTAAACCTTTCCCATGCCTGCTCGTAGGTAGCATCATAGATTGGTAAATGGTTAAGGAGACTGAGCGCTTCGTTCCTAAGAGACGATTTAAGTAGATGAAATTTTTGAATTGTCGTTAAGCTGGCCTTGTTGTGAGCTGCACTCTCGAACATGTCGCGAAATGTAGGCCACTCCTGGTAGCTCCCCGAAAAGAGTTCTTCCTAATGCTGGACTGTAAAACCGTTTTGACGTTCTTCTTCAGCGAATTCGTATATTTCATTTTGAGAAGCGTCAAATTCGGTTCACAGATCTCCAGCTCTGTTAAGCTTAACCTCAGGCTCATCTAAAGACGTCGTGTCCTTTATAGACTCCATAAACGTGCTAAATTTCGTAAGGGATCCTTTAAGATGACCGCGTGTCAACCGTAGCGTAGACAAAGCAACATCGTTATTACTCATCTTTCCGAAATACCGAAATAAATGCAACAAAGAATGTTTATGATTCCTACAAAGGGGTTTTCACGAAATGTAAGTTCAATAAGTTCAGTGCACACGGCAATACACGTAGGGACTTTTAACAAATGTGCTGCATGCAGGTGAGCGATAGAAATTTACAACGAAATGAATCTGCATGCACACGAATAGATATAATTTAATCACCAAGATTTGAACCTAATGTTTGCCACGATTAATCTTAATCACATGTAAGGTTGAGCAAAGTATTAGGTTACGACAATCATAAAATTCACCAAAATCCGGTTTGAATTGGGACTAAAAAATGTATACGATCGAGCGATGAAACCCGAACCAAAATCGATACAAAAAAAAATTCAAGCTAAACGAAATGATGAAGAGGCGATGATGGGAATGCCCACAGAAAAATTCCTCCACTGAAGGTCCTCAAAACGAGAAAATTATTATTAGTTTACCAATAGATGCTGTTGCTGCTGTGGTCGAGATCCAAGTTGCAGAGAAATCAGCCGATCGAAGTCTCTATCAACAGAACCTTTTGCGTTATGTACAAGCAATAAAGAAATAAATAAAAAAGGAAAAATAGTTTGCGTGAGCATTGTTAGGCAAATTTAACAAATTACAATATATAAAGAATGTCATCTTGACTGTCTTTTCTTTTGGTAGTAGTATAAAAGACACCATATTCATGGTAATATTGCATCGAGTCGTATATTTAATCAGACAGTGATTAAGATGAGTTCAATTTTAAAGCAATTTGAATTCATCAGTTAGCTCCTTTCAAACGATTGCAAATTACATTTTGCCTGCATCTGTCGCCAGACAGAAACGACCGCTATTCATACATTTTTCGAGCCATAAGGTCGACTTTGGCTTGAGCTCCGAGGCCAAGACTTCACAATTATGAACTACATAATGTGCAAGTGCAAGTATTTCGTAAGCTTAAAGATCAATGAAAGGACGTTAACTTACTACACTATTTAGCTGCCTAGAACTGGTTAATTTAAATGTCTAACAGAGATGGCCTTCATTTGACATGTAAATTGTTGAAAAGTGGTTATTTTAATTGCTTGCTTCACAGCCTACTTAACTACTCGTAGTCAAGAAGTAAATTAACTAAATTAAACATACAAGCATAAGAGCAATTATACCTTAATGCATAAACAAACATAGTCATAAATATTACATGAATAAATTATTGTTTGTGGAATGTTGTACACGTAACCAACACTCTTTAGAAATTGGTATGCTCACGGGTTTCCTTCAGACAACATACGATCTCAAGCAGCAATGAAAACCAGAATAGTGGACAACCACTCTTCACTACGCACTAGCTAGATATATCACTGCACATATGGATAGAGTGAATAAATGTGATCGGAAAGAGTGCTGGGTTTGATTCAGAATAACTACGAGGGGCGTTCAACATATTCTCGCTATCGGGGTGAAGCTGTGGTTGTATATATAAATTGACTTATTTATCAAGTAATACTATTATTTTAGTGCATTCATGTAAAATTTGACATAAATGTGATTATTAATTCGCGTTTTATCTCTAGTTAAACAGAATCATAATGGCAACTGAGACGATGATGGTGAAAATTGAGCATCGCGCTGTAATTAAATTTCTCACTAAGCAAGGAAAAAGTCAAAAAACTATTCATGAAAAGATGGTGGCTGTTTACCGGGGTTCCGCACCTTCATTACCAACTGTGCAAAAGTGGTCAAGTGAGTTCAAGAGAGGCAGAGAGAGCATTGAAGACGACCCCCGCTCCGGCGCCCCGGCTACTGCTTGTACGGGAGAAAGCATCAAAGAAGTCGAAAAACTTGTTCTTGAGGATGCCCGAATAAAGGTGAAAATGATGGTAGAGATCACCAAGCTTTCAATTGGTACCATTCACACCATTCTTCATGACCATCTTAACCTTTCAAAGGTCAGTGCAAGGTGGGTGCCACGAATGCTCACAGCGCCTCAGAAAAAAGTGAGAATCGCATGCTGTAGAGAGCTTTTGGAGATGTGTAGTGAGAACGCGGACGGTGTTATGGATCGAATTGTTACTGGGGACGAAACATGGGTCCACCACTATGACCCTGAAAGCAAACAAGAGTCCATGCAGTGGCATAAAAAAGGAACAGACCCCCCGAAGAAGTTCAAAGTCACTCCGTCTGCCGGGAAGCTCATGGCCACAGTTTTTTGGGACTCAAAGGGAATCTTGCTCATTGAGTACAAAAAAAAGGTGAAACCATCAAGGCCACATCCTACGCTTCCACTTTGCATAATTTGCGGGAGGAAATTAAAAAGAAAAGACGGGGTAAACTCGCAGCGGGTGTGTTGCTTCTTCATGACAACGCTCCTGTTCACACGGCGCGAGTTTCCAAGGCTGCTGCGCGAGATTGTAGTTTCGAAGAAATCCAACACCCACCCTATAGTCCAGACCTTGCCCCTAGTGATTATTTCCTGTTTCCGGATTTGAAAAAATGTCTTCGTGGAAAAAGATTTTCGGATGATGAAGAACTCAAGTCGGCAATAAATGGATATTTTGCAGAGAAAGAGGAAATTTATTTTTTTGAGGGTTTAAAAAAGCTTATCTCAAGATGTAACAAATGCATTGATGTTAGGGGAGATTATATTGAAAAATAAAAATAATTTAAATTGAATTCGCATTTTCCTTCATATCGATACCGAGAATATATTGAACGTCCATCGTATCTCACTACCGTATAATATATTTTTGCGATACAAGCAACGGGCTAATTTTATTGAGAATCTTTTCACCCCAACAAGTTAGATCATATTGAATTTTTGAGTGAACTACCCCATAATATACCATACATAATAATCTTGGTGAAGAATATAAACTTTAATTATAAATTTATCTGGAGTAAGACATTAAATACCTTGCTAAGTGATAAGCAATCGGGTTTTAGAGTAAATCACAGCTGAGGAGATCAGACAGGATTTTGACAGGGAATATGTTTCATTTCTGTGTGTATTATTTCCGAAGCAATCGATAAGGTAAACCTTTCTATGCTGTGTTGGAAGGATAAAACTCAATTCGGGTTTAACGATAGGGCGGTAAGGCTAATCAGGAGTTTTCGCTCCCTTAGATTTCAAAGGGTATTCTCTGATGAACTTTAATCATCCCTTAAAGAGCTCAAGCAGGGGGTATCCCAGGGCTCAATTTTGTGTCCGTTGCTATTCGGCATATTTATAAGTTATCTGCCATTTATGTGCAAATGGGCTTTCGTCCATATACTCGTATATGCAAATTATGTCCAACTTCATCTAGCTAACCCTGCAGACTAGGTCAAATAGCTTTTCTTATTAATGAAGTTCTCAAACTCATTCAAACTTGGTCTGAAGCTAATGGATTACTACTCAATCCGACTAAGTCTCAAGTAATCCCATTATCCAAGACCAAATTAAATTTAAGCCTATTGCCTAACTTCTACCTTAACAATAAAAAAAAAAACCTAACAAATTGTAGTTTCTCTGGATATAACCATTACCAATAGCGTCATGAGCCGTATAAACTGATGCCCTCGTAAATTGTGGCTCAGTGCTTCTTACCTTTAATAACGTACTATGAGGTTATTTATAGTTGCCTTGATTCTCTATCTCTTAGTAAATTGCAAGTGGTCCTCAACGATGCGGTGCGTTATATTGAGGGAATTCGTAGATATGACCATAGATATGGTTATGTGAGAGCTTTATTTACAGCCTCTCAAGAAATACATCTGCTCAAGAAATTGTATTTTTCTACACAAAGTTATTTATAGTCAGCGTTCATCCTACTTGTATAACAGATTATATTTTACTCGGTCCAACAGAGTTCTTAATAAATTAATTTAGCAATTACCTCAACTCCTCCCGTCTTTTTTTCGTTCATGCCGTAAGATTATGCAACTCATTACCAACCCAAATTAAATCTACAATATTAGAAATCCATCAAAAATCCTCCTTTATTTCTCCAACGCTACAGTTCCTACTTCTTAATTCGTGACATCCTGAAAGCCATTTTCCTTTCAATATCCTTACTATTTACCCTTTGCATCCCTCACCTTTTTCTAGATTAAGTACTATTCGTAAATTAGTTTTTAAATTGTTAAATTATGCTACTAGTTTAAAAAGCTAAGTACTAAAAAAGATTGTGTAACTTAAACCTTTAAATGAATTTAATAAATGAAATGAAATGAACCAGTTCAGGATATAACTCGAAGATATTTAAAAGATTGCACAAAATCCACCTGAAAGCAACTATCAGCGCAACTAATAGATGCCTTTCTATTAACTTGGAAATTTGGACAGTTAGAAAAGTGCTAAAAGATTTCATAATCAGGCAGAGCAAAAGAACCCGTAAAGACTAAAATACATAATTTTGGTTGTTTTTTTTTTTGGGAGAATCCTTTTACAAGTATGATCAACAAACTGGCTTCTTAAAATTTTTAAATCGAAATTGATGTTAGCAATCGAAAAAAGACTTGCATCCATATGAAAAAGCAATATCTTCAGCAAAAGCAGTTGATTTTCCTTTAAATTTCTGATCAATGATAGAGTTAACGAGTTTCAAAAATAGGACGAGACCTAGGACTGAGTCTTGAGATACTCTAGCAATTAAACTACTCGTACACAGTTTGCTATACTTATCGTTAATGTTCACTTTTTGTTTTCTTAAGTAAGAAGCCAGCCATTTATAAATAAAGCTACGCATTCCCGTATTATGACATAAAGTTCACGTAAGAGAACTTTGCGATTCTGCGTGTGAAGGCATAACACTGACACGTAGATTTGGCTGTTGTAGAGTTTCAAGCACAGAAAAAGAAAAATACTGTGATATACCTCGAATCACTCTGAGTGAAGAAAAAACTCTCCGTCCTATTCGGACTCCCACCCCTGGAGAGCAAACATAAAAACCAAACACACCTGAGTTTCAAACCACTACAAAAACAATTTTCCTTTCTCCTCCTTCTATCTTTCCGCCCGCGCCCTGGCAACAGTAAAAGGAAGGGTATCAACCCCTTAGGCGCGCGTAAATTATAAAAAAAAAAAAACCTAATCAAAGGCCTCGGTTAAACCAATGAAAAGCCCAGCCGTGAAAAGACTTCCATTAATGTTTTTATAAATTTCACTGCAAATTTTCAAAATTGCATCTTCTGTGGATTTACCAGCTCGGAAGCCATATTGACTGACACTAAATAGATTCTGTTTGTTTAAAAAAAAAACTCAGAAATCGGGTTTTAATCACTTTTTCAAATATTTTAGAATAATCTGGTAAAATGGATATCGGTCTGTACTTGTTTAGATTACAAGGGATTGATTTCTTGGAGGGCGAAATAACTTCTGCAATTTTAAGGGTAGACGGAAATATTCCACCGTGAATGGTTTTCTTAAAAATATGAGCAAACTAATCAACAACATAAAACGATATGTTTTTAAAGACAACGTTCGAACATCTGTCTTCTGTCGTCTGTTGAACAGTTGGAGTTTTTTAGTGAGTTTTTTTTTCGTGGGTAGGTAAAAACCTTCATAGGCACCATAAGCACGCGCTCATAAGAGCACCACCACACCACCACAGCGGGCACCATAAGCACGAGCACCTACTGCCTATCACAGTGGCATATCAGCGCCCACCATAAGCACGCGCTCATGGTAGTGTGAGATTCTTACTCACTAAAAAAACCTCCCATTTTCTATAAGACTACGACTAAGTTTCCTTAACTAGTAGCTCGAGCTTCTTTAGGTGTTTGGTTGGTAGCTTTCCAGCGAAGTCACCTACTATTACCGTTATTTCATACGGTTTCTCCTTAAGGCGCTAAGTCGAACGGTCTTGTTCTTTGAAATCGCCGCACAAGATTTGTCTCGTCCAATCTCCGGATTATTTCCTGGTTGCAGTAATGCACAAGACGAGTGCGAAGTTTACGAGCAAAGCTTGTTACTTCGCCTTTCACGGTTGCAATTCCCAGATGGCGGTGAATATCGCTATTACTTATACACCATGGAGCATTTACGATTGCTCTAAGCGCTTTGTTCTGGAACGTCTGTAGGACAGACATATTGTTTGGTTTGGTACAACCCCATAGTTGTATACCATAAGTCCACGAAGGTTTTAGCACTTGCTTATATATAAGCAGCTTGTTATATGTGCTTAGTTTAGAGTATCTTCCGATAAGCCAATTCATTTCTCTTAGCCTGATTTCGAGCTCTTCACATTTCTTTTTTACGTGTGATTTCCACTTCAGTTTTGCATCTAGGGTAATTCCCAAATAGTTTTCCTCGTTTGCATACGGTATTTGTAGCGAGTTGATAAATAAAGGTAAGTTGTTTATCTTTCTGTACGTGTGTTGACTTAGTCTCGTTTAACACGATTCGCCAGCTCTTCGTCCACTCAAATATTTTGTTCAGAGCTCGTTGAAGTTTTGCAGTCGAGGATTCAACTGTTTGTCCTGTGGCGAGGATCGCCGTGTCATCCGCGAACGTGGCTACCACAGTCTCTTCATCTAGAGGTATGTTTCTAGTGTACAGTAAGAATAGGTATGGCCCCAGAACTCTTCCTTGTGGAACGCCAGCTTGAATTTCCTTGAATTCAGAGTATTCAATCCCATATCTAATCCGAAACAGTCTATTTTTAAGATAAGATTCGAGTATTCTATTCATTTCTCTCGGTAAAATTTGTTGTAGCTTATACTTCAAGCTCTCGTGCCATACCTTGTCGAAGACTTGCGATACATCGAGAAAAACGCTTGAACATATCTTTTTTCCCTCTAGCGCGTTTTCAATTACATTTGTTATCCGATAGACCTGATCGAATTGATCAACTGATCGATCGATTGTGGAATGTTTGACCCTAAAGCCGAACTGGTGATCCTGGATCAATCGTCTTTCTTCAGTTATTGGTTTTAAACGTTTAAGCAGAAGAATTTCGAAGACTTTTGAAATTATCGGCAGGAGCGAAATGGGTCTGTATGATTTTGTATCGTTTGGACTTTTCCCCGGTTTTGGAACCATTATGACTTCTGCGACTTTCCATTGGCTTGGAACGTATAAAAGTCTCATGGAAGCATTTATAATGTGGAGCAGCTTGGCAAACGCTTTTCGAGGTAGCTCCTTTAGAATTTCACTTGTAATCAAATCGTATCCTGGAGCCTTATTATTTTTTAGGTATTTTATTGTTTTCTGTAGCTCAGACAGTGATACGGATTTTATATTGTAGTTGTCGGATCCTGTTCTGAGATTAAGTTCTTGGACCAATTGACGTCTTTTGAACGGTTTGAATGTCTCTTCCAAGTTGTCGGCAAACAAATTCGCTTTCTATTTGTCTCCTTTTGCCCATTCGCCGTTGGCTGTTTTTATCAAGTGCATAACAGGTTTCTTAGTCGACTTCACGGTTTTCCAGAGCGAATAATTGGAACTTTTGTCCGCAGCCAAGCCTTCGAGGTAATTAGAAGTCTCACGGTTCTTATATTCTTGCAGCATTTGCTTTAGCTTATTTGATAGGCAGTTCAAATAGGATTTATGCTGGGGCGCACGTGATTGTTGTCATTTCCTCCCTGCTTTCCTTTTTTCTCATAGGAGGCCTTCTATATCGGGAGCGTATATTTGCTTTCCGTGTTTTATTCCTCTTGTTCGAAAGGAAGTGTTGTTCCACGCAGCTCTTTGGATGATTTCCACGAACTTGTCAACTTCGTCTTCTATTTGCAACGGCGTCGTAAGTGGAACTCTTAAAGCAATATTTTCCTTGCAATTTCTTCTGAAACCATCACAGTTTTTTTCCTTATTCGTGGGTGGTCTTTCGGTTTTTGCTATGCTCCTGCCGATTTTAAAGATTACTGGTGAGTGATCTGAGCAGAGATCATAGGATACTTCTAAAGTCGTGAGATATTTGGGGACCCCTTTTGTAATGAGAAAATCGACAAGGTCGGGTATTTTATTTGTGTCGGTGTGCCACGTTTCATACTTGCTTGGTAGAGTAGCCTGCCCTACGTCGAAATGAACCTTGAACCCCAAAATGTATGCTTTGCGTTGAAATCATCACCGAGTGAGTTGATCATGGCAAATAACTCAACAGAGGGATAGGGACAAAACTGTTATTAAAAGTAATCCGATGTACAACATCCTTATCAGAATTATAAGCCATGCCATTGCCGAAGAATTCTGCAGATAGATTATTATTCTCCTTTAATATTACACTTATTTCTTTCTAACTTAGTTACATAGTATTTCTCCTTATAAATTTTTATTTCCTTAGAAATGTGCTTACACAACTTGTTGAGTGAAGATTTAAATGCTGTTTAATAATTGGTGTTTTTTAACTTTTTTCTCTTAACTTGTCTTTCCCATTTACTTTCCTCAAAAAGGCTCTGTCGACCACCCTTTTAACCTTTTACACTTACTATCATATTAATTTTGACATAATAGAGCACCCCAAGCTTCTCTGAAGCTTAGCTTTGCTAGTGCTCCTGCTCATTATTAAGGAAAGTTATTTCACCCAGACTCCTAGACTTGCTAAAGTATAGAATTTTATTATGTGTATAAGTGCTAGAATTCCCGTGTGAATGGTAACTTAATTAACCTCCCTTCGCTAAATCCTCCGAAAACAATTCGATGTATCTACGAGTATATCGGGTAATTGTTTATCGTAGCTATACTAAAATATGCGGCTATATTCAACAGACCATATATGTTACCAGGGATAAGCTATCGAAGCAGATTTGTCGAACTCGGTATAGGGCTTCTAACTTTCTGACTCAAATTGCCAGGATGAGCGCAGATTTACCTATATGACATACACGCTTACCCTGCCAATTCTTTGCAGTCTTTAGCTGTCTGGTTTTTCGGCAGCTCTTATTTGAGAAATATTATTATCAGTGATTGCAAGCGTGTCTTACGTATATCTTTAATTTAGTGTTCGCAATGATCATCAAGTTTCGCAGGCTTCGGCTCTACACTTTTATTCGCTCGCTTTTCCAGATATTTTTGCCGTGCCTTATTGTAATTTTGAAATCCCTTTCTGTTTTTGTCGCGTCAAGTGACGATGATGGGGTAATGGGCCTTTATAGCAACTAGTATGATATTCAGATACCCATGTAAAGGGGATTGTGAAGAAAAAAGTAAGCTGCCATCTTCGGACGTCCGGGACATTGGACTTAGACCAATATTAGATATTTTCCCATTGTCATCAGAACCAATGAACCAACATCACCATTGCCAACAGACAGGAAACCATTGCAGAAGGCAAATGTATCTGTAAAATCACAGGGCTAAACAACAATTATAAGGAATCAATAAGGGGCAAAAAGCAATAGAGGTTCAAGTTCTATCCGAGGTTCAAAAGAGGGCAGAAAGAAAAATAATTGAATCACTCAAATTCAAAAACATTAGCAAAATCTTGGCCTCACTAATGAAAAATGGAGGGGCCTCTTAAATAGTAATTAAATATTAGATTAGATTTATTTCAGTCGATTACAAACAAAGCAGTAATTGCAAAATATGCGCTCAAGTAAAAATGACAACTGATGACAAAAAATACTTTTTTGTATAGAGAATAGAACACTAAGCCAAGCAACTAGTCTCTATTGTACTTCTTGTATATACGTATGTTCCTTTTACTCGAATTTCTCGTCTTTTCGTTGAAAGATGAGTAAACTCTTCAGTGATAAAGTGCATACGATACCAGCACCCGCTACATCAGTGCCAAGTGCATGCACCTAATATGAGATTAGACCGGAAATTCACTGAGATATTGATCCGCGCTCAGAAAGAAGAAACAGAACTGTAAGAAAGTTGTTGCTCTTATGGAAACCAATCTGATTCCCGACATAAAGAGCCAGGAGCTATTTCCATCTTCGTATAATGTTTTCCGTGATGACGATCACTCTCTCGCTATATTTAGTGATCCTACCATCCCTAAAGGTGATTCTCCATCTAGGGGTGTCCTACTTGCTATTCACAATAACTTCAACTCTTCTCTCATCGCTATCTCTTCTTCTGTTAAACTGGACTTTGTTTCAATTAAAATATCACTTCCCAATAGGTCCCTGTACGTTATGTGTTTCTACATTCTCCCAGCTAAACCTATCGAATCCTACATCCTTGCTGTTAAAGCTATTGACCAACTAATTGACCTAAGTTATTCCATCGATGATATCCTTGTCTTTGGTGACTTTAATCTGCCCTTGCTGAAGTGGATTCCATCGGAAGATCACTTATTTTTTACCGCGTCAAACGGCAGTTCATGCAAGGAATGCATTTTCATTCATAGCATAACTGTGCCAAGTAAATGGCGTGCCTAACTCAATCGGTAGGCAACTAGATCCTATTAACTCCACAGTAATGTTCTATCCCTTTATCAACTGTCGACAAGTTTCACCCCCCTCTTCTTCTCTCATTTTTCGATAACTCTCCATCCCAGCCCACTTCTTCAATTACCATCTCTTCTTACAACTTCAGTAAATCTAATTTTCGCAAAATCAATACCTATCTTAGCAAATCTTCTTTTGATTTTACCATTTCCTTATCTGATGCTGTTTCCATTTTCTACAATGGAATATTCAATTCCATTTCTCTCTACGTCCCCTTTTCACGGCATAACACATCATCTATTTCCCCTCCATGTTACAACAGAAGTCTTCGCTCTTTACGTAATAAAAGCAACAAATTATGGGCAGCTTTTCTTCGAACCAATTCTTATTATGACTACTCTAACTATCTTGGAACCTACCTGCAATTCACCCAGCTCTATAACTGCCTCTATCAGCGCTTTCTCGACACAGCGCAGACCAACCTTATCAAAGATCCTAAGACATTTTATCAATTCGTCAACTACAAAAATCAGACGGTTATACCTCCTCTCTCTCGTTCGATAATATATCATCAACCAACCCACATATTATTGCCAACTATTTTGCAAACTTTTCTCTTCGTAGCCGACCCTATATATTTCAAGTATCTTCCCAATTTCTACACTGGCCCCTCTCTCTCAATCATTGATCCCCAAAAGTTACAAAATCTCAATGATGAATTTTTACCCGGTCCTCCCTATTTCATTTTATCCCTTCGATAAAATATCACATCAACGAATCCTTTTCAAATTGTCTTCCCTCGGTTTTGACCCCATATTGTTTAAATGGATATCTTCTTATCTGGAGAACCGTTACTATAGCGCTCGCTTTAGGTCACCCTTCTCAACCCCATTTTTAGCCACTTCTGGTGTCCCTCAAGGCAGCCATCTAGGCCCCCTCTTTTTCATTTTAAATGTAAACGATCTTGAGAGGATTATTAAACACTGCTCCGTATCCATTTACGCCGATGACACTAAATTCTCCAAAACTATTTCTTCATCCTAAAACTATATTCTCGTTCAAGAAGACCTCGATAGGTTTTCCACTTGGTGTCTAAAAAATTGTTTTGAGCTTAATGTCTCCAACTGCCAATCTATGACTTTGTCTCGTAAGTCCAATCAATCCCCTCTCGACTTTATTTTCTGCATGGCCAACCTGTACCCCAGGTTCAATCCCTTCGCAACATTGGAATTTTATACGATAGAGAGTTAAACTTCCGTTCGCATATTGATGAGATAATCCTTAAAGCTAACTCATCGCTCGGTTTTATCAAGCGTTGGTTTAAAGAATTTTGCAACCCTTATGTGACAAGGTCACTTTACATTACCCTTGTCCGGCCCCTTCTCGAATATGCCGGCCAAGTGTGGTCCCCCTTTCAGCAAATTCATATATCCCGAATCGAGAACATTCAACGTCGTTTTCTTCGATTTGCTCTTCGTGAACTACCCTAGAATGACCCATTTATCTTAAGTCCCTATCGTGACTGCCTCAAACTTCTTAACCTGAATACACTCGACGTAGCTGACATTCTCTTCATTCATCGACTGCTCTCTGGTTCTGTGGACTGCCCTTCCCTTTACAATTATATTTTCTTCAACACTAACCCTCGTAATTTACGCTGTCCTAGTCTCTTCTATATCCCAACCCACTCTAACGAACCAATCTCCCGCATGCTCCGTAAGGTCAACTCAACCCCTTTTGATTTTAACCTGAGCACTTTTCGCCTGCAACTTGATCTCCTCCACCATTCCCTTACTTCCTAATCCTTAACTCTTGTTAGTTTTGAAGTCCTAGTTTTTAACTTAGTTTAAGTTTACATTAAGCGAAATATATGGGGGCATTAGCCCCCGCCAAATTAGAGACATCGGGAAGTATTCGATTGATTAGCTGGCATCTTGGAGAGTCATGTCATCTACACAAGTGTCAATGGAAACCGACGACGTAAGCAGTCCTAACCTAGATTTGTGTCCTGAAAAACTCTCCCCTGTACCTTCGTAGTAAGTTAATTAGCGAATTTCTTGCAATCTCATTATGATCTGGCGCAAAATTAAAACGTAGTAGCATTGTGACTGCGCTCAGAGATACCTGCATTTTCGAACCAGCTTGGAATCTGGTAAAAGCATCAGTGACCTATTCTCGGGAAGGATTGTTCCATCAGACAAGCAGTCGTAGTCATCCTAACACCCTCCTCCGTGATAAGCCTTACCTAAAGCTCCTTTATACTGCAAACCGAGAGCGCCTTGCAGGTTTTCGTCGGAAGGAGTTTGTTATCCAGGATAACATCCAAATACTTAGCTTCAAACCAGTCGGAAGCTGGTTTCTCGAAAATAAAACAACCTCAGTAGTGAATGGATCTACACAAAAATGGATGGACTATTTCTGGTGCACCAATCGTAGAGCACGTCTAGAGCTACCTGCAATTGTCTATGCTTAGCTGACCTCTGACAAAATAGACTGCCAACTAATGTGCTCTCAATGACGAAATAAATCGAAAAATATTTATATGCATTGCAGGGAAGATCCTAGGAAGGTAGATGATTGAGCTCGACGATGAACGTTCAATTGGATATCGATTTATTAAAACCTAAAAGAATATTTACCAGTCGGAATGTAAAATTTATAGATAAGTGTTCTAACGGCAAAATGTCATGTTTAGATTAAAGGCATGTATAGTACAGGGTTTTCCAATAAGGACTTGACAACTATTTTTTAAATAAAATGCAAACCATTTGAGATATTTCAAAAACTTTATTATTTTATTATCCGCTTGAAGTACAATCAAAACATTTATGAATGGAACTCGACTTCGTTCATATGCCCACCGCGGGCACGTTTGCAGCGGTTGATTCGTTGGACCCAATTTTCAACGACTCGGCCACACATTTCGGCCGACACGGCCGCTATTTTGCGTTCAATGTTGGCTCTGAGCTCTTCCAACGTCGTTGGCGTGTTAGCATAAACCAATGACTTAAGACTTAACGTAGCCCCACAGAAAATAGTCAAGTGGCGTTAAATCGCACGAATGAGGCGGCCAATCGACTGGCCCATTTCTTGAGATAACACGCTCACCATACTTACTCTTCAATAAATCGATTGTAGCGTGTGCTGTTTGTCTTGTGGCATCATCCTGTTGAAACCACATGTCGTCCAAGTCCATATCTTCCTATTCGGGCCAAAAATAATCGGTGATCATGGCGCGATAACGCTGACCATTCACAGTAACGTGACGATCGTTATCGTCGACGAAAAAATATGGCCCAATAACGCCGCCGGCATGCAAACCGCACCAAACAGTTATTTTTTGTGGATGAAGTGGTGATTCATGAAGCACATGTGGATTTTCACCCGACCAATAACGCATATTTTGCTTATTGACGAACCCATTGAGCCAAAAATGAGCTTCGTCACTGAAGATGATTATGCGTTGAAATTCATCATCTTGGTGCATCTTCTCCAGAACCCAATCAGAGAACGTACGTCGCTTCAAATGGTCCATCGGGTTCAATTCTTGAGTCAGCTTGATCTTGTATGGGTGTAAATCAAGATCCTTACGTAAAATACGCCATAATGTGGTCTGAGCGATGCCCAATTCTTGAGAACGCCGTGGAATTGACTGATTTGGATCGTTTGCTACGGACGCCTGAACGGCAGCGATATTTTTGACACTTCGACCAACCCGTTGTCTCACTGACACGGCAACATCACACAACGAATATGTAGACTCAAATTTTTCCACTAAACTTCTTATTGCCTGTCTACTAGGGCGAGGATTACGACCGAAAATTGGAGTTAACGCAGTTGCAGTCACTGACTGCGAATTTCGGTAGAAAATTTTTATAATTTACAGACGTTGCTCGTTCGTGTACTTTACCATGATGAAAATGTTGAGTTTACTGAATAAATTGACAGTGACAGTTTGATGATTAGTGAAAGAGTGCGTTCACAAATTAAATTCAAAGTTGGCAAGTCCCTATTGCAAAACCCTTTATAATAAACTTGAAGATAAACTAATACTGATAAGGAACAACGAGAGCACGCATGCACATCTGGATGAGCATTTAAACTCGCAAGACAGTTCAGCAGCCACCTGCGAACTTAGTGAAGAGACAAAAAGTCGTCCAGAGTCAACAATGTAAAAACACAATCACGTCTGATCGGCAACTCGCATACATTTGTTATGTGTATAGTACAAATCCAAACCATTTAAGAGTCAAGGAGTTATACAAAGTCGAATGTGGAACAACACATGGAAATTGGTTACTCAACTAAGGGCAGCAGACATTGTTGAATCTACAATAGATGCACGTACTCGGACATTGTTAAACACGACCGAAATGCCAGCCTTTAAAATAATTTTGAACTATTACAAAGTCCGCTTTTACACGTCGCAAGTGTGTAAGGCGCATGTTCTGGTTATTTTCTTTTAAACTGTCATTCAGTGATGAGCGCAACTTTACACGAAACCCTTTCTCCCTTCTTTGGTTTTTCATGTTATTTGACAGCTCTCTTTCATTTTATTTTTGGCGCTCAGTCTTTCATAATTGAGAATGAGCCCCCTTGTTAATTCTTTGTTTCATTTAAGTTCTTCCGCCATACAGAAATGTTGTGCTCGTAACAACAGCGAAAGAAGTAATGAAGCAAATGCGAAAAAAAAAGAAGAAGGAGAAAAAGAAATGTCAAAAACATGCAATGAAAATGCTACCCACATGCAGTGGAAATTTGGTTAATTGGGTATTTTTTGTTTCATTATCCCTCTCTTTTGCACTCATTTGAATCTTTCGAAACTTGCGACGTGTAAAAGCGGACTAAGGGATTGTAGTCACAAAATGAAATGATTTGACAAAAACAATACATCGACAGAATTGGTCAGGAGTTTGGTTTCCTATTTACAATAGCGTTCACAGTCCCTCTCGAACCGAGAGATGACAACTCAGACAAGGACTCAAAACTTTACTTGACTACAAGAAGTATCAACGGAAACTTGAATTCCTGATATACAACGGAATTACTACCAGACCTAACATTGCAGCAAATATTTATATCCATCCCAGCCATCAAAACATCCAAACCAAGCCAAAAAAAACGTGCTTAATGCGCAGAACCAACTATTGTGCAAATGGTGTCACGAAGTGAAAAAATGATCTAGGACAATGTTGTAGCTGTTAGAAAAAAGCAGTAAACTGCTGAAAGTATCTACACGACATGCAGATATGTACATTGGTACATGGATATGTCTTATAGGCATACGACGAAAAAACTTTAATTGTTTTACGGGTGAAGATAAATAGAATATATTGTGGTTGTGCAAAAAAAGAAATAGCAAACAAATCAAGTTTTACCCCGGTGTAAAAAAAAACACAAGTTCAAAAATTATATACATACGAGTAGATACTTATGGTATTACCTGAATGAAAAAATGAGTTTAGTTACTGTATAGACATCATTTGTCGGACTCAAATTGTAGAACTCGATGTTATGGAAAATAATGGGCGGTGTGTACTAAAGTAAAAAATATAGTGGCGTGTTGATTATCGATGTGTCGGGAGAAGATGACATCAATACAGTTTGAATTACGAGTTGTTGAGATGGCAAGATTGTTGTTCATTTCTAAATCAAGTTCGTTGTGCATAAATTCTACAAACTTGGCACCATCAGGGCTATGCAGATCTAAATTGAGATCACCACTAAGAATTATCAGCATACTGTAATAATGATGCTATTCTTGATTTTCTAACAAACCCCTAAGTTTCGGACTATAGGCGAGCTAATTCAGAATAAAAACTACCACATCGTTTCTTACAATTATTTTTCTTCTTCTATCCACTCCTGTTCCGACAACCCATTGTACACACAACACAAGGTAGGAATATATATACGATCAATCAAATAAAAGAAGAGAAGCAAAACAACTATGGATTGATTTTTATGAGTCAACTACAAACAACCCTTAAAGCACCTGCATTGCACATAAACAGCGCATCATACTACATCTTTTCCCACAATTGGATGCTTTCTTCCTATCAACCCCTGTTTCCAACAATAAATCGGTGTAAAATACAAACTTATCCGCTCACAGAGTACGATCACTGAACGGTAGAAGGAAAGCAAAAATGGGACACATTTTGTGCCATTTTTCAGAAAGATAAACGGTTAGACATATCCATGTCAAACAACTAAATATTGCTGAAGGGTATTCTCAAATATCAGGAGCGTACATCTGATCTCCAACTACATACATACATATCCTAGCAAGAACAACACAAATGAAGTATAAGAGCATATCGTATACTTCAGCAAAGTGGAATGTAATAAACTATGCAAATGGTACATACGAGTGCAAAGTGTATGAGTAAGGGTGTTTATTTAGGACCTATAAAGCTTTTTTTTAAACAACAATGACAGGAATTAAGTTTATTTCAAGTTTAAATCAAAAATTGTTTATTATGGGGTACTATAAACATGACATTATATTTTATGACATTAAATACAACTTCAGACATATAAAATCTAGACTTTTTGAAGAAGCGCATCCTGTCTGCTTAGTTTTGGGCCACTCTATCGAGCACTTGGAGCTGTATTTCACAAATAACGCTTTTGATATTGGCTTCCAAGACCTAAACAATTTGTGACTTATCAACATATATCGAATACGAGTATTTTACATAGCCCCACAAAAAATAATCGAGTGGTGTCATTACAAGATCTCAGTGGGCAATTTACTGGTCCATTTCGCGATATAAAGCTGTCGTTGAATCGAGTTCTTAGTAAGTCTATGGTTTTGTAAGCAGTATGGCATGCAGCGCCATTCTGCTGGAACCATATATCGGTTAAATCAATGTCGTTCATATTTTCGAAGAAATAATCACTTATCAGTGTCCGATAACATGGACTATTGACTGTAACGCGAGTTCCAACCTCATTTTCGAAAATTTAAGGACCGATTATACCATCAGCGTGAGGACCACACCAAACAGAGCGCTTAGATGTTATTGAGTTCCGCAGCCTCACTTCAGAAATAGCAGTTTTACTTACTAAGCCAAATTGGACACGATTTTCGAAAAATAATGAGGATCGAATTCAAGCTGATCAGGAGCCAAATCCACGAATCTGTCATAAGCCTCATGGCTTTAGCCCCTGCACCAGCTGGATCTGAGAGGGCAGTAGGGCAAGATCTTTTCCTAAAATTTTCGACATAATGAGCGGAAAAAGGTCAAAGTGCTGCGATCGCATTAACAATGTCGGAGCTTTCGCAAAATATTCACTCCCATCGTCTACAGTTTCTTTTATACGCATATTATGTTAACGCATTTTTGGCTCATGTTGAGTGTATGTGGTATGAAGTTTATCTACAATATGACGAACAGCGAGTGCAAAATGACGTCACCTTCTTAGCGTTTCGCGAATCGAAATACTCGTAGGTTTGAATGAAACGGAAACCTTCTTCTGATGCGAGTCTAACATATTCATGATGATTTAGCAAATAATACTGAACATAAATATCAAAGAACTGACAGCATGTTTTAAATGTTAACCCTATTGCAAGATTTTTTCAATAAAAAAACTGCTTAGTAAGCATCAAATGCAGGATATATTGCACAGACGAGTCATACGGCGATGTAGTGTCACCGTTACCGTAAATGGTCTCACGTCTGCAGCGATGTTAACCGACTTTCTGTGGTCAGAGCCCGACAACATCGATATATCAGAGCTGTTGTTTCAACAAGACGGTGCTACATGCTATACAAGCGACGCAACGCTCGAAGTTGTGAAGGAGAAATTTGGCGAGTAAAATATCTCACGTTCATCAATTGGCGATCATGCGATATGACACCCCTCGATTATTTTTTCTGGGGCTATACTTTGGACGAGCTCGAGGCCACAAACGACATTTGAATGATGTGCTATTCCACATGTAATGGCATGAACATAGATTCAAAATAAATCAATTTTATATATCACAACGTTGTTGTTTTAATTAACTTTTTTTTCCTATCGTTTTTATCCAACTTCCAATCAAATACTGCTTGAAGCATCACTTTTTAAGTAAGCAAATTTCATTTTTTACTTTTACTATACTCGTATTTTACTGTATTATTCACTTAACCTAACCCAGGTACTTATTACTAACATAAAATTATTATTATTTATTTATTATGATATTTAAAATTGTCCGATTTTACAATGAACGACAACCCTACCTGCCATGTTTAGGACTTTGTGTACTATTCCAAAGAATGGTAATCCCATTGGGCCTGGTATTTTAAGCGCAATCCTATAGAATTTTCTCCTAGACCAAAGGAAGTAAATCCAAAAGACAGTAGCTACTATTAAGAGCACAACCGCGACAACCATTTTAACACGATCACTCGAGCAAAGCTGAAGTTCAACTGAGACCGTCGAGCTAGAAATCGTATTAAATACTTTTGCTGCTAATTTTCTTATTATTTGCGGCTGTTGTACGAGTATATGTAACATAGGTATAAAATCTTACGAGTGTAACAAAATTGCTATCAATATGAAGGCAGGAATAAAATAACCGTAGGTGTAGAAAAACTATATCTGTGAACTTGGATGCTCGTGGTGTTAGTTTAGATAAGGTTCATGGGTTTTTAAATTAGAAGAGACCTTTCTTTAACCTGTGAATATTGGATAATAAGACATTAAAAAGTTTTTTATACAGAAAGGACGGATAAAGTAATTTAATTAATTTAATTTTAATTTTGGTGGGGGCGAATGCCCCCATTTATTCGGCTTAATACAAGCGATAACTTAAAAATTAAACTTATACTAAAACTTAAAACTAAGGTTGGTTGGAGTGGTGAAGGAGAACGGATTTGACGTAGGAAGGGGTGCGGTGGAAGTCAATTGGAATTGATTTTTCGTAGCATACGGCAGATTGATTCGTTCGCTCCATAGGAGGTGTGGTGGGTTTTTTTTTTTTATAATTTACGCGCGCCTAAGGGGTTGATACCCTTTTACTGTTGCCAGGGCGCGGGCGGAAAGATAGAAGGAGGAGAAAGGAAAATTGTTTTTGTAGTGGTTTGAAACTCAGGTATGTTTGGTTTCTATGTTTGCTCTCCAGGGGTGGGAGTCCGAATAGGACGGAGAGTTTTTTCTTCACTCAGAGTGGATTCGAGAATAATTCCCAGTATTTTTTTCATTGCTTGAAACTCTTATAACAGCCAAATCTACGTGTCAGTGTTATGCCTTCACACGCAGAATTTTTTTTGTCTGAGTTCCAATTATACAATGAAAAACTGATTTTGCCATGGGCAGGATTCGAACCTGGACCCTCCGAGTGAGAAGCGTTTGCTACATTTTCATTTCATTTTCAATGCATTTTTATTGTTTTCAATTCATTAACACTTATACGCTATACAAAAAAACGCTTAAAAATTAGCTTAATTAACTTAAAATTATCTTATTCTAACTTACTGGCCCCATGCGGGCACTCTAAATTAAACATAATACTTTTTTAATGTCTTTCGACGTTTCGTACGATTACAATTTTTTTTATTTTTTTTTTTCTATATTTATTTAGACTAAAACTAAGAAAACAATTTTATTTAGCGAAAAAACTTAGTATACGTATTTCTACTACCACTACACCACGGCCACCCCTACCCTTGGTAGATAGAAGAGTCGAGGGGTACATATATTATGAGGATTAGTGTTGAGGAAAATAGAGTTGTGAAGAGTCACGCCTTTAACGTGACCTGAAAGGAGTCGATAATGAAGAGAATGTCGGCTGCATATCTGCGATCCTCAAGGGTGTTTAAGTTGATAAGGTTGAGACGAATTTGATAGGATCGTCCCATACCTCGAAGAGCAAATCGAAGAAAACGGCGGTGGATGCTTTCAATTCTCTTCACTATCGACCATTGATAACTTTCACCCGCCACTTCTTCTTTCTCTTTTCCAGCACTCTCCTATCCAGCATTCCCCATCTGCAGCTGCCTCTTCTTACGACTTTCATAAAGCGAATTTCCGCGAAATTAACGAATATCTTAGTAAGTGTTCTTTTAATTCCGCCAATATGTCCCTCAGTGATGCTCTTTCTACAGAGAATTATTCAATTCTATTTCTCACTACGTCCCTTTTCGCGAAAAAAAAACCCTTGTACTAGCACCCAGTGGTATAATCGTAAACTTCGCTCTTTACGTAACAAGAGAAACAAATTATGGGCAGCTTTCCTTCGATCCAATTCCTTTGCGGACTATTCCAACTACCTCGGGTTATGCCTTCAATTCACCCAGCTTTATAACGTTCTCTACCAGCGATACTTTGATAGTACGCAATCAAGGCTTATAAACGATCCTAAGTCTTTCTACCAATTCGTTAACTACAAAAAGAAATCCGACGGTTTTCCTCCATCCCTCTCATACGAAAAGATATCATCAACTGATCCGCATACCATAGCCAACTTTTTTGATACTTTTTTTAAGCAATCTTTTGCCGATAATTCCTTCGTACCGGATCCCTCTTATTTCAAATACCTGCTTAACTTCCCCATTGGCCCTTCTATTCCTCAAAGTTTTGATCATACAGTGATAGAGAATTACAACAACTTAAAGATGAATACTTAGCCGGCCCGGATGGCCTAAAATCCATATTTCTTAAAAAGTGTTCCTCAACACTTTCCCACCCCCTTTCAATTCTCTTCCAGTTATCGCTCTATCAAGGTGAATTTCCACAGATATGGAAGTCTTCTTTCATAACACCGATACACAAAAAGGGATTAAAAAGCGAAGTCACACATTCCCGCCACATAGCTAAACTTTCACATATACCCAAACTCCTCGAAAGCATTTTGTACGAAGCCTTAAGCTTCCAGTACAAATCTCTTATTTCACCTAATCAACACGGCTTTCTGAAAGGTATATCAACTACCACTAACCTCGTCGAATTCGTTCTCTCAGCCTTAGAAAGTGGTAAAGAAGTTGACGTTATAACAACTGATTTCAGTAAGGCTTTTGACAAGATATCTCACAAACTAATCCTGTTCAAATTGATCGTCCTGGGCTTTGAACCCATTTTGCTAAAATGGATATCTTCTTACCTAGAAAACCGTTTTTACAGTGTTCGTTTTAGGTCAACCCACTCGGCTCCATTGCCCCCTCTGGAGTTCCACAAGGCAGCCATCTCGGTCACCTTCTTTTTATATTAACCACAAATGATTTCGATATGATCATCAAATACTCGTCTGTCTTCCTTTACGCCGACGATACAAAATTTTTCAAAACCATTCCCTCTCTCCATGACACTTTCCTCTTTCAACAAGACATTTATAGTTTTTCGATATGGTGTCTCAAAAATTCTTTGCAACCTAATATCGCCAAATGCCAATCCATCACCTTCTCACATAAGCGGAACCAATCTCCTCCCCGACTTTACCTTCTCCACAACCATGTGCTTTATACGTTCCAATAAAGCAACGACGAAGTGATTTAACTGGTGTATTGAATTATTTACAAAATCCACGAAAAGATGATGAAAGTCAGTTATTATCGGATATAGAATGGCTTGATTTATTTCCAGCTCCTACAAAGGCTTTAGTGAGGAAGCAAATAAAGACTATATGGTAGTACAAACATTAAATAGTCCAGATGACACGGAAGAAGAAGAAGGGTTAGGATCACAAACAGATGACGAGCCAAGGCAACAACAATTCACAGTAACGTGACGATCGTTATCGTCGACGAAAAAATATGGCCCAATAACGCCGCCGGCATGCGAACCGCACCAAACAGTTATTTTTTGTGGATGAAGTCGTGATTCATGAAGCACATGTGGATTTTCACCCGACCAATAACGCATATTTTGCTTATTGACGAACCCATTGACCCAAAAATGAGCTTCGTCACTGAGGATGATTTTGCAATGAAATTCATCATCTTGGCGCATCTTCTCCAGAACCCAATCGGAGAACGTACGTCGCTTCAAATGGTCCATCAGCTTCAATTCTTGAGTCAGCTTGATCTTGTAAATCAAGATCCTTACGCAAAATACGCCATAATGTAGTCTGAGTGATGCCCAATTCTTGAGAACGCCGTGGAATTGACTGAGTTGGATCGTTTGCTACGGACGCCTGAACGGCAGCGATATTTTCGACACTTCGACCAACCCGTTGTCTCACTGACACGGCAACATCACACAACGAATATGTAGACACAAATTTTTGCACTATACTTGTTATTGCCTGTCTACTAGGGCGAGAATTACGATCGATTAAGAGTTAACTCTCTTAAAGTTGCAATCACCGACTCCGAACCCTCTAAACCCTTTGGAAAACCCTTTAGTATTAGACGTGAAATGAGCCTGTTTTAAAATGGAGGAGTTCGTATATATCACTTAGAATTAGCACATAAATATCTATTGTGTATTCCTCGAACCAGTGCTTATATTGGCAATAAACTACGAAGAAGGCTTGGAAATCAAATATTGATATATTTACGATTTTATTTTCGAAATTGTAAATAGTTTAATCTTTTATGTTTCTTTTAGTTTAGTAAATTGTTTTGTGCAACAAATTAAATAAACAATTTTAAAGTAATAACTTAAGGGTTTGTTTTTAATTTACACCAATAAAAAACCACATAATCTAATGCAGGGATAGCCCGGGATCCCGTAATCGTCAAAAATCCCGTAATCCCGGAATTGAGGAACATGCTCGGAATTGTATTCGCTAGCCACCAATGAAATACGAGTAGTAATTTTTTTTTTTTAATTATCGGTCAATAGCACCTTTAAAGTGTTTGCGCACAGCGCGGGCGAAGGGAACTTAGGAAGGAAGAAAAGAGAGGTACTGATGTATGTTGGTCTTAAATATTTGCAAGTTACAATGATTAGAAAATAGAGAACTCGGCAGGGCATTCCAAAGGCTAGTAGCACGGCGTAGGAATGATCACGATATTTTAGAGTGCTTCCGAAAATGGGCTTAAGATTATACTGATGAGCATTCATAGCACGACGCACGGTTAAATGTTTGAAGGAATGGAGTGCAGCTGGCGATTTCGATGGCGCACTGGTGGTGGAAATGGCGATAGAACAAAGTGAGACAGGAGACATTACGTCGGTGTGAGATCTATCGCGTGGTTTCGAATCCTGTCTAGCAGGTACAGACATGTATTAGGTACACCTGACCAGAGGACAGATCAGGGGGGGAAAAGTATTTCTTACATCGTTTAAGGAAACCATTCAATTCCATTCTGTTCGAGGTTCCCCATTTATATCGGAATTTAATAATTTAATGAGCTTAGCTTAAGATGATTAAGATGATCAAGAGATCATCGAGGAAAATTAAAAAGAATGTCGGAGATAGGACAAAGCCCTGGGGCACACCAGTATTTATTTTGTGAATATCAGGCTTGAAACTATCCAAGACAACTTGAGTTAAAGAAGAGAATCGTCGATCACAAATGCAGCCATTCTCCACAAAAGAGCATAATGGCAAACTCTATCAAATGTCTTAGAAATATAAAATGTAACTATGTATCTTGCTTTCGTCAGATTTATGAACAACTTGGTTCCACTTTTCGATGAGACATAAGGCGTCGACATCCATTTCCCCAACGAAAGTAAGTATTTGGGTATCATTCTGGACAGCAAACTTGTTTGGATAAAACATGCCCCATTGAAAATTTCCAAGCGCTGTCGACTTTCTGGCGAGCAGATTACTCTAAACAAGATCAGTTTTATCCTATAGGTACGTTGTTTAAAAAAATAAGTTTTCACATAAATATGTCACTGCTGCTTTCACCAGGCTTCAAAAAACGGTCTGTCGGCTATATGAGAGCAGCCAAGCTGATGACTCCCCTTCCCCGTGATATTTATATCATGCGCTGCACATCCAAAGTCACTGCACACTTGTGTTTTGATCCTGGTCTTACGAAATAGCACCGGAACTTATGATCGGATGGAATGTAAGCCAGAAAAGGAATGTAATCGAAACTCCATGGATGGCTACAAAACGAAGCTGGTGTTTTCGACAACCCAATATATAGGTACAATATACTCGCATTTCACTTCTTGTTATGCCTGGTCCTTAGTTAACTGCCTCCAATTACCCACTCCAAGCCAGTTGAGGTCCTCTCTTAGTTTACCCTCTACCTAAGATGAGGTCTTTCTCTACTGCGTTGTTCCTCCGGGTGAGATTCAAAGACGTTGCGGGTCGGAGCATTGATGTCCAATCGCCCTACATGTCCTAGCCATCTCAGGCGACTGATGCGAAATTTTCTGACTAGGTCGATGACGCTTTACAGCTCGTATAGTTAGTCGTTGAATCTTCTCTTCCAAAGCTCGTCAACGCAAACTGGACCGAATATTTTTCAAAGAATATCTTCATCTTCATCCGCTTCATGCTTATTTCTGCTGAGGTGTTTTTGGCAAAATTCATAGCAGAGCCTAGGTAGACAAAGTCATTTACTACCCCGAAATTATAGTTGTCGACCGTGACGTTCTATCCAATCATGTCACTTCTTGTTGACAGTATATATTTGTTTTTGCCCTCACTTACCGTTAAATCCATTTTGGCAGCTTCCGTTTCAATACTAGCGAACTAACCGGTGACACCCTGCCCTCAGTTTTCAGTTTAGTTTTTATGCATTTTTATTTTTTTAACTTAAATTACTCTTATATGCTAAAAAAAAAAAACGCTTAAAAATTAGCTTAAATAACTTAAAATTATCTTATAATAACTTACTGGCCCCATGCGGGCACTCTAAGTTAAACCTAATACTTAAACTATGTCTTTCGACGTTTCTTACAGACTATTTTTAATTTTTTTTAACATTAATTAATACTAGAATACTAAGAAAATAAATTTTAAACAAAAAACTTAGTATATGGACATTTGATGAGTTGTTTGATGAGGTCATTGCTCTTGCAACGTGCCTTCGAGTCAACTTAATGACGAAATTGGCCACTCTTATTAGGTTCGCCCTATTGTATAAGACCTCATTAGGATAGAATTTTATGTACTCAGACTCTGGTGTTCTGTATAAGCGAAGACAAGTCCTGAAACAAGCCCTCTCAAACACCCGAATCTTTTCCAATAAACTTGCTCTTACGTTGAACCACACGGGACATCCAAACACAAGCACAGGCCTGATAAGGACCATGTAGCAGATAACCTTTACCCTTGCATCGAGTTGGCTGTTATAAAACAGTCTCCTTGTAAGGGCAAAAGCACCTTTTGCTCTGGCCAGAGCAACTTCTATATGTTTGTTAAAATACAGAAATTGATCTAGCCAGATCCCAAGGTATCTGACTACATTTCGACAAGCAAGTGGCTGCCCGTGCTGCATCACGATCGAGAACTTTCGCCAATTCTTTCTGGTATCCCTAGAGGCCCCAGACAAAGGCGTCCTAAACAGAATGGTTTCCGACTTCTGAAAGTTGATTTTCAACTTCCAGTCATCGCTTAATCCAATATCGCTTAATTTTGTCGAAGTCACGCTGAAAAAGTATATTAATGACCTCAATCTTTGGACCTGATCTGTACGCGATTATGTCGTCTGCGTACGCTATGGCATGGTGAAGTGAACCTATCAGATCACTCGTGTAAATGTTGAACAGGATCGGCGAATTTACCGCACCTTGCTGCAGACCGTTTCTAATGGTAAATGTTCCAGCAGAAGTCACATCGCCGTTCTTCACGATGAACTGTCTACTAGAGAGCATATTAACAAGAATATACAGCAGTGGTTTACTAATGCCCAACCTGTCCAGCTTGAAAAAGAGTCCCTCTAACCATACGGTATCGAAGGCCCTTTCCAAGTCAATCAGGCAGGCACCAGTGCACTGTTTCTTGCCTTTGTTCCATTGGATATCAGAAACCAGTTTAGATGCAGCATGAATGATATCATGTCCCGCCTTGAAACCGAATTGATTATCCGGAACTATATTTTTGTCCTCAACCCACTTAGTCAGGACTCTATTGATCACATTCTCGAAAACCTTACTGATGTTTGGAAGAAGACTGATCGAGCGGAGATTCGCCGGATTGGAAGTATCTTTATCTCTTTTGGGGATGGGATGCACCACCGCAGTTTTCCAATGCGCTGGATAATGTGCAGATGTCGAAGCACAATGCTCGGTATTTCATCGGTCCCCACTGATTTCTTACTTCTAAGTGATTCGCTGATCGTTTGGAGCTCTTCCTTTGAAATGAACGGGGGTAGTACCATATTCTCATCATTGAACTGGGTGAAACCCGAGCTCTCGAATCGCCAATTCACAATTTCATTTCGAAGGTAGAAATTGTGCACAAGGACTCGTTTCTCCAGATCGTGGTTCGGGCCAATAATAACATTCGCCTTGTACACTTCCTGGAAAGTCGCTCCTATAGCCTCTACCTGCTCCTGCGGATCCTCGATCACAAAGAAGTTGTCATCATCAATAGCCTTAGTTGGATCTATGCCCGCTGCTGCCTGTATTTGTTCGTTGTTCGTCGTTCGGTCAATTTTAAGACATGGAATGTCGTTCTGATTATTTCTCCAAAATATTTTATTTATTTGCGGGAACATATTCGGGTTGCTGGTGTTTACAGCCCGAATTTTATTGTTCCAACTTACAGATGTTCTGTAATTTTCCTTTATTAATGTTTGGAGTTTTTTAATCGACGACTTCAGTTACATTATCTCCGGGTTATGTCAGTGAACTGTCTGTACAAGGTTTTTAGTCTTGACAGCAGTCTACTTTTATGTCGGTGCAGTGCGTCAATAGTTGCGTTGCGGAATAAGTCTTCTTCGTCAGTGTGTTGGTACCGAGGTTTCGTTTTGTCCATTGTTTGTTTGATTGTCTCGTCCATTCGTCTTAGATACATGTCAATCTCCTCGTTTGACAGATTTCTATTGGACGGTGGGTAGAGCGAATTCGAGGAGAGTGCTCTAGTCAGTGTTCTGGTGAAGTGTGTCCAACGCACCCTACTATAATTGTAGGAATGCCTTTGGACAAACTCATCTAATTCCGCGATTTCATTGGGAACAGTTATTTCGGTGCTGATACACGAATGTGCGTAGACAGTTTGTAGTTTGTTGGTTAGTGCATGTCAGTTGTATTCGTAAGTCGAACAGCAGAAGATCCAAAGAGGACCCGTGTCTGAGAAACGACGGACTATCCGTCGCCTTAAGCCCGAGTCGATACATCACACTGTGTTGCCCCCACCAATTGAATAGTAGATTCCCTCTAGTATTTGGTGTATTATTTCCCCAATCACTATGTTTGGCGTTGAAATCTCCGCCGATAATAAAATAGTTGTCTTCCAATTCCAGCCTCAGAAATCGAAAAAGTGTCTCGAGCTCTGAGATAAATAAGGTGGATTGAGTAGCCTTAGGTGCATAGACAGACACCATTTACAACCGCTTTCCACTACGGAGAGGGATATACTCAATGCATGCTTCCAGCACCTGGAACCTAAGTACTACACGACTGTATACTCTTTTAAAACGTATACCTTTTCGTACGAAAATCGCAACGCCACCTCCCTGAATAGAGTTGGGTCGGTTTCTCCGTACTATTTTGTATCTTCTGTGCCTCATTTTGTGTCTTTTGGTAAGCTTAGTTTCGCTAAACAAAAGCACATCAGGGGCTTGGTCTTTAAGCAACTTAAATAGTGCGGCTCCTCGTTCGAACCTTATCAGTGAATTCACATTCACAGCAAGGACCTTCAGGGCTTGCTCCGCCACGTTCGTACCCATTACGGCAAAAGGTGCGTTAGGCCAGGCAGCATCGCGTATACTTGATCAACCCGCGCGGTCTGTTCAGTTAGATGACGTTGGAGCTGAGCCATCTGCCCCTGGATAGAGAGCACGATAGCTAGCATGTCAGGAACTAGTTCCGGTGCTCTGGGCACTGGGGCCTGAGAAGCAACCTTCGCTTGTTGTACCGTATTTCCCCTACCCGCCGCCATTTGGGCGTAGGTAACGTGGGGAGTAACGGCTGGGGTTTGTGAATGCACGGTTGGACGTTTAACTTCCACTTTCTGCTGCCGGGCCAGATTTATTCTCTTAACGTACTGGAACTTGGGACAACCCCGATAATTTGCGGTGTGTCCCATAAAGCACAAGAGAGTTGGCTCCTTTAAGACGCTCCGTCCTTACCCAGAGCGCATTCCTCGGACTTGTGGTTCATTCCGCACTTCACGCATCGAGGCTGCATTTCGCAGTTCGACGCGGCGTGCCCGAACCTTTGGCAGCGAACACACTGTAAAATGTTTTCGCTCCTCTTTAATTTTTCCCAATGGACAACCTGGTAGTCCAGGACTTTAATACTCCTTAGACCATCCAGATTGCTGGTGGGACTTAGTTGGACCAGGAAAATCGGCAGTTGCCGCTTCTCCCTTTTGGCTCTGGCTGTGGTGAAAGGCTTGAACCCCACGAATTGGAGCCCTTCGCACTTCTTCTCTTTCAGCAGTGCAAGGAGCTCCTCCGGATCAGTCGAGGGTTCCAATCCCCTCAGCAGCATTGTTTGCAGCTTGTCCCCCTTCGGGGTGTAGGAGAAGATCTCCATCGTCGAATCCTTCAGTAAATTTTTGATTTTATAATAACACTCCACTGAATTACAGTGGATCGCGTGTCTATCTAAAATAACCTTTTTACAAAAAAAAATTGTTGCCTATGGCCGAGTTACATAATAGTTTCCTTGAGTTCCATCTTGTAGGTATTTATGGGTGGAACTCTTTGCTTTACAATCTTGTCTTGTTTCTGCTGCTGTTGTTGCTGCGTTTGCATATGTTGTTGTTGCTGGTGTTGCTTTTGCTTCTGTTGTGTCTGTACTTGTTTTCTCGTTTACACATGTGTGGTTTTTTGTTGTGGTAGCGGCTATTCCTTGTGTTTAGCCTCGCTATTTGTGAGCTGTTACTTAGAGCTCTGGAGTTGTTGCTCCTTTTGCCTTCTCGCCACTTGTTTCTTTTTAATAGCCAGTACTTTTTGTTCCAGCTCTTTAATGCAGCTCTTAAGTGCACCTCTTCCTCTTCATCCTCTGACTCAGTAGCCATCAGAGATTGGAAGATATTCTCACCACCATCAGAGACGTATGGGTCTTCGTCTTGGTCAGCTGCCGCCTTTGTTGGCGCCCCTTCCCTTACTCTACCTATCACCTTTTCAGTAGAAGTTGTTAGGGAGGGGCGCTTTACAAGCTTCGGAGATGAATTCAGCCTCCTCCTCCTCTTCTTCACACCATTTTCCGATGACATCATTTCATATGCTGGTTCCGCTATTGGAGTAGCGGACCGCTTGCTATCACTCATCGTACGATCGCTCTTCCGTACATTTTCTTTTCCACTCCAGTGTTCGCTTGTGAGTTCCGCACAATACTTTCAAGTATTATGTTAAAGATCTCAAATGACAGCGCGTCACCTTGTCTAAAACCTTTTTTGACATCATAGGTCTCGGTTATGTAGTTACCGTCTTTGACGGAGCATTGGGCCTTCTCAGGGATGTCAAAACTAGACATGGCTCTATGTAGCTCGTCGCTATAAATGCTGTAACATGTGGCCTTAAAATCAATGAAAAGATGGTGAGTATTGATTTGGACTTCTTGAGTTTTTTCCAGGATCTGCTGGAGTGTGAAGCTTTAGTCGATTGTGGACTTTCATGGTCTCAAAGCGCACATATAGAAAGCTATCAGTTTGTTGACTAAGGGTTCACACAATATGGCAAATAAGATCTTGTATACGATGTTGAGCAAACTTACACATCTAAGTATAGTCGGTGTCCTTTTCTGTGGATCGGGCATATAGTTCTGAGACTCCATTCATCAGGAATACACTCTTCTGACCAGATCTGAGAAATGAGTTGGTGCATGCTCTCCACAAAGTTATATCCATCAACTTTGAATACCTCGGCCGTCAGGTCCAGCTGGTTTATTGGATTTTAGGTTAGATATTGCTATCCGCACTTCGCTTTGGTCAGGTGGACGGAAGTTTTGGCTATTATCGTCTAAGCTGAATGGTTTCGTCTGCCACACGGCGTGATGTTGGACTTCTTCGCCATTACACAGTCTGCAGAAAAACGCTTTACATATTCATCTATTAGCCATAGGCTCATGGCTCTGAATGGTATTAGAAAAGCTGATTGAATGTAATTTGTCAAAAATAAACGTCAAATACGATTTATCATGACATTTAACTTTAAATGCGTCTTTCAGTGCGCGGGACACTCTACAGCTTCCACAAACGAACCCATTTATATGAATGTCTGCGAAATTGAGAGAAAATTTTATTTTCGGATCCATCAAGCAGCGAGTTTTGTCAAAAGTTGATTTAGAAATATTTTGTACTGACCATTTGTATGGACGTTGAAGCAAAAAAACAAAATAATAACATAAGTGACAGCACCTCTTACAAAGCGCATCCTTCATGAAAGTAACGAATTGCTTCAAGGTACCATCTCAGTTGATTCAAAAGCACTTGGTAGTCTTGATTCGTTTTTCTGATGGTTAAAACTTCTCCAGAGTTACATAGAGGATGTGGAAAGGCATACTGGACCCTTCGAAAGTAGGAAGCTTAGTTTTCTCTGTAGATTAAGTAGATTAAGATTTCCTGCATCTGCAGGAAAGTGACTGCAAGTGTAGAAAATCTCTTCAAAAGAAAACATATGTATGTATTCAAATTCTTAATTTCTTTAAAATCATTTCAAAGATTCCAAAATATTTCATCTATTCCGGTTTGTCTACTCTTAATTTCCACAACGAAACAACAGATGTCGCCCTGTTACATCTGTCACTTAACATCGCTTATCATCGCATTGAACTGACTTTCAAATACTAATGCGTCGTCAACTACTAACGGATGCGTTTCCCAAGCAAGCTATCTTCAATTTGCTATTTGTTTTTATTTGCTAAAAAATTAAACAATTTTGCCCAAAATACAAATTCAAAAATATTAAAAAATCATACACAGTTGTTACTCAACTAATGTGAAAGTGAAATGTGCTAAATAAAAATGTAAGTTAACCAGTGGACCATTCTGAAAAATCACAAACAAAATGACGCATTTACCCGAATTGAAAATACATTGTGCATACAAATAAATTCAAATTCCTTTACAAAAAAACATTTTGTTCATTTAAAACATTATTTTCAACTAAACACAAAACCCATTGCGTACTCTTTATACTAATTGAATAGTGAGATACCACAATTAATGAGAAAATTGAAAATGAAAAGTGAAATTTGCATTACACAGGGCCACAACGAATGAAGCGATCGTCAATCAAGTGAGCATTCAGCGACACAAATCCCCGCCCAAGAAGAGACCCAAACCAGATAATAACATGAAGTAAGTGAAGTTGTTGATGTGTAGGAATTTCTAATTTGTGTTATGTTGTTTTCAAATTACTCTTAATTGCTCATAATTGGCGATTGTGTTTCTGGGTCTTATTGAATTTTTGACATTCTGAAACTAGTGCTGAAGTTACTTCGTTATCACTGTGTAATATACATACATATATTCAAAACTGAACGAACACTCATTCTGACCGTAAAACTTCAAGCATTCTTGAAGACTTCCACGTACATATATAACTGTGAATACCATTATCGTTATTCTTTGATTTCAGTTCTGCATCCTCAAGTGAGAAATATTTTCGATTATCGATATCAATTACGGAATTGTCACTGGCCTCACTTTGTTTGATTTACTTCTTTGAGCTGGTGTTTCTTTGCTCAGCAATGTCCAGTTGAAATTCGTGTGGAGTTGTCGTCATTGTTTGCACTTCTACGAGATGTTGTCACAAAGTGTTAGTGGCTCTAATTTGTTAGATTAGGTACATAAGTTTCTACAAAACGATTGTTACTTTGGCTTCATCAAACTCTGGAAACAGCTGCAGAACATCCCCAGCAATCCTTGATTATCTTCGCTTCTTCATGTACTTTTTGAATTATTAGTATGCAGTTCGAGGCAGCGATTGTAGTTATAGTGACCCATTTTTGAGCAGTAGTTTTCGATTACACTACGGTTGATTATTGGTGCCTTGTTGGCATATGTACTCATATGTTGTTTTTGAGAAGGTTCTGAAATTGGTCAGCGTCAGTTTCTGTGAAGTTTCGGGCGCTGCGTTAGTGATATGAACGTTTCAGTAAATTTCTGTTAGAACAAAGGTAACCAAAGCATACATCCTTTTAATTAGGAATGATAAAGTCGGTCTCTGGAACAAGAAACTTACTAAGATTGATCTACGGTTCCTGATGAATCTGGGCCTCAACCAATAAACCTTTACGGTTAGCCAGGTCTTTGACTAACTGCTAACGTTGCTGCGTACCACAAAATAGTTTAAGGCGAGGTCTTCCTCTATTACATTGTCTACCAGGTTAGAAATTGAGAACTTTTTGGGACGCAGCGTTAATATTCATTCTATCTACGTCTCTTAAGCAATTCAAGCGGCAGATACGCACTTTTCTAACCATGCCGATGTCGCCATGCAGCTCGCTATTTCTACCATTTCTCAGTGGAAATGGGATCAAAAATCAATCGCATAATCATTCATTCTTTGCTCACATCTATACTTCTGTGTAATAGAGTAGGATTGCCTTCTTAGGCCAAAGAAAGCATAATTGGAAGGTGTAACACTTTTATTATTATATGGGCTCATAGCGGAGATATACAAAATCCCTTACTAATTCAAAGCTAAATTTACCTATTTTGAATGGTTCATCGATGTTGTGCATCCCTTCTCATTAGTTTTGGCCTTATTCATAGCTCATATTTGCTGCTTTGCAAACGCACCAATAATAGGCCCCTGTGTTAACCCAATGGTATCAATGTCATCAGCGTCTGTAATTAGTTGCACGGGCTTTTCGAAAATATTACTTTGCTTTTGGGTTGCGAGCTTCGCACAATTTTCTCAAGGATGTTATTACAGAAATCACATATTATAACATAACGCATCACCTTGTCTAAAGCCTTCTGTGATGTGTAGGAGAGAATTCTTCCGAACTTCACAGAGCAGGGAGATGACAATCTGATGAGTAATAGCGATGCCAGAATTAGCATCTCTATGGATGCTGTAGTTAGAAAATTAGGTCAATTGTGGATTAAGGCAGCAGGAGATGATTTGGTAGAGAACATACACCAACTCATTTCCACGATTCGATCGGAAAAAAGTTTGAGTATATCTGATGATTGGAACTTCATCATATAACCGATCAACAAGAAAGGATACTAAATTTAACTTTTAACATCACATACTAGATCTTCTTTGCCGTACTGTTTGAAAATCCGAAACCGTGTGTCTGATTGGCCTCTAATTTTGCTGGTTTAAGCACATTTAAATAACCTGGCATGTAAAGCAGCCGATCGGCCAGCCTTGTTTAACGTAAATTTCGGTATTGCCATCTTTAAATTATTTTGTTTGGGTGAACGTATGAATTGATTCTCATCGGTTGAATAATTTGGTCTAGCTGACATTGTTTAAAATAGTATGGATATGTTACACATATTGTCGCCATCTATGTCAGCCTATTGACCTGCAGAAATCTCTGAATATTTTGATTAGTACTCCTTGAGGTTGTTGTAGAAATATCTACCTATAAACTTCCTACGAAAATTTTCTATTCCCTGCTACTCATATAGGAGGTGAGTTATTTCTTCGAAATCACAGATATCGTTGCAATATCTCAGGGCTTCCGAAGTGATGATATCTAATAATTTAGCATAATTATGCAGAAATACTATTTAGTTGGAATTACCATGCTTTTTACTAAGTTTGAGCAATGCCCTAGTTTTCCCATTTTCCTTACTTAAGATCTTTTTATTACCGAGCGTTATGCTGTCCGCTAAGACTTCTGCCTGAAAAACACTGCAGGCATCTGAAAGTAAAGTAAAGAAAGTGAAATGCCAAACCCCGTTTTCTGCCGTTCCCTTGATCCAACTCTGTAGACATTAATGATGGCTTCGTGTCTTATTGAGTCAGTCCATCCTCTTTGGGTATTCAACTTCAAACTGTGTCTGTAGAATAACTGATGTTGAATCCTGTGAAAATGAAAAACGTTCCTATAGTGCTATTTTTAAAGAACGCCAAAGTCTGTGAAGGCAAAGTCTGAACATGGTGTTTCCTTTCTGAAGTTTTGCTTAAATCAGGGTACTCGGCGCGTTACGTTAACGTAGTAGAGGGTACGTAGAACACCCGTAATTGCAACTTTGAACTTTAATTGAAATATCGCTTATTTACGCTTGTTGTCTTGATTAGGGAAGAACTTCTTAGGTTAATAAAGTTAGTATTATTATACATTATGTCATGCGTAAAGTTCCAATTTTCCCCCCGCTCTCTTGTAGGTTTCCTAAATAGTAGGATTCTAAGTTCAATTTCATATCCAGAATGACTTGTTATGATCAGCCAATGGGAGTTAAAAACCGTTTGGCTAAATTATTCTGATATAAGTTATAATTCTTACTGGTAAACAGTGCCAGTTCTGTTGAAGTAGAGTTAAAATTAAATTAGTCTTAAATAAAAAAAAAAAACTCTAAATACTAATTATATACAGTAATTTTTCTTACAAATTACTCTTTTTTATTGTTTTACTCCAGGAGTACGCCGTTTGGAGCTTTGGTGTAGAAATGTTTAATAACTTTGACAATTCTTAACCGATCGACTTGAGTAATCATAGTACATTTCATACTGCAATTTCAACCATGAATATACAATTCATTATTTGGTCTCCAATTTAAATGAGCACGGGTCTGCTGCGAATCGTTTCAATGAAACTGTTGAAGCTTTAGAGTGTTTGTTGCGAAAATCCAAATCCCGTATTCATACTGCGTGCTAAAAATTATGCATCCTGTGCATTCTTGACTTAGGTGTTATTAAATTGAATAAGTTTTTAATATTTCGCGGAAGTACGTTAAACATCTGGAGGCGACCCTTACTGAACAAGTTGTTCTGAGCATGCGCCCTTCTTTATAATGGTAACCGGAATTTGCCTGCATTTCTTAGTTGAAACCTTTCATTAAATATACTACTGTACCGTACGTTATTCTGTAAATATTGGGTGTATAAGTTATTTTTAATTTTAAAAATCATTACCAAGTTATTGAATTTTAACCGCTGGTTTACGCTTCTTAACCATCCAAGTGCAAGTAGATTGTCAGATATCCCAGAACAACTGTCACGTTTCAATACGATCCTCATTGAAGTATTTTGAAGTATTTTAAGCTTTCTATGATTTATATTCCAACACATTTACAACATAAACGAACAATAATTGAAATGGGACAAAATAATTTTAATTTTTTTTTAGTTATATGGTGGTTATATTTAGTTTATTGTCAATATATACACCCAAATATTTAATATCTTTAATACATTCTATTCTTTGGTTACTATAATATTTACACCTAAGACATCACTGCTAATTCACATGCACTTAGTCTTTGATACATTCAGTTTAAGTTTGTTTTTACACAGTGAGTTGTAAATTACATCTGTTTTTCACTGTATATGAATCATCTGCAAAAAGGCAAATCTTGTAACCCGTTACATCCTTACCACAATCGTTAATATAAAACAAAAAAAAGTATGACTCTAATTACCGAACCTTGGGGAACACCGATTTCTTGTGGGTTTTGAGAATGTTTCATTTAGTTTAACCCGTTGGTACTCTGTTTGAAAAATAGCTTATAAACCAATTTAGTTCTATCCCTCGAATACCATTTCACTAAGATATTTCTATCAACCGTTTCAAATTCTCGTTGAATATCCAGGAATATCGCGAGAATAGCTTTGCCTTTTTCCACTCATTTATGACCCAGCTCAGAGAATTCTCGCAACATGTTAATGGGTCTATACTTTTCTGAATTCTTTGTGTATCTTTCTTTTTCAACTCAGATAATGTCTGAATTTTTCCAACTTTGAGGGAGCATTCCATTAGCTAGAGAAAGATTAATTATGCTTAGTAATTGCGGCAGAATTTCTTCCTTGTAATCTGATACTATTTTACAGCTGAATCCTGAGCATTACTCTTATGGTTTCTTCTAAGGCAAAGTTCCAACGGGGTCGATACCGACTCCCAGGGGAGTTTCCAGAGTTTCCAGAGGAAAATGAAGGGTTTTGAGATAGTCAAGAGGGTGGCACAATATTTTAAAAATATTTATTGGTAAAATTAAAAAAAAATGTTAATAAATAAAGTGCTAAATTAAACGTTATAACTTTTGAAAATGATCTCCATTGTTATCACGTTCACGCAAGCAAGCGGTCATACGCTTTTCATGCAATCAAGCACGCCTCGACAAGAATGTGGGAGCTTGCGATGACTTATTTATAGAGCAAGTGCGCCGTCATCGCAAACATACAAGATAGCTCTAGAAATGTTTTATTATTTTTATAACTATGTATCTATAAATCTGTTGAGAAGTTAATTTGTATTTCAAAATTTTTGAATCTTCATCTAAAAAAAAATGCTGGCAGTAGAGCATTGAGTATTTGAAATATGGATATACATACATACATATGTACATACAAACCAATCATTGTCTATGCGCTTAATTTGTCAAAATGTGTTTTCAACTAAAGCTATGAAACATTCTAGCCTACAAGAGCATTTAAATAAAATGTATGCTGATGAGAAGAACAAAGATTTTCAACCAATATTTAAAAGAGCCAACTGTATTAAATCTTTTTGCGTCATCTTCTAAACAAGATGATGATGGACTACGAGCCTCATATAACGTTTCATTGTTAATCGCAAAAGCAGTAAAGCCACAGACAATTGGCGAATAATTAATTTTTCAGGCAGTCAAATAGATAATAAAGACTGTTCTTCATCATAAAACACCGTCAGATGTCATCAGAAATATTCCTCTCAGTAATAATTCTGTTCACAGAAGAATAGATGAAATACCAAAAGACTTTGAAATATCATTATGTGATTAGTTAAAGGCTTGCAAAATTTTCCATTCAACTCGATGAATCAACTCTACCAAATAACGACGCTATACTCTTATCATACGTTCGATTTATAAAAGATTCAAGAGTTATCTATATATATAAAAAGAATCCCTATTTCCCTTGGTCATGGCATCACGCGTGAATGGCTGGACCAATTTCGCTAATTCTTTTTTTGATGTGTGCATTATTGTCAGGAGAAGGTTCTTATAAAAGAAAAACTTAAGAAAGTTGCGTGGAACATTAGCAAATTTAAGAAAACTTAACGACCATATTAACTGTTCTCACCTAGCGTTTACACAAGACAATAATGACTTTCAATTTTGCTCACATGTATAAGCTGTCAAAAATCTCTTCTTTAAATCTTCAAACACTGTTAGCACTCTGCACGTTATTTTAAGCTTATTTTGTGCCACGGAGCTCCTGCCGGTACAAAAATTAATTTTAAATGAAAACATAACAAAGCCAAAGCCAGCTGGCATTCGAAGCGTTGTGCACACAACAATTCGATGAAAAGACCAAATGTGGAACAACTCCAAATGTTTTTTCATCAACACAACGAATTGGTTGCATTATTCACGACCGCATGAGACCGCATGCCATCTGATAACCACAAAATTGTCATCAAAGCCGATAAGAAGACGCCAATTGATGTAGTAGCTATTGTCGTCGTGGGTGAAAATTTAAAAAACCGAGATATTGTTCTACACTGGCACGGCGTAACGATAAACTGCAACTGTCACAAACACATTGATCATATGATGCGTTACAATATCCTATCTTTTTTTGGCAAGGTGAAGATGGGTATGATTTTTCAACGAAAATGATAAATAATTCATGTTATTATAACGCAAAAATTTGTTTATAGGTTCCAAACTAATAAAAAAATTAGTTAAATGAATTATTATTCGTACAGACTGAAGGTTCGGGAAAATGAGGACAATCACATCTTAAAATATCGGCGTCTCTTTCACCAATATGCTGTAGATATGTACGTGAAAGTTGAAACTGAACGATTGACATTTATCAAGTTGAACCAGGTAAAACTCCGTTCTGAGGAATACATTCATCTTCGGGAGGATATCAATGCTGACGGATCTGCACAGAATGTAGGCAGCACAACTATTCTCCCAGCTACATACGCCGGAAGTCTGCGACATATGCATGAATACGCTCAGGATGCTATGTCGTATGTCCGTCATTATGACACACCAGATTTATTTATAACGTTTACATGCAATCCACAGTGGACAGAAATTCGAGAAGAATTATTTATTGGTCAATTACCGCAAGGATATTCAAAAGAAAATTAAAATCACTAATGGAGTTCATTGTTAAACATCAGGTGTTTGGTGAGACACGCTGTTGGATGTATTCAGTCGAGCGGCAGAAACGAGGATTACCACAAACGCACATACTCATTTGGTTGGTAGAGAGGATAAGACCGAATGAAATCGATGACGTGATATCTGCGGAAATTCCACATAATAATGAAGATCCATTGTTACATGAGGTTGTTATAAAAAATATGATTCATGGTCCCTGTGGAATATTAAATCCAATTTCTCCGTGCATGGTTGACGGAAAATGTTCAAAACGCTTTCAAAGACAATTAGTAGCAGAAACTATTAGTGGAAATGATGGACATCCACTTTATCGCCGGCGACCCACTGATGACAATAGAAGTTCAACAATAGTCAAATTGAATCAGCAGGACATTGAAGTTGATAATCGTTGGGTTGTTTCGTTTTTGTCGTTACTCTCGAAGACAATTAAAGCACACATAAATATCGAATTTTTCCATTCCGTAAAATCTATAAAATATGTCTGCAAGTACGTGAACAAAGTAGTGACATGACTGTGTTCGAAGTTGCTGCTGAAAATTCAAACTATGAGATCACTCATTTTCAAATGGGCCGCTATGTTAGTAGTAAAGAGGCGATGTGGCGTATTTTTTCATTTTCTATACACGAAAGACACCCCACTGTTGTTCACTTGGCCGTACATGTGGAAAATGGTCAAAGGATGTATTTTACAGCGGAAAACGTATTACAACGAGTTGACATGCCGCCATCGGCAACATTGATCAGCTTCTTTGAAATGTGCCAGAATGATGGCCTTGCCAGAACACTGCTTTATTCCGAAATGCCAAGATATTATACCTGTAATCAATCGTCAAAGAAATTTCAACGACGGAAACACGGACAGCCAGTTATCCATAAGTATTTTCCACCGATGCACTAGAACGTCTTTATACTATACACCCCAGCTAAGACGAGTGTTTTTATTTGCGTTTACTATTAGTCAATGTTCGTGGCCCAACATCATTCCAACATCTGCGAACAGTTAATGGTGTATTATGCGGCACATACAGAGAAGCCTCTCAACGTTTGGGATTGCTAGAGAATGACACTCATTGGGACCGCACTCTCGAAGGTTCTGTGATTTCGTCAAATGCTAAACAAATACGAACATTGTTTTCCATTATTTTGTCTACATGCTTCGCATCAATACCGATACTTTTATGGAACAAATATACAGATCACATGGCCGAAGATATTTTACATCAGAAGCGACTTAAAACATCGAAAGCAGATTTGCAAATTAACGAAGAAATTCACAATTAAGCTTTAATTTTAATTGAAGACATGTGCTTGTAATGACAACGCCTAATCGCCTAATGCACAACGCATTTAATCAAGAGTTGGGACGCGAAACCCATATGATTCCGAGGCATTAAGAGAAACCATTCTAAGAAACGTTCCCATTTTAAATGAGCAACAAAAATATGCCTGCGATGTGATTATGAAAGTAGTAAACGATGGAGCTGGTGGATTTTTTTTCTTAGATGCTCCTGGTGGAACTGGGAAAACGTTTTTGCAACTTGGTATCGCACTTGCACATTCTTCATCAGGTTGTTAGAAGGCGGTCGAACAGCTCATTCCGCACTTAAGTTGCCGTTGAACATGCAAATAAATGAAACTCCAACCTGCAACCTTTCGAGAAATTCTGCGATGTCCAAAGTGTTGCAGAAAAGCTGATTAATAGTATGGAATGAGTGCACGATGGCACACAAGAAATCTTTGGAAGCATTAAACAGCACGTTGCAAGATTTACGAAAGAACCAAAACCGATTTGGTGGTGCAATGATTTTATTGGCAGATGATTTTCGCCAAACATTACCAGTAATACCACAATCAACGCCAGCCGTTGACTCATCATCTGGATACATTACATTACCTACCAATTTTTGTCACTTTACTGAATCAAAGACCGAACTCATCTATAAGGTTTTCCGAAACATTGTTCAAAATTACGAAAATCATGTTTGGTTGAGCGAACGAGTTATATTGGCTGCAAAAAAATGTTGATGTTAACGAAATTAATTTTCAAATTTAAAATAAGATAGCTGGCGAATTGATGACAGCCTGGATTGTGGGCAATAGTGGAAAAGTTTTTAATCGTCCTCTATGGCTGAGAGTGAATTCGTTGCAGTATCTAATTTACTGTCACTGAACGTGGCGATTTGCGATTGATGATCACGAAATTGGAACCCCACATTAACAAATTGTTAAAACTCTACCATCCTCAACCATCTCATTAATTTTTTCTAATTATTACTTATTATTTTTGTGTTTATCTCATTATTTGTTTGTTTCTTGTGTTTATTTGTAATATATTAATAAAAAATCTCATTGTACATTTGGTTTTTATTAATTTCCACTCTATGATTTTTAGTAGATAAGTAAACAATGAAATTAGGTACTGATAATATGCAACAACATTTTAATATTTGACATAAAATTAACTATTATAGACTATGGGGCTTTTTCTTTTATAGGGGTCAGTGTTCCAGAAAAGGTGGGGAACTTCTGTTCTAAGGTTTTGTTGTGTGGAAGTTAAATTCATTTTCATTACTTGTATGCTATCGGTGTAGAGAACATGCGGGATTCTACTACTGTTTATAAAAAAAATTTAAAGGCGTTGGCAATTCCCGAAGTTTTCAATATCACAGCATGTATTTCCATCTCAGTTATTTTACCTTTGTTTTTTTCCGAATAAAATTGTCTTTTAAAGGCTTTCCAAAGACCTTTTTGGTCACCATGGCAGACCTTGGGTGTTACAATAGTGTTGGGCTGCTTCCCTTGGTTTGGAGTGGAGCCTTATTTTTGTGTTAACATACTTACAGACATAAGACCGCCTTACGCTGAGTGAGAAATCCCACTGTCTTGGGAATTTCAACAAGACAATAACCCGAAACACACTTCGTGTCTAACCAATAAGTGGTTATCCGACAAAGGTGTACATGTCATGAGTTGACCTACGCAATACTCCGACTTAAATCCAATTGAGAATTTATGGGGAATTGTTAAACAAATTGGACAAATAAAAGCAAAAACCAAGGAAGAGTTGTATCAAAAAATACAGTCGGCTTATGGTGCTTGTAGGGTGTTGGTAGATTCAGTGCTCTCTAGATGCAAGGTTGTATTGGATCAAAAACGCCAATCAGCAAAGTACTAAGTACAAATTATTTTTATTTTTGATTTTTCTTTTATTTGACGTTGTTATTCTATTTTATTGTCCTGCAAATGTATTTTTTATTATGTTTATATTTTTTTAAATTTACTCAATGAAGTTGTTCTGTTTTGTTTGTTTTTTTTTGTTGATATTTAAGCTTAAAACAAAGAATAAATTTAATATAATTACATTGAATTTACTTTCTTTGGTATATTACACAAAGTATGGTGGTGACCCTATTTTATTGTCCATAACTGTGTATTGCAATCAGTTGTATTATTCGTATATATAGCTCTATTATGAAGATACATTTTTTCCCGTTTAAGATTTTGTAATTCGCGGTTTTACAAACCGATTAATTCGTTTTTATGACCGGCTGTTTTTTTTTTCTAAATTTGTGACTGATTGCACTCCCATTTAATTTCAAATGTATTTAAATCATTATCCGTACAATGGTTCTCTATAAAGATATTTAATATATTTTATTTTATCATGCCTGTGAGAACTTGGCTGTTTAGTAAACTATTAATTCCACACGGTTTCTTGGATGAGATTTTCTAGTCAGTCTCGGCAAACTTTTACAATTGCATTAAGAGTGTAATCAGTCAGTACATAATCTGTAAGCATTCTTGATGCCGATTGAGTTCTCATTGGGTCCCAATTAACTGTTTAAGACCAATTTTGTCATAAAAATAAATTTACATAATTTAGTGCACTACAACAGTTTCATTAACAGAAATATCCGTTCATTAAGTATATTAAAAATATATTAGACAGGCCCAGCTGTTCTCAATCGGATTAGAATCCGGAGAATTACCAGGCTAAGGCAAGACTTCAAAATTTATAGATTTGAGGCAGTTGGGGCTGGCTTTTGCCGTGTGACATGAAACTCCATATTGCATAAAAACATATTCATCATTGGTATAATTCAATGTATCCAAATACATCAAAATAACATTCTTCTTGACGTCAATATACTGGCTGGAGCGGTCCAGAATCTCCAACTGTTATGCAACTCCATATCATCACAGACGGTGGGTGCTTTACAGTCCGACCCACACATTCATCCGAATATCTCTCATGAGTTCTCCTGCGGACGAATTTAGCCATCTCCGTCCTGCTTCCAATTGGAATTCATCACTAAAAATAACATAAGAAAAAAATCCGATTATGAAAATAATTAAAACTGTTTTCTATGAAAAAATTAGTGGAATAGAAGAACTTACTCCAACTCTGGGAGTCACTCCAATAATTCCTGTGAAACTGTGCCCAACAAAGTCCCTTAATATTACTTGATCTGTTGCTTAACGTCTCTCCAAAGGCTTTCTGAATAATTTTCCGGTCAGTTCTTGGTGTAGTTTTTCTTTTTCCACCGCAATTCTGTCTATCAGTTGGAGGAGCTGATATTGAGCTTGCTGCTGTTTAGACGTTTTTCGCTTTGCTTACCACTGACGACTTAGAAATTCTAACAATTTTGGCTCTTTGAGCATAGCTGCACTTATTTCTATGGTATTAACAGGGCAGCAACTTGTGTCTTTTTTCACTTTTTTTTTTACCAATGTTGTAAACAATTCAATAATTCACATTTTTAGTAATTTATTTATTAAAAACTCGTATTAGAATAAAGTTAAATTTATTTAAAAAAAAACTTATGTTAGTGATGCAATGTCGTTATTTAACTTTCGAAACAATTTTCACGATTAATAGACGACATGAATGAATAAAACAATTAAAAAGAAAAACACTTCTGCTAATATTTATATGGAGGCTTACATTAGTTAACCATCTTGAATTTATCATTTTCGTCATCCATTTTTTCTAAAGTTTAAAAAAAAACTTAAAACAATTAATTAATCAGGCTATACCCATTCGTCATTAGCGTAATATCAATATGCTATCAAGCTCCTTATGGTTGCCTTTTGGATCATCTGTGGATTCATACGAAATGCATCGACACTGATGTCACACTTATCGATTTACCTTTATTTCTTTCCTATACTACAGCTGTACTGTTCGCACTGCCGAAATTACGCATTATGTGATCTTTAAATTTAAATTCAATACAGCTCCCTTTCTCTGCGTTTGCCTTTAATCCTTTATTCTCATTCCTTGGAACATTTTCTGTTGTTTATCCAGAACTGCTGTATAAATGCAGAAGCAATTTCTAGATTAGTGATGTAGTTTATAAATTATGCCGTTTGGGCTTTACCTTGATGCAGTTTAATTTCCATCTACTTCCTCACAGCGTTTGCTGGAAGGTTTAACTCACCCTATGCTGTACCCTACCATGCCATTGGTTTTTTTCCAGCAGTTGATGCGACTCTCTATTTACAATTACTAGTTCCGGTTTCTCCATATATATATATATATTTCCGGTCTCTACTCCAGCCGCCATTATTTTCCGCCACAATTTTTTCTTTGCCCTGCTCTCAAGATACATTATTAAGTTACCATTCATTCGCTGGATTTTGAAAAGGCATTCGACCGAATAGACACCCACTTAGTCCTACAGAGCCTGAATGATTGGGGCATTGGCCCAAGAATCTACAACTATGTTCATTCTTTTCTGATTATTCTTCAATCCTCCCACTATTTAACGGAATTCCTCAAGGCTCCCCACTCTCAGTGGTCTTGTTCATGATAGCCTTTGACAATTTGTCAACTATAATTAGTAAAAACAAACTCGCAGATCATTGCATTTACGCGGATGATGTTTTCGTGCTGTGTAAAAATAATGATCTAGCCAAAACTAGACATATTCTTGCATCGCTAGTAAAAGACATCATAAAATGGTCTGACACATCTGGTGCAAGCCTTTCTCTCGACAAATGTAGAATTTTACACATTTGTCGGAAAAGGTCCTGCAACAGCGACACATCAATGTCGCTTAGCTAATAAGAAATGTAACACACATAATAACACTCTATGTAATATTTCAAAATCCTTAATCCTGAGCAAAATTGACTACGGCCTATGTATCTACGGTAACGCCCCAAAATCAATCATCAATATAATCAAATCTCTTTACCTTCAAGCCGCGCGTCGTAGCATCAACGCCTTCAGAACAAGCCCAGTAAAAAATGTTCTCGTTGAAGCGGGACTCCCTACAGTGGAAAAACGCATAGTAGCTGCTGGGGCAAAACTCTACATAAGGCTCCTTCACTCAAACAACGTCATCACCAAAAGGGACTTTGATTCAGCAAAAACTATAAAGAGTTCAATAAGAGTTCAATCGGCTATAACAAGAGCCATAAATATTGCCAGAGTCTGGACCTCCCAAAGAAGGTGCACATTGAAAAGACTCTATCTGTACCTCCGTGGACCATTAAGCCAGGACCTCTAATTTTGGACTTAGCGTGCTACAACAAAAACAACACTCCTAAAGAGACTTATCTAGCTGACTTCCTCCGCATTGCTTCATCCCTAAAGGAGACAGGGTGGACATTCATTTTTACGGACGGCTCTAAGATAAACAATAGCACCTCTTGCAGTTTAGTTTAAAACGGGGGAACTAATTAGCGCAGGTATACTACCGACACATGCATCTGTTTTCACGGCAGAGGCCCTAGCCACCTACATTGCTATAGCCACAACTGCAAAACACTCTGGTAAACATGTGATCTGCTCTGACAGTCTGTCCACGCTAAATGCAATAAGAAACCCTATAAAAGACACAGACACCCAAAAAAATCAAGTTAATATGGGTTCCAAGCCACATAGGTATAAAGGGAAACGAACTACCAGACACAAAAGCTGGTCTTGCTCACCGTGCCCCGCTGTATCTTTTCGATACTACCACCAAGCAAGATAGCATACGTCTTCTGAAGAACAAACTTGACGCTAAACTTTTATCGAACTGGGAAAATTATCAATATCATTACACGTCGCTCAATTCAGATCGCTCCAGCCCAACATACCCTAACTCCACCTCAAAAACATCAAACACCATCTTCTCAAGACTACGCTTGGGACACACAGTCTTTACACACCAGCGCTTACTTAAAGGCACCTCCCCCCCCCAACATGCAACACCTGCACTAGACAGTACGACATCAACCATATTCTGGGGCCCGCACGCTGCAATCAAAACACACATCCATCAGTCTGTCCATTGCTCAAATTCCCTACCTGTAATAATATAACCCTTATCCACAATTTCATCAAAAAATTAAATATAGATATCTAAATACGAGGGGCGTTCAACATGTTCTCGGTATCGGGGTGAAGTTGTGGTTGTATATATAAATTGACTTATTTGTCAAGTAATACTATTATTTTAGTGCATTCATGTAAAATTTCATATAAATGTGATTATTAATTCGCGTTTTATCTCTAGTTAAACAGAATCATAATGGCAACTGAGACGATGATGGTGAAAATTGAGCATCGCGCTGTAATTAAATTTCTCACTAAGCAAGGAAAAAGTCAAAAAACTATTCATGAAGAGATGGTGGCTGTTTACCAGGGTTCCGCACCTTCATTATCAACTGTGCAAAAGTGGTCAAGTGAGTTCAAGAGAGGCAGAGAGAGCATTGAAAACGACCCCCGCTCCGGCGCCCCGGCTACTTCTTGTACGGGAGAAAGCATCAAAGAAGTCGAAAAACTTGTTCTTGAAGATGCCCGAATAAAGGTGAAAATGATGGCAGAGATCACCAAGCTTTCAATTGGTACCATTCACACCATTCTTCATGACCATCTTAACCTTTCAAAGGTCAGTGCCAGGTGGGTGCCACGAATGCTCACAGAGTGAGCATGCTGTAGAGAGCTTTTGGAGATGTGTAGTGAGAACGCGGACGGTGTTATGGATCGAATTGTTACTGGGGACGAAACATGGGTCCACCACTATGACCCTGAAAGCAAACAAGAGTCCATGCAGTGGCATAAAAAAGGAACAGACCCCCCGAAGAAGTTCAAAGTCACTCCGTCTGCCGGGAAGCTCATGGTCACAGTTTTTTGGGACTCAAAGGGAATCTTGCTCATTGAGTACAAAAAAAGGTCATCAAGGCCACATCCTACGCTTCCACTTTGCATAATTTGCGGGAGGAAATTAAAAAGAAAAGACGGGGTAAACTCGCAGCGGGTGTGTTGCTTCTTCATGACAACGCTCCTGTTCACACGGCGCGAGTTTCCAAGGCTACTGCGCGAGATTGTGGTTTCGAAGAAATCCAACACCCACCCTATAGTCCAGACCTTGCCCCTAGTGATTATTTCCTGTTTCCGGATTTGAAAAAATGTCTTCGTGGAAAAAGATTTTCGGATGATGAAGAACTCAAGTCGGCAATAAATGGGTATTTTGCAGAGAAAGAGGAAATTTATTTTTTTGAGGGTTTAAAAAAGCTTATCTCAAGATGTAACAAATGCATTGACGTTAGGGGAGATTATATTGAAAAATAAAAATAATTTAAATTGAATTCGCATTTTCCTTCATATCGATACCGAGAATATATTGAACGCCCCTCGTATGTACAATAGAGCCGTAATCCCTGGCAGCTAGTTAGTATGTAATTTTAATTATATGCTAATAAATTATAATAATAATAATAATAATCTTATTAAGTTCTTTTTACTCCCTTGATTCCAAGAGCGCACTAAGATTGTGACAATTTAGTTTTAATTTTGGTATTTAAATGCCCCCATTTCTTCGGCTTAATACAAGCTATAACTTAAAAATTAAACTTAAACTAACATTTAAAACTAAGGTTGGTTGGAGTGGTGAAGGAGATTGGATTCGAGGTAGGAAGTGGTGCGGTGGAAGTCAAGGACGGTAGGATGTGAATTGATTTTTCGTAGCATACGGGAGATTGGTTCGTTCGCGCCATAGGAGGTGGGGTGGGTTGGTAGATAGAAGAGTCGAGGGGTACGTAGATTATGAGGTTTAGTGTTGAGGAAAATAGAGTTGTGAAGGGACGCGCACTCAACGTGACCTGAAAGGAGTCGATGAATGAAGAGAAAGTCGGCTGCATCTCTGCTTTCCTCAAGGGTGTCTAAGTTAATAAGGTTGAGACGGTTTTGATAGGGGGCCAGAGTAAAAGGATCGTCCCATGGCATACCTCGAAGAGCAAATCGAAAATAACGGCGCTGGATGCTTTCAATTCTCGAGATATGAACACGATGATATGCGGACCATACTAGACTGGCGTACTCTAGGAGGGGGCGAACAAATTAATATAGAGGGACCTGATCACGTATGAGTTGGTGAATTCTTTGGACCACCGTTTCACAAAACCTAGTGCAGAGTTGGCTTTGAGGATTATCTCATCCATATGTAAACGGAAGTTAAGCTCCCTATCACACAAAATGCCGAGGTCGCGAAGAGATTGTACGGAGGTGATAGGTTGGTTGTGGAGAAGGTAGAGTCGGGGAGGAGATTGGTTCCGCTTATGTGAAAATGTGATTGGCATTTGGCGATATTAAGTTCCAAAGAATTTTTGAGCCACCAGATCGAAAAACTATCAAGGTCTTGTTGAAGAAGGAAAGAGTCATGGGGAGAGGAAATGGTTTTGAAAAATTTGGTATCGTCGGCGTAAAGGGAGACAGACGAGTGTTTGATGATCATATCGAGATCATTTATGGGTAATATAAAAAGAAGGGACCGAGATGGCTGCCTTGTGGAACTCTAGAGGTTGCCAAAAATGGAGCCGAGTGGTCTGACCTAAAACGAACACTGTAAAAACGTTTGTCGAGGTAAGAGGATATCCATTTTAATAGTATGGGTTCAAAGCCGAGGGCAGACAATTTGAAGAGTATTAATCGATGAGAGATCTTATCGAAGGTTGACCTACCCTTTAGAGGAAGCATACAAAATACTTTGGAAGAGTTTGGGTATATGGGAGAGTTTAGCGATGAGACGATAGTTGGTCATTTCATTCTTTGATCCTTTCTTGTGGATCGGGGTTATGAAGGAGGTTTTTCCAGACTGAGGAAATTCTCCTTGTGAAAGGGATAGACGAAAGAGATTAGACAGGGCAAGGGAAAGAGTGGAAGAACATTTTTTAAGAAATATGACAGGGAGGCCGTCTGGGGCGGGTGTGAATTCGTCATTGAGTTGGTGAAAGTTATATTCGATATAAGACGGGTCCAAGATGTGAAAGAGAAGTGGGCCATTGGAGAAGTTCAGAAGGTAACTAAAATATAATGGATCTGGTACAAAGGAGTCGTTGGTGAAAGATTGTTTAAAAAATGTAGCAAATAGGTTGGCAATGGTGAGTGGATCGGTTGTTGAAAAAGAAGGAAGGAAGGACATCCGATTTTTTTTGTAGTTAACAAATTGGAAAAATGACTTAGGGTCGTTTATAAGGTTGAGTTCCGCATTGTGCACCTATGTCCTTTTGTGCACCTATTTGTGTATGTTGGACGAGTAGCTCAGTTCAACGAAGGTTTCTCATTAGTATTACTCATATAAGCCAAAACCAAAATAGTGTTTGCTAATTTTTCTAGTACCACTAGTCTAGTTTCTAGTCTTTCTTCAGGGAACGGCACATCTCTTAAAATTGTTTCGCCTATACAACTATTTTACTTTGAATAAATTAGAGAAAAGTGGTAGGAGACTAATCATATCGCCTATTGAATTAATTTCTTAGTAGGTGAAACATTTCAAACGACTCATATTCCTGTTTTTGTTTAAATGTTTTTTTTATAGCTGTCCTGCACAGCCTTAAGCAAAGTATATCCAATCGGAACTAAAAAAAAGTTTGATGTGGGACCTATTTTGTACAAAGTTTTAGCAGCTTTTGAATCAATAACCGCAGCTACAGTTTCGCATGTCTACACCGCTGGCACGCATTCTATTTAAACGATTATTAATTATTTTGTTCTTTCTTTTGTTTTAGGGATGATGCCAGAGATAGAGACAGTCTGGGCGAATTTCAATCTTCAATCTTCGATGCCTCCGATGGTCACCAGTTGGTAGATTTTATTCGCAAGAAAAAAGGATTACGTACTCAACCGTTGAAAATTTTCGATGATGTCCGCACTGAAAGGCAAAGTTTACAAATTGAAATCCAACGATTGGATGATCATGAAAAAACATTACAATCAAAGGAATCAAGATCAAATAATGCGGTTGAAGCTGTGGTTCCACCTATAAACCCTCAACCTGGCAGACCCGATGAACCCCGATCCCCTCATAGGTCACCATCGAGGACTTCAGCAAGTAAGTTTTCCATTTTAGTTAAACACTTTCTTGAGAAAATTTGTTTATACTTTCATTCACAGGCCTCAATTCAAAAGTAAAATTAAAAAGATTATCACATAGCATAGGCCGACGGACACTGCTTAAGGAATTTGAGAAGACAATTCAAGAGAGTGCATTTGTAAGTATTAAAAATTAAATCGGATTGCCTACTGTATCTACATATATACTCGCGTGAACGCTTTTTACCTGCAGTTAGGACATGCATTCTTTTGTGAAAAAAAAACACCATAAATAAATACTCATTTAATTGCAGCAATCAATCTTTAAAAAAATATATTCAAACCTACAGCACAAATATTTCAACCATACGATCAGTCAATTGCAATAGAGAAAATATTCGCTAATAGGTGTTATCGCTGTACAAATTGAATGGTTCATTCGGCCAAGACTTTTCCATCCCTCTTACACTCGGTCCATTCCATCGCATTTCTTAGATGGCGGTTAGATCTCCTTTAAAGCAGTTTAGGTTTCCCGTGAATTGTTCGGGACAATTTGTTTGCACAATCCACGTGCAGTATCGAAAATAGTTTGCCTTTTTCGTATATCATGGTTCGTCAACAGTGATATCATTCATATCTGAGACTTTCGGTTATTTTGTAGCCATATAACAAACGTATGTGGTTTTTACACTACCTGCTAGTTGACCTGACCAATAACCTTCAATCACGAGACCAGTCTCTTTGTAGCACCCCTTCGGCATCATGAGTAGGTAGCACAGGTGTCAGTAGCCCAGTACGAGGTAATGAATGCTGCCACCATACATACTCCAGAGACCCTAACAACTGATTCTGAAGCGCCTTTGAGAACTTGGCTTTTGGTGCAGGCAACACCATTGATTCCATTTGGGTAGTTCCTCCGCTGTTCCATTATTCAACATTGAGTCTTCTCTCACGCTTGCATTATTTTCATTAGCATTATTATATAAAGATTACACATGGAGTTTCCATGGGCCACAACGAGGAGGTTGAGCAAGTACTTAACTCCATGTTTTTAGGTAGTCAACTGTTACCTACTCAATCGTTGTACAGGTCCCTATACTCATTACTTAGTGCAAAAAAATATTTGATTACACCAATGGTTCCCCGAACCGTTGAGTCTCCATCTGAGACCCAGATACCTTTCATATTTCTTAATCCTAACCATGTAGCTTCCAGTTTGTTATACAATATTTTATAGCATTTTTGATCGGTCTTCCTAAAGCATAATGTCTTTTAGCTGAAGTTTAGTAGTCCAAACCAAGGGTACTAAACTGGTATGCGGGAAAGCTATCATTTATTTATCCTATTTATTTATTTACCGACTTCTTAACTATTTAACCAAAAACTGTTTTTCTTACAGCTTCCACCAACTTTCAGCACACCGCTGATGTCTAATCTGCCAAATCCACCCGCCATCAATGTCGACAACAATACACAACATGAGTTAGTTAGTTTACCCAAAGGAAGCAACATAACATCCGATAAACAATCAAATTTTAGATTGGTATGCTCGCCTATAACATTAACTGATAATGACTCACCCTCACAAGAAATTGTTAACGCTGCTCACGCAGGGAAAACTATAACGCCAACAGAAAGTGACAACACTGAAAAATGTATGCGGCATTTGCAACAACAAAACGACTTTCTTCTTGAATTGGCTAAATCAAATGAAGATTTATGCTTACGTGGAGACTCTCCCGAACCGGAATACACTGAGCAAAATAAAGAAAACCCTAAAAATCCAATTCAGTCCCCAATTTATTGCAATAGAACATCAACTACCTCCAAAGAGCAACGTCGAACCTACACCATTCAACGAGACAATACATCGGGAAAATTTATTTTATCACCGGACAAATCAATTGAAAACTCTGTGAGACATCCACTTTCCCCCAAAACACCAATTAAAAATACAATTGGTTTTAAACTAATAGGAACCCCTGAACAGAGAAAGCTACTACTAACTCGATTCGGACGAAACTCAACTAATAATGCCCACACCTCACAAAAACCCGCAATCGATCAGAATACTTTCTCCAAATTCAATTCGGTTGCTTCCGAAAGAGCACACGTCAGTGGGTTCTCTGGAGAATCACATTACAAGGAGGCAGCAAACGTTACATTGCAGTCTGCAAAACATCAAAATACAGCTCAAATTATTGAACAAATTCAAAAGAGTGGACCATCCAATGTTCCTGTTATCGTAATTCCAGTTAATCAAACATTTAACCAAGCATCAAACGCGACATCACCAACAAAAGCATCTACGTACATGAATAGCCCAAATTCGAATGAAATCACATCTACTACAACAATTACTGCGCCACAACCTAAACCTCCTGATTGTTCACCGGTACGGAAAAGTAATTTGCCATTGAACAGTTTGCGCTTACAAGATATCATCACGGACGATGAATCTAGCTGTACAGATGAAAGCGCTCGGACACGTTTGTATACAAGAAAGTCCTCGACTTCTTCCATACAAAATGCCAACAGGTTAATGCAAGACAAAAAACAATTCCGCATTCGTTTACCACCACCAAGAAATTCAAGTCGTCACATACGAGAATTAGTCTCACCACAGCGGTTAACGGAAATGAGTACCAATGAGGTTTTAGACTTACGCAAACGCAACAGTAATGGGGATTTGCGAAAACACCTATCGAAGCGTGAAATGAGTTTGTTCGATAAACAAATAGAATTGGAACTGCTTAGACGTAGTATACAAGAGCCAAATTACGAAGATGAAGTTTTTCAAATGGGAGAGTTACCCGAACCACCTAAAGAATTTAGTGATAGGCGGAAAAGTTCAAAATTACAGAAGTCACTGCAGATGGACGAAGCAGCGACACAGAATGACTTAGTCGACGAATGTAGTTTGGATAGGGTTTCTCTTGTAAATTACTGAATCACCTTCATATCATTCAATTTTGAGACTATTCATTTTTTACTTATAGGTTACAAATCCAATGAAGAAGCTTTCGCAATCGACCGCTGGCCGTAAGCCTCGTGGCAAGAAGAAAGAAATGGTAAGAAAATTAAATATAATTCGTATAGCTGCAGGAATTTAAATTGCACATGTGTCTTATTGTGTTTGAGTTTCAATCACTGAATGAGTCTCAAATTCTCAAGTACATCAATCGTATTCCTGGATTAGATGTTGGAAAAATGTCGGCCTTAGACTAGTGCTTAATCTAATCGATTGGTCAAAAACTGTTCTTGTTTTGTCCAAATTTTTATTTTTATTTTTTTTCGTTTTCTCATAATTTGTTCATTCGGATACCTGGATGCACAATAAAACAACTTAATAAAAATAACCTGAGCGTATCTTATACCATCGCGGTATATGTTTGAAAAGGTTTCAATCAGCTGCTCCTTAATTACTTTACCATATCATGTTTTCCAAAGCTACGAGTTGCAACTGCGTTATTTTAGAATGCTTCATGTCCATCTTCTTCACAGTTTTATCTTCGTTCGCCTTCTCAAAAAATCGCTTAAGCGTGATGATTTGACCGATTGCCAGGACGGAAATCACAGTGCACCTCACATAAGATCACCGTTTTTGTACATTGTGCATAATATTGTATATAACGCAGATATTCGTAGTCAATTCATCAGGCATGATTTCAAACATCCATGCTTAGTTGATCGTTGACAGGACAAATTATTCAGCGGCTTTCAATAACATGTCTACTATTCCCTTCGCGTTGGTGACTAAATTTCTTTTTAAGTCTCGAGTCGGCTTTTTGGTTGAAAGTTATGCTCCTTCTAAAGCTTTCCTTAAAACCATGAAATGTTGGTTCTATCGCACAACTCTTTCATATTCCTTTGGTTTTCCCCCCTTTTGATTTTTTATTTTATTAATGATCATGCTGTATCTCTATTCTTCTGCAAATAATCTTAATTTAATCTAAAGCAAATTAAAGATGTCTTTGGAATGAGTACACGGTAGATGCACAGATCAGGGACCGTCAAACTCACGGTCTACATATGTAGGCATTCGTACTAAAGCGTTCAAATTCGAACCTTTCTTTCCAAGTAGTTCAAAGCTGACATTCGTTTTAGAGTCGAGCTCTTGAACATCCAAAACAAACTTTCCCTGTTTGTACTGATAGATTTTGTTTGATTTGCGATCATTTCAAGACTCCGAAATTGTTCTGCCTTAAGTCTGCCAAGTCTCTACTTAAAACACAACCGCCTTCCAGACCAGCACCAAGTTTTTAGCAATCACTTCCATTAGATTCTTGAGCTGGAGACTCGGCCCTCTTTTACATATCGAACCAGACGGCTGAAATTGGAAGATTCTGTTAGTTCCCATTCGATTGAACTTACAATCACGTCTTAGTGCGGCTTATAAGGTTCACAATTGTTCCTTTCATTACATCATCGTATATGAGACCTATGTGTCAAAATGTTTTTCTTCCCAAGGAACCCACTATAAGCTTTGCCCTTCTGTTTATCATGTAATACTCGTATGATCATTATGTAGATTATCACTTTGTTCTTTCGATTAATAGTTTTCGGTCAGTCTCTTTTCTTGAAGATTGGAGTTCAAAATTAATTTTCAGGTTAACTACTTGGAAGTTGTTGTGGTAAGATGTACGTATATGTATTGTAATTATGGGGCTTGCATTAGTTCCCCAAGAGCGTGCTGCCCGTGCAAGCTTTACCTCCAACTTTAAGTAATGAAGTAGGTAAACCGCCGGAGCCATATGTATTGTTATCTAGACTTTTCATCTCTTTGACAACCTTTTCTCGTACTAATTCGCTATTGATCTAACTTGGGTTTTACTTTCACAATCTCTACTTCGTGTTAATTGAGTAGATGCTAGAACACTGTTTAAGTGCATATGCATTTATTGAGGGCCTGGTGAAAAGATTGTCTTTAATATCGTGAATAAACTGTGTTCCAAGATTATAGCTAGCTGGCAACTTCCATAGCTATCCCAGGATTTTGTTGTATTTCCTCCTCCCGTTTTGGTACTTTCATCTCGCAATTCTGGGGTTTAATTGCGTCGGTTTTTTGTGTGCTCTTCCGTCACCTATTTCCTTTACGACTATTCATATTTATACTACGAGATCTTTCACTGCAATTTTCATTCGACTACTTTCTTGATGATTTTGTGGCACCTATTTTTGACTGGAAAGCATACTGGATAGTTCAATGATCATGTTACATTCTAGAAGAGTATATCCAGCACGTTTTTAAATTCGAAGACTATCTAGAGTTAAGTCGGTAAGTGGATCATTCCTTTGCGGGAGACCTATGCCTACTTATGGCGGTGTTTCTTGCATCTTCAACATTTTCTCGCCGAACGCCGTAAACATTAAACCAAACTAATCTCAGTATATAAATCACCGAGTACGATTTTGACCCATCTACTCTGATTGGCTTCGTCCTTTCGTGTGGTCTTCAGATTCGTGGATCGGGTTATGTGCATTCGATGCATCCTATAATGTTTTATGACAGCTGTAGAAAATATCGGATATTTTATTCCTACACGTATTTTTCTGTTCATGGTACCGTGGTAGGAATTTTAAATCTGTCACTAAACAGAAGCCCCAACCTGTGGATCCATGCCCACTAGTGTAGGGAAATCAGTTAAACCAATGCCAGGAACTAGTAGTGAACGTGCCTAATATTCTCTTACTAAGGAGCAATCACTTCTCTGTGTAGATCGATCGAGGATGGGATCGACAACTCTTTTCTTCAATGGATTAGAAATTACCTATCGGAACGTTCGATTCAAGTTGTCTTGGATGGGTTTTAAGTCTGATACTCACAGAATAAATGTTAGTGTGCCCCAGGGCTCCGCTTTGTCTCCGACACTATTTTTGATCTTCATCAATGATCTTTTGTCTTCTACTTCTAATCCAATATATTCCTTGGCTGACGATAGTACTCTCTGCTTTTTATATTCATTCCCAGAGTCACGTCCTTGCTCTTCGGCTGTAGAACAAAAATGACAGCGTATGCTAAGCTCATTAAATTCCGATATAAACAGCATTACTAAATGGGGAACCACAAGCAGAGCGGAATTTAATGCTTCTAAAAGACAATGCTGACTGCTGTCGTTAAAGCGGAATTTAAACACCCAGCCTAATGACGTTCTAAGTACCTGTTTATATTGGCGTGGGCAGAAGATTGTCCGAAAGAGAGGGAAAGCTTTTGGTTAAATGGGAAGAAGAAGGGTTACTTGTACGGAAACTCTGAACTGGATTTTCGGGTGAAGAATGACGTTTTTTCCCATTTCGTTCCATTTCTGGCATTTTTTTATTTTAGTTTTAATCGTTGATAAGCAAGGAAGCGCAAAGAAGAGGAAAAAAGTATGTTTCGGGTAACTATTGGGTTGTACTACATGAAATGTCCGACTTTATAGTAAAATTTTAAAAGCCAATATTATTTTTCCGTACATTTTTATTCAATCAAAATGGCATCTATGACATTTTTCCAACGTGATACAAGGTCAAATATTCTTTGTTCGTAGAAGTGCTGACTTTTTGGGGCAATGAAATCTTCAAAGGCTTTTATGACCTCTGCTTGGTACTGGAAGACCTTCTGCCGGAAAAATGAATCCAGACTGCGAAAAAGATGGTAATCCGTTGGGGAAATATCAGAAAAGTACGGTGGATGCGGAAGAAATTCAAATCCCAACTGCAACAGTTTTTGCACCGTTGCTTGTGAAGTATGGGGTCTAGCATTGTCATGCAAAAGGATCAGACTTGCTTTTCAGCCAATCTGGCATGCAATACGAGTATGTCAATTTCCTTACAATATTTGTTAGTGTTTATCGTTTATCCTGGTTGAAGAAATGAAAACTGGATTGGTCCTTTCGATGTCCACAAAATTGTCACCATAACCTTTTTGGGGTGAAGATCGGGCTTGGGGGTGTGTTTTGGTTTTTCATCTGCATCCAACCACTGCCCACTTTTCATTACAGGTGACTATCCGTTGCAGAAACGGTTCAGTTTGGCTTCACAACTTTCAGATATTCACAGAAGATCAACACAGAATGAGATATTTAACCCTTTTCAGTAGGAAAGCAAGAAAATATTGGGAAGACATAATACCCTTACATTTTGTTGCACAATATGTTCCCAAAAATCTCATAGATGAAAAATGCGTAGATATGAGAAACATACACGATCAATTGGTTGAGTGACTGTATGAGGCATTCAACCGCCCAAAATTGGAGTACAATGCCCGTATCTGGTCAGATGCTCCTAACACCTCCTTGCACTTACTAGATAGGATCCAAAACCGTGCGATAAAACTCATAGGTGACGCCAAATATTACACAGTCAATAGACACCCTCGAACACCGAAGTAGTGTCTCCCGTATCACTTCGTGCAAGCATTTGAAGGACGCGCAATCACTTGGGTAGAGGCTTGCCCAGACCACTCAGATCAGTCTAATCTGAAACTTCCCTAATACGAGTCACTATTCTATTGCATTTTCCATCCCAATATTTACGTTTGTAATGATGGTAGATTATCAAACTTCATACCAATGAAATATCTGGTCCAATCCCCCACTTCCTGTCATATCAATTAATTTCTCGTGTTCTGACCACACAAAAGGAAAAAATATTCTTAAAAGAACCGTATGGCAGTGCGAGAAAGCTAATTGGAGCCTTTTAGGAATTTTATGTTTCCTCGATAAGGACGTGGATGCGAATACTGATAGGATTACAAACAGTATTCTTTTTGGAATGAGACCCTTTATCCCTCGTCGGATGAAGAGTATCAACCCGAAAGAAAAGAGGTGGTACAACTCTGACTGTAAGGACTTCTTCAGTCTTACATACATGACTAATCTGCCAGAAGAAAATCGTAAAAAATTCAACAAGCAAAAATTACCGCAACGCGTAATGTTTCAATACGACCAGGAACTGATTCCAAAATGCTACAGTGTTCTTAAGGGAATGAAAGTTGTTGGTCCTGAATTAGACCAGCGTTCATTTCTAATGACATTCCAACTTTCAGCACTTTATACAGAGTAACTCTGCTTGGCGGTCGCTCCGCATTCACTGAAATTGTTCCATGCCCACACCGTCAGTACATTGAAGTAACAAGAGTGCTTAAATTTATCAACGTACATGGTATCCTCCCCTTTCTCTGAAGAAATGCTCCACCACGTTTGCAAAACTGATGTGTAAGCTTTTTCATCAATCCTACTCTTTGGAGTTCTTTCCGACAAGATGGAAAACAACATTTGGCCACTAAAAAGGGGAATGTTCTTGTCCGTCTTCCTGCATATCCATTGTACTTAAGTTCCTTCTTCCCAGGTGCATGATAATCGTCAGTTCATAAAATATCTCCAAACACTAAAACTTCTCAATGTCCGGGGGAACGGTTTCCATAAAACCAAATCAACTGATGATTTAATGGTATATGTCAGCAAATGGAAACAAATCTGGTGAAGGCACTTAATATTTAACGTCGTGAATGAATGAATGGTCAAATGAACGCTCATTTGCTCAAAGGCGTACAACTTGTTCACAGATTATCCTGCGGAGCTCTACTCCTTGCAACTCGCAATCATTTAAAACCACCGTCAGTATCTCTAATTTTTTTTCTCCTTGGAGGAATTCGTAAGCAAATATTTTAGGAGTTTTATAATTAAAAAAATTCTGAATAAATCATTCCAAGATGCGAACAGTATAAGCTCTCAGACACTACCCTTCTTCCACAGTCACAATATTGATGCATAGCCATAGTTAGAGACTGGTCATTGTCATGTTGATAACGCTCAGTGCCACTATATTTTTTTTTACAAATCTTAAGTCATCTGTTAACATTTTCAATTACAATAGGATACTAATTAGGGTCAATCAAACCTTCGCGCGCTTTGTTTACTTAAGCTCTCATGCAGTATACGATTGTATAACTTTATTCATTTCAAAATATTTAACGTTTTCTTATACCTTTTTAGTCCGAACAACTGGCAAATTATTTAGAAGCAAGTCAACGAGTGTCTAGATCGAAGTATTTGAATTTATCTAAACGAAAACTATACAATAAGGGAAATTCAGATGAAACTTCATCAGAGGATAAAAGCCCTGATATGATTGCGTCATTTCGTAAATCGGAAACATCAAGGAAAACGTTGAAATCTCCTCGGAAGTCTAATCAACATAAATCAATCATTAACAAAACACCTACAAAGACTCCACCACGCCCTATTAACTCATCTGCTATTCATAAATCTCCTTTAGCACTCTTCCCCACAACTCCTATCAATCCACCTGCTGACTTTGCAGACCAATCAAAGGCGCAAAGAGAAAATGAAATTTTCAAAAAACCTGTTGGAAGACCTCCGAGAAAAAGAACATCACCACGAAAACAAAAACATTTAAAAAAGTATCGTTCTGCTGCATCCTCTCCGGTTGACCCGGACTTGGCGAGCAGCACAACCTCGAATTTAAGTGAAAGTATGCTTGTAAATCTATTCAATTGTTTGTTTTATCTCTTAATTAATTTATATGGTTTAAGGTTCCACAGTCCGGCGCTCCACAAGAGCAAAAAAAGCTCCAACAGCTTACTGGTCTTGTTCGAATAATGAACTGCGTCCCATGTACGATATTTACCGTGTTTATACAACTTCCATTGAGTCTAAAAGGGCCAAGTATGAATCGAGTAAAAAACAAAAATTAGTAGCTAATACTAAAACAACACAATCCAACTCGGTAGATAATAGGCAAAAAAACAGACAAACAAATCGAAAGAAAGGAAAATCAAATGAACAGGCTGAAAGTACTAACACAAGCAGCATATGTCCATCGTATCATGGAACAAGCAGTTCGAGTGATTATCAGTTAAATTTTCCCACTACCAACATTCCAGGAGCATTTTCTGAAGATCAGAGCCACCCATCATCTGATACTAGCACTACAGTGGAAAAAGTCTCTAAGACAAAAAAACCGACAGAAAAGATTCCTTTAAACACAGATAAGAATGAATCTGATGAGATATCAAATGCTGTACAAAAATCTGTTGGTAATAAAGAGAAACAGATAAAAATCAAGTTGAGGGGACCAAAATCTAGAAGAGGCCCATCAACAGATTCCGAAAGTATAAGCTCATTAGAAGGACCACACCCGGCGGAACTCACAACTATCATGGAGAATAGTCATTCTGAAACATCTCAAATAAGTCGAATTTCTGATTTAAGAGAAACTTCAAAATCTAAGTCGAAAATATCAATTTCAAAAAGCCGAAAGCTAATAACAAGTCAAGAAGAGTTCTCGCTATCTGATGATCAACAACTCCATGATACCACGAAGACATCGAAGACATCAAAGCAAACAGAAAGAAGGCAATTTTCTTCAGATGAAGATGAATCTTCTTCGGTTAATGATCTTCAACCTCAAGTTAGAGCGAAGTCATCTGGTATGAGACAGATTCCAACACCTAAATCAAAAACAGGAAATTCGATAAGTAGTAACTTTTCTTCAGATGCACCTGAGTCGCCAACGGCTGAAACCCTTCAATCTCAAAGCAGTGCAAAGATCTCTAAGTCGAGGGAAGCAAAACAAAAAAGCAAACGGAAAATTGAGAAGTTTTCAACAGATGAATTTATGTCGTCTTCTGATGTCCCTCAATCAAAAAGCACTGCGAATGCATCTAGTTTACAAGGATCAAAGTCTAAAAGCAGATACCTTTCAGCAGAAAGTGATTCAGCATCGACTGATAATTCAAAAACAAAATCTACTGCCAACAAAAAGAAATCTGCTTCCTCTAAATCAAAAAAATTGCAACCTCCAACAGGTTGCGCATCCGAAGATAATTCATCCAGTATACAACAAATACGACATTTAACAACAATTGCAGAAGATTCCTTGCCCGAATTTGAACAACAAATTACCATAAGCGTTAGTGAGTTAGAAAAAGAATCAAACGCTCACCACCGTTTGGGTACCAAATCGATAACTTCGAATAGAGGTGATCGAATAAAAGACGCATTTCGAGCGGAACACGATCGATCCATAGCTGATGTCTCATCAGCACATGTCAATAAATTATTCGAACAATTGAAAAGCTCAAGTATGTGCATCAATGGAGAAGTCACAGATAAACGGGTAAATTGTAGCGGAAAGGTTTCCCAAGATAATCGGCTACTAAATGACCAGAGTTCAGCACAACACAAATGTAAGAACTTAACAGTACGGGTATTGCGAAGTAGATGCGTGATTAAATCTCCAGAAGGTAACGATAAAGTTTGTGATTCCGGTTTCTCATCTGAAGATGTGGTAAGTTAACTTATTTTCCTTTAAACAAGGAGTTTAATTAAGTTTTAAATTTAGTAAGCAAGCTTAAGTTGAGGCCCAACATTGTATAAACATTGCAACGTTTTGCTCCACAAGACTACATATTCGAACTTAATCCTTCCTTATATCCAACGTTTGTTCAATTTTTAATTTGCCAAACCATCATAATTCATAATGTCTGAAACACATGTGCAGGTTTTCTGCATATCGCACTTCATTTGTAGACGTGTATTGGATTTTTTAATTATTTTTATTCTTTTATTCGTAGACGACATGCTGAAACATTGTCCTTGTCTGAGCACTGTCGAACCTTCCGTAGGCTTGACTTCGTGGCGCAACAAAGTAGCTTTTAGCTAGAAAACATGGGCTTGTTTGTCAAGTGCAAATTATGTTGACTTGCTAAACCAAGGACTATCCCCTAGTGGTGTGTTTGTTTGTTTGTATGTAGGTTTGTTTGTTTTTTTGCCCTAGTGGATGTTATATCAGCATGGCGAGGTCGATTCGCGAGTTATGATTCTTCTGGACTTCACGCCTACGTATTAAAACATATCATTCGGATTCATGTAAAAATCTATAGATATACCTCCTTTAGCCATCGTACCCAGACAGGAACTGTCTAAAGTGGAAGTTACAGTCCTCTCTTGCCTACGTTGTCCTTTGACAGAGTTTTCGCACTTGACTTACCATATCGCCGTCGATCTTGCCCTTTTTTCATCTTTCGACTACTCTCCATCACCATATGGTTTCCGCTCTGTAGTTTACCTCCACAATGCTGACGGTATGGGTCGTTCTCATGTTTGGCAGCAGTTTGTACGACCAACGTTCCTTTGCTAAGGCGTTCTATCAAGTTTTCCAATTTATTTGTGCAGTTTCTCTAATGTACATCTCGTTTCGTAGTTAAATATTGATACCTCCAGGTCAGTAGAGACCTCCTTCGAGACCATTCAGTGCACCGTTAATATTTCATATTTAAATATTATTTGCTAACCATAATAGGAGGAGTTTTAGCATTAGCCTATATATTACTACAATTGCTTTATTTTTCTTCAGGTTGTGCCAAATGCTCTCTTGAAATTAGCTCATTGTTTAACAGTACCCGTAGCTACTTAGTATTGGGCTTTGGCCAACTTTCTTGCGGCTATTTATAAGAACGGCCTCTGTTTTGTGATCTGCCAGTTCCCGACCTGATGAATTGTGTCACTCCCTTTATGGTTTTGGCAACGACTACTACAACGATGTCATGCAGTTCACTTCCCTTGGTTTTCACATTCGCAATACCTTATCGTGCATAATACTAGGTGGGGTGAAAAGTAACCTCCCGCCAGAATGCGCTGCTACTGCAAAAAAGGTTATGGTGCCTTGAAGTCCGTTCATATTTAAACAGACATGCCAAATTTCAGTGTCTTTAGTTTTGTTTTGACAGCTGATTGTTGTTGACGTGTTTGGCATCATGTTGAGTATGGACAAAAACGATTTTCGTTCTCTCATAAAACATTATTTTTTGAGAGGCAAAACTGCGAAGGAAACAAAAGAAAAGTTGGATTAATATTATGTGGCTGATGCTCCGTCAGATTACACCGTAAAATATTGGTTTCGAGAGTTTCGTGGTGTCAATGTCAAACAAATACATGAAATGGTGTTGGCTGACCGGAAAGTGAAAGTGCGCGAGCTAGCAGATACCACAAAGATTAGTAATGAGCGCACACGCCATATTTTGGGCAATATTCTGCATATGAAAAAGTTATCCTGCCGCTGGGTGCCGCGTATGCTCACTCCTGACCAAAAACACGAACGCGAGAGCACTTCGAAATAGTGTTTGGACTTGCTGTTTCGGAATCGGGCGGACTTTTGGCGTCGATTGGTAACTTTTGATGAAACTTGGATCCACTATTACACACCAGTTAACAGAATGAGTGCCCGGCAATGGCCTGAAGCCGGCACGAGTGCTCCGAAGCGGCCGAGGGAGGCTCGATGGGTCAGAAAGGTTATGGCGTCGGTTTTCTGGGATTGTCATGGCATACTCTTCGTGGACTACCTCGAAAAAGGAAAAACCATCAACAGCGATTATTACTGTGCATTATTTGAGCGATTGAAGGCCGAAATCGCTGCAAAACGGCCTCACATGAAGCGAAAAAAATTTTGTTTTTGCAAGACAATGCGCCGGCGCACAAGAGCATCGCAACCACGGGTAAAATCAATGACTTACGGCTCCAATTGCTGTCGCATCCACCGTATTCGTCCGATTTGACTCCCTCGGACTATTATCTCTTCCCAAACCTCAAAAGATGGCTCATCAATAAAAAATTCAGCTCACACGAGCAAATCATCGACGCCACGGAGGAGTATTTTGCAGACCTTCCGGAAAATTACTGTTCGGACGGGATCAAGAAGTTGGAAAATCGCTGGAATAAGTGTATCAAGCTAAAAGGGGAGGACTATATTGAATAAAATAAAAAAAACATTTAAAAACAATTTTTTTTTCATTCCCAATGAGGTTACTTTTCACCCCACCTAGTACTTCACAAAACTGAGCCTGACGCTTGTGGCACTACTCCTGCTATTTTGTGTTTCTTTGAGGATCCTAGAGTGACGCGATCATTGGTTCCGGAAATTGTTTACTTTGTATGGCCTCGTGCTTCGTTTTTTCTTAAACTATTGATTGGAGAGATAAATTGTATTTCGCAGATAATTTTCTCAAGCACTTTCCATACTGTATCTATCATGCATATGGAACTGTACCACTACTGTTGATCTTGAGACTATTAACATTTTGGGGTGAGAACGAGCCTGAATCTTGTCCGTTGGTATAGAAATCTTACTTTTTCTTAGGCATCCCGAACACCTCTGATATCCTTAGGATTGCTTCCTTTAGTATTGCGCCCCGACTTCTGCCTTGTGGATGCTATTGTTTTGTTTTTCTCACTCTGACTTCGTTGACCAAGGTTAGATCAAATCAGTCATTATTGAAGACCTCCTTATTTTCTTTCTTAAATTATATAGGCTAGCAAATGTGACAATGCCTCGCAGTTGTGGTTGCTCCGCATACTAGGGCCCATGCGTACTACATTTATTTGTGTCGAGTATTTGCCGGAACTCTGCCACTCCTTTTTGCGTCGATATGCACCCATATTTTGTTTTTCATCTTTGTAGAGTCATTACCAATAATATAGAGATTGTAATATACCAGATCTAACTATTTGGGTAAGGAAAGCTTGGGCGGCTTCCCATTTGTAATTTAATGCACTTTATCTTTTTTGTGCTGATTTGCTCACGTACTCCTGCAACGAGTGGTTTTTGGTTTTTGGTCCCCTCAGCTAAGAAATTTACCTAGTCCTGCCATAAGTTCTATTACAAATATAAAACGCTATAAAAAAAAATACCAGTAAACATATTGTATTGAAAATTATTTCATTTATTACAATATTGATTATTAAAAAAAATTATATTCACTCGAAATGACTGCCTTTTGCTTCAACACAAGTTTCCAAACGGTGTGGCCATTGGGCTATAGCCACGTACGTTTTCCATGGATATCGTTTCTGCTCCTCTGCTTAATGCTGTTTTAGGGCTTTCAAAATTTCTGTGGTCATGTTCTCCAATTCTGACCACAAACCATAATCCAGTGGATTCAGATCTGGACTCCGCAAAGGTCAATCTTCTGCTGCTATGAAGCCAGAAATATTGACTCTGAGCCACTCCTGGATGGTTTTGGCGTTGTGCTCTGGAGCAGATTCCTGTGCGAAGATCCATCTGTATCCATTGAAAAGGGTATTGGTCAAACCCTTCACAACACCCTTTAGTACATCTTCTTGGTAAACCTTTGCACCAGTTTTTACACCTTTTTCATAGAAATGGAGGGATGTGACACCATGGTGAGAGACCCCCCACCAAACCATTACGGAAGCGGGATGATGTCCGCGTTGAACCCTTGGAACAACTTTTTTCGCTTCTTTAGATGAAGTGGCATAGATTTTGTTATTTTATTTGTTGAAAACTTCTTCCACTGTAGAAATTTTCTTATCCGTAAGCAGAATGTTTTCATGGCCATTGTCCGCGTACCACAGCAAAAGTCTCTTGCATCTTTCCAGCCTAATTTTTTTTAGTTGAGGAGTTAGAAGATGACCAGTGGACCGACAATAGGCTTTCATATATAGATCATCTCGAATCAGCCTAGACATGGATATGATTGATAAATCCAATTCCTTGGACATGATCTTCTACTTCCTAAGGGGATTTCTCCAAATTCATTAACGCACTGCCTTTACTACCGCATTCGTACGGACGACGCGCGAGCGACCACTTATTCGCCTGTCCTCTACTCCAGACAATTCGCCGAAGCAAGCAATAGCCCTATAAACGAATATTCTCGATATTCCGAGTGGTTTTAGCAACTCGAAAATTTGGCCAGCACTCTTTCTGCACTTATGCAACGCTATTACCGCGATTCGATTCTCTTTAACTCTCCACTCCATGTTAATAGTTTGCAAACTGAAACCAAAGTGACTAGTATTCTTCACCGATCAGTGCATGTGTTCTGAAAAAAAAAGTTAACGGTTCTATTCACGCAAGAAGTTTTGAACGATAAGCGCTGGAAATTGTGTAACAGAACATATGGCAGGACTAGGTAAATGGAAACTGCGTTCTTGTCACTCGAATGGACTTGATGGAATCTTTGGTGGTACTCGTTGCTTAGGCAGTTACTCCTCAATGTCTGAAGTAGGGGTATCTCTTGGATCGTTGCTTCATCTGGGTTGAATACCTTAACTCTGTTGCTTGCCCATTATTGTCCATGTCTTCCTTATATTTGGCCTGTCCTTCACGAACTACCTCTCTTAAGCTGTATGAGCAGCTCAGTTTTGGCTGTCTTCCTGATCTTGTTCTCGTTCTTGCAGAGCTCCTTAAGATCTGAGTTTTTTCTCAGCTTTTCTAATAGGCTTGCGTAGAAGGTGATCTTTTGGGTTTCATCTGGGCCTTGCTTCTCCTTCCTTCTTTTTATTGTCCTTCCGCCGTTTGTCCTTGCTTTTAGTTCTTGGATCTTTCTGATAACTGTTCACTAGTTTTCGTTACCCTTGTTTCCGCATTGCTAGACTGTGCATTCTACGCTTCCTCAGGCTTTTAGTTATTCGTACGACGAATTTTGTAGAGAACTTTGGGTTTTGAGCTCGATTTATCAGTTATTAACTCGGATTTCCGTGGCCACTCTCAGCCAAGACGGCATTTATAGGGCATTGTTTTTCTTATTACTTCGTTTGGTCTGTTTTCGCGCATTTATAATGCTGCCAGCTCGTACAGTACTTTAATCTTGTCATTGTTATCTCGGGTGCTGGTTCATCGAACACTTTTTGGCATCACCGATTTTTCCACGAGGAGCTTCATCTGTCTTTCTAGAGTCATTTCTCGCTTCGATGTTTCGTCGAGATCTTTGGGCCGCACTATACGCCATGTAGATCGCTAGAGTTTTGAAGACTTTTGGGCTCGTTTGGCGAGGGTTCCTCTCTATTTACCCGTTTCTATGTGCACCGCATCGTTGACCGTTATTCGATGAGTGAAAGCTGATTTGTTTATTGTTTGTTTACAAGTTTAATAAATTGTTCCCTCATCTTTCAACATAAAAACGAATAAAGGGCCACCAAAACATAAGAAAATCAAAAAGAAACGTAGAATGAAAGCTTAGAATCCTATGATCCAAATCCCTGAAATTGTATTTTTTGTTTTAATTTCTTGTGTTGTGGTCACATAACATTTTGTAGAAGATTAAGAATTATACACATGTCGCAGAGCTGTACTCGTGCAGCATTTACATTTGCTGTCGCTAATTCAGCTGAGTATGTTCTATTTTCACTGTAAGGAAATTTCTGCACGTGTGTTTCCGGCATATGTTAATGCTACTCGTAAATTAGCCACATTCCGGTAACTAAAAAAAGACACTTTTTAATAAACCCCTATTGATCTTCGAATTATAAAACACATCACAACTAATTCATAATTCTTGTCATGATCAGTTTAAATCGATATCTCATGTTCTTTTTAGATAAGTAAACGGTGCCGTCAAAGTCAAAGATTACTTAACCATAATACGCGTTCCAAAAGTGATTGTTATTGTTGTTCTTCTGCCAAAAGATGGCGGATCTAAAATTGCATTAAACTAAGAAAAAAATAATGTTTACGGTCACCATAACCGCTACAAGTCGCGATACAAATTAACCAATTGTTAGTAATTGTATGGAGTAATAAAACGTTCATAATTAAATCAAATTCAAATCGTTCATCCACTATACACAGATTTTATCATCAAATGACTGGTATGTATTGCTTCCATCGTATAGAGGTTCCTTTCTTTGTTTTTTTTTTATGTGGCTTTTAGACTCGATGAGGGCTAAGTTATGCAAAAGAGTGACTTCAAGGGGCATTAGGTACATTTTTTTGTTCATTTAAACGAGAAGAGTTGGCTGCTCTTTTCTTTTTTTTTTTTGTTCTTTTCTTTAACAAATTTATCATACATTTTGACGACTAATTTTTATAACTCATTAACAAAAGTATGGCTTTTCTTCACTATTCATTAGTTGACTCCTATATAGTGATTCATATTAAAAATTGTGTATTGGGTGTCAATCTAGATACTTCCACAGTTAATGCATCAATCCACAAGTAACATACTAACTGAGATGAGGTTATATTTTGGATAGACCAGGGTCTCAAGTTTCTCCAGTTACGCTATTAAGTTACTTCAACTCTTTCAACTTGTGTGCTTAACAGCTTTATCTGAGTATATATTCTAATTTGATATTGAAAACCAGCTGGGCTGGATCGTTAGGTTTCTAGCTATCTCAGACATCGTCCTTTTACATAACCCATCAGTACAAAACCAATAACTTCTCTCTCAAAACATCCGAGAGTAATTCAATCCGCTTTTGATAGAGTTGGTATCTTGTAAACATACAGTAGTACTGGGAGTAATAAACGGATTAAATTTCTTATAATATTACCGTACTTTCTTCTCGATTGATCTACTTGATCTACGTCATACTCTTCCATTGCCATCTATTTGTTCCTGCGTCTATTAGTTCTTGTTCTGTTCTCTGCTGAAATTATCAATATTTACACGGTTGAGCCAGAAGATCTTTAAAATGTTGCGTAGACACTTGATAATGAATATTTGTCCCTTTCTTGTGTTCTTGTTGGGTAATCCAGCACCAGCTAGAATTTATAGTAAAACTTAATTTATTATAATTTTCGACTCGGGTTGCTATAATTTATTGTCGGTACCGGTGCTAACAATGCCTTCAAGGTACTCCAAGTCATCTAAACTCTCTACCAATTAATTGGCAACACTGTCGTACCGAGCCTGATAATTTAAGTTTTTGTCGTGTTAATCTCCAGCCCAATGACTCCTGCTTTCCTCTATACTCTTCTGCCATCTCTCGGGCAACTTCATAATACCGCATTCATAAAATTTCCTATCTTTCTCTGTAAGAAGCTTGTCAAGGTGCTGTTTGATGAGGTCTTTTGAAGCAAACATTCTACCATTCAAGGAGTTTTGCAAGGAGTGAAATAAGTGGAAGTCTAATAGCGCAAGATCCGGGTGGGTCTGGAAACACATCCCAACCAATCTGTAACGATTTTTACAGTGTGGCCAAACTTGTGTGTGGTCTCGCGTTGCCCCTGTGAGATACCACACCTTTACGATTGATCAGCTCGACACGTTTCTGTGCGATGGCGTTACTTGGGTTCTTTAGCTGCTCACAGTAGACATCGAAATTAATTAGTTTGTTCCTGGGAAGCAACTCTGGACCCTTCCAATCCCACCAGATTAACAGCATAACCTTCCTGTGGTGTATATCCCGCCTTTACTTGCCTTTCCGATGCTTCATCTTGCCTTCTCCAACTTTTTATTGGCTGACATTGTAGACAATTTTTCGGAGTCCGTGATTATACTCATACACTTCAAGTTGATCACAGACGTTTATGCGCTTCGGTAGATGAATTTCTTTCAAATCATACGGTACCTTTTCGAACGGTAGCAAGCTCCAGAACCATTGAATTCTTATTTGCTTGGACTAATTGATTTTATCGTCGTCAATCTCGGGAGACCTACCGGAAAACCATTATGACGGAATCGGGCGACCCAGTTTTGATACTGGTGTGTTTCGATGACATTTCTACAGCAAATTTTACGCAACTTTTCCCTTGCCTCAGTTGCTTTATTCCCTTTTTTGAAGTAATATAGCAAAATATGGCGAAATGCTCTTCAAAATTCTCCATGTTCGAACCATAATTGCAAGTACAAAATTCTAGGGAATGCGCCGATTGTTTTTAGGTTAAGTGCCAGAAACAAACTGCGCGCTTATTATCGACTTATATGTCACTCTCAGATACAAATAAACACGGGCAAAGCCATCTATTGAAGAAAAATGCAGTACTGTCGTGCTCCATTTCGGATTTCAAGCTCCACTTACAGCTTTCCTTAATAAAGAATGTGTTAACATTGTGTAGCGCTTTTTCAAGGCCGATAGTCAGCATGTGGTCGATCAATATTCAACCCAAGAGGATCTAGAACGGGAAGCTGCTTATTCGGCATCGATTTTGTTTTATTTAATTGGCTTATCTAAGCTATGGCAAGCAGCATGCAAATACGTTTTTAGTTTACCCACTGAATTAGCTTATCTTTATTAGGAAGCTTGACGATCATTCATTTCTTCTGCTCGCTGGGAAAACACTCTCCTTAAGCGCATGCAGTAGATCGGGTGTTGTTAACGTTGCTCTAGACCCACTGATGAATCCACCTCCCTTTGGACTCTCACTTTAAAAAGAAGTTTTGCACTTATGGTGACTAACATATAAAGTAGCAATTTGCTTTTTCTTTTTTTTTTCTCTTCCACACCACTGTGTGTCTGTTCAGAAGTATACAGTTAAAGAAGCTCTCTCTATGCCACAACATATAACATAGTTTTATTGTTTAACTTGGGTTCGACATTTGATTATTTAACATGCTGCTTGAGTTTATTTTTACGCTGACACATAATGCATTTTTGTCAGCAAGGACAATAATAACGAACGAACCACATGGGATAACTGCGACGCAGAATGCACAAAACATAAGAATATCTTCATGAAAAAAGTCAACATAGAAGAACTTCGCGAATTAAGCACTTATGAATAAGTGCATCTGTTCATCGCATAGCCTAAGACACCAAAGCGAATAATTTTTGCACTGGATAATATAGACCTAGGCAGAACTTGGATACCGACAAAAGAGCAAAACACACCCCAAAAGTCAAAATTCCACTCAAAAACGAGTGTTTTTGACAATCTGATGGACATTGAGAGCAACAATCCAATTTTTCATTTGCTTTATGTATAAGGAGAAACGATAGATGCGATTAAATATTGTAAAGAGATCAACATGGTGCATCTCAAAATTGGCTGAAAAACAGGGTGCAGTGGTCTTTTACCATCAGCAAAACATACCTCTCCAATCAGCTTAATGCGGTTCGATGCCTTCAGTTTCGTACGGTGAGTTAATTGAAGTCCTCTTCTAAATGGCGCGCAATTTTTGTAGTTTCCTTTTCCTCCTTTGTCAAACGCAGATGTATGAAGTTCCTTCGGGCTGAAGCAATCATCTTAATAGCTATAAGCACAACCTTCTTATCAGACCGTTGACGCTAAACAACCAAGTTGGTTTTTCGTCATTACTTCTCCTCTACGTTCCGTCAGCACAAATGGAACCGGTGTTTTTCTGAAGTTGACTTCTGTGCTCCCATTTTCTAAGATTTGGCGTATTAAAAAATTTGTCTCATAGGTAGAAAGACATATGAATCTAAATTAAACTGGAAGCCAAATATAAACATCCAGCAACCCACTAGCAAAGGTTCTACTCACGCGCAGAAAATCCTTTGGGGAGAAATTGAGACTGCAACTTCAAATAACCTATTGGCTCTACTACATTTCGATCGTCAGGCTTATACTTATGTATGGTGCCCAACCTTGGATAACTGACCAACTTCCTAACGCTAAGAAAGATAGAAAGATCAGCCTAACTGTACATGCATATACTTTTCCAACTCCTTCCTCTGAACATCTATCTGGATTGTACTGCGAGTGGCCTAAAATATTAACCAAAACATTACTTCTCATCAGGTGGAAATTTTGGGCTAAAAAACAGTGTGATATCTACTGGGGATATCTGCATTTCAAATGCAGTTAAAGATTGTCGTCTATAGCTTAGTGAGAGCGCCAAACAGTTCAAAATCTAGTTATTCGGGGGCATTCGGTAAACTTGACAATAGTGGTACAGCCTTAGACATACATTTAGTGCCCTAGGATGTACTCGTAGATATGCCACTCGCTACTAGTAATTTCATGCTCAAATTGAATGCGATAGATGCGAAAAATCACAAATGGTCAAAACAAGGCGCAACGGGCAATCTTTCCAGACAGATTTGTCATAAGCTGGATCAGAGATGTACAAATATTCTTTAAACCGTGAAACGATCAGATTCCGGCATCATAGTGGAAATCACTACATGCCACCACTTAATGGTTTCAACGATTTTTGCAGTGCCTGTAACGGATGAAAAGGAAAAGGATACCACCCATCATCTGATGTACAGCTGCCTCGCTTTCACCATCATGGATATCAACACAAAATCCAAATAATCTACCTCAGCGTAAGAAATAGATCGTTGTGTCTTTAACCACCTTTCCTCCGGTGGTGATACTCGTGCGATACACATATGAATAGGTACTACATAGATATGAGTTTAAGCGTAATTTCGTGATCACAGGTAAAACTGTGACTGTGATTTTCAAATCACTGTGATTTTAACATGTGATTGTGTCTGTGCATTGCGAATTCACGGTTGGTATGCTTATTAGCTATTACATACGAGTATATTAGACATAGCAAAATTTTCATTGGCTTCAGTAAAAAAAATTCCATAAAAAAACTAATTTTTCATCTTTTGCTTATGTTTGTTATTGGTGGCATCCTAAATCTTTTTATATATGTACCTCGGTAATACCTATTTTAAAAAAAACACACACACAAATGTACCAATATTCAATTCCGTTATATTAATTTTCCATTGATCAATTAGAATGTTTTAAGGAAATTTGAAAAATGGATTCTAAAACAATTTAATTTACTAACAAAGATATCCCCGGAAAATTGGTTGAAAATGAAATTGGTGTAACGCAATTGATACAGCTTAAAATAAAAAACACACAAAATTAAACGCACTGGTAACTCAAACTTTTCTAAACGGCAATTGAGAATTACAATATGTTAAAACGCGTTCAGTTCAAATTAAAAAATTCAATTGCCAACAACAACACAACGCAGCACAAGAAGAGAATACGAAAAAATGTAACTGTGCATCGCGTACCATATAATTTGTTTTTCTTAAAATCTACCCTAACCAAAGCACTCGCTACTTTGTTACCAATCTTACATATCTGATAATTTCGCTGTTTGTCCTGTGATTGTGATTCGTGTAGTGACTGTTAGTATATTCTCCTTATCGTGAATCGTGATTTTCAGACTGTGATTGTGAATTGCGATGTGAAAGAAATAAAAAAATCGCAATAACGTTTAACGCACTCACGCTTTATTTGAATGTCAATCACAGGTAGTGATTTTGTGCTCATGTCTAGTACTACATATATATACATATATAAATTACAATACCTTCCTACCAATCTAATATTTCTTTAAATAGCTTTTAATATTTATTTATCAATTAAGAAGGCATACTCGTATATCATAAAATCGGTGACTTAGCTTTAAGTATTTCCATATTCTCATAGTCTTTGTTGCATTAGTAAAATCTTTATATTTTATGTATTAATAAATTACAATATGCGTGCTCTAACGAGTAATAAATAAATTTAATTCATTTTTCAACAGTCATCTGAACAAAAACAACAGCGTGGTGATATTCTTTTGAACTGGTTAAAGCAAATTATAAGCAAAAGCCCCATTGACTCGCAAAAAGGTGTAGCAAGATTTCTGCAATCCGATGGTTTTCATGCTGGTAAGAGTGGTCTAATATTTCCTACTTATACAAATTCTCATTTCAATTGTTTTTTTGCTTTAGCGAGGATTGATGATTTAGTATTCCAGGAGGTTGATGGTGTGGACTATGCATTTTACAATACTAAACAGCGGTTTAGCTTTGGGTATATGCGTTTTAATCCAAAAACAGAAAAGAAAAGATGCACAGCGAAAAAATATGAACTTGTTAGTACAAACAAAAAACACACAAAAACGAAGCACACAAACATTCTAATCATCTAAAATTATTTTTCAGAATTTTTTAGTTCTGTGCGGATCAATTAAAATAACTGTCAATGGCAATACATTTGATTGTAAAAATGGTGATTTAATTACCGTTTTTGTAGGTAAATTTATCAAACAAAAAAAAAAAAGATATCATGGACATTTCTTATTAACATATTATTTACAACTTTTACAGGAACTTTATACGGTATATCTAATAATTCTAACGATCCGGCTTTAGTTATGGTGATTAAGAAATAGTTTCCCCTTTGTATTATATATTTAATGTAGATCTTATTTTGTACTATATAAATAAATCAGACATAATATCTTCTCAAATGGTACACACCAAACTTGTTATGTATTTGAATTTTGCGTAAAAAATAAAGAAATGTTTGTTTATTAACGTCCATAGATGAGTATTTAAAAAAACAAAAAAAAACTTCATAAAGGAAAGCGTATCTGCGAGGCTAAGCATATTGTTTACAAACCACTATAGTTTATCCAAGAATAAATGTCAGTACAGGGAAGTTAGGACATTTGCCTCTTAGTCTGGTTGCAATAACATGCATAAATGTGTCCCTCTTTAAAGCTCTCATAGGGTTGTCATGGTGTATATGATGAATCACCACAAAGAGAAAGAGCATTTCGCTTAGGGTTACCATCTCCCCATTTAAAATAAACAAATAAAAATATTGCTGAATGATACAAATTTCATTTATCTTTTTCCTCGCCATCCAGCGTCCCATATAATTTCCATTTTGCTAGAAAATTCGATTCCACTATTCAGTCATCAATGGTTGAGACTTTGCTTTTCAAGTATCGACATCTTCTGCTCTGTAAATCTAGATGTCGCTGCTCACATTTAAGTGGTTATCACAATATGATCACTAATTGCACAGTCAATGAATTCTAGTTTCGAAACACCGCGAAAATAATCCTTTTTTTCTTAAACACAACATTAACACCGACACAACACAGTAATTTGAACCACTATTATTTAACACAATATCAATAAAACGCACATAGTCCAACAATAATATGATCACTTATTGCACTGCTTTGTAGCAATGCATTAAAATAGCGCGCGAATAAAATTTAAAATACAAAGTCGAAAAAAATGGTTTGACTACATTTTAACGGTTTCTCAAAAAGAGGAGAAAAAAACCCAAATGACAACACCACCACACATATTATTACACACAAATTCATTTTTGTGTTCTCAAAAGCTTCAAATCCCGTATGCTTTGTAAAATAACACTGAAAAATCAGTAACGATGTGCTAACATATGAGAATGGTAACACTGCTTTGATGAGATTATTTTCAATGCACAGCCAGCAGTAATGGCGAATGGTGATTTTATGATCATTCTGCCCACGGCTATCGGGCAAGCAGGTCATAGGGTGGTTGTGGTTAAATCTGAAAATAATTACAACAACAATTGTACACAAAGTTCAGTGGCTTCCTTTGTGTTTCAGTGATAATGTGCCATTGAGTCCACCTACAGGCGCCACTGTTAGAAAAAAAGCTTTCCCACAAGCCCTGTACTGACATGTTTTGTTGGATAAGGTATAGACATAGCGACGGTAAGCTTTTCATTTCAAGTAGTTTAAGCAATTTAGAGCGACACAAAATATAAACGTTTCGTCATATGGAATAGGGTAGTGCGTTGGGTTGAGAAATCGCAATCGTATGTACATAAATAAGGTGTAATAATTCATAATATTGAAAATTTGATGGAAGGTATTGAATCTTCAGAGACACAATCAGGGTTAAAGAATTTTGCCCAAATATTGTCTAATTTTTCGGGCTTGTGAAATGTCAGGTGCTTACAAATAACCATAACAATAATAATAAATGCAAACCCAAACTGGTGACAGAACGCAGTACGTTCCGAAATTCATTATGAATGTATGTATATACTGCGCAAGGAAAAACAACCAGCGCATCATGAACTAGTACGATGCAAATGACAGTTGTTTGTTTGGTTTATGCAATCTGAAGTAAAGGTTTTTCAACATTTTCATCATGGTAAAGTACACGAACGAGCAACGTCTGCAAATTATAAAAATTTTCTACCGAAATTCGGAGTCGGTGACTGCAACTTTAAGAGCGTCAATTCCAATTTTCAGTCGTAATTTTCGCCCTAGTAGACAGGCAATAACAAGTTTAGTGCAAAAATTTGAGCCTACATATTCGTTGTGTGATGTTGCCGTGTCAGTGAGACAACGTGTTGGTCGAAGTGTCGAAAATATCGCTGCCACATTATGGCGTATTTTGCGTAAGGATCTTGGTTTACACCCATACAAGATCAAGCTGACTCAAGAATTGAAGCCGATGGACCATTTGAAGCGACGTACGTTCTCCGATTGGATTCTGGAGAAGATGCGCCAAGATGATGAATTTCATCGCAAAATCATCTTCAGTGACGAAGCTCATTTTTGGCTCAATGGGTTCGTCAATAAGCGAAATATGCGTTATTGGTCGGGTGAAAATCCACATGTGCTTCATGAATCACCACTTACTTCATCCACAAAAAATAACTGTTTGGTGCGGTTTGCATGCCGGCGGCTTTATTGGGACATATTTTTTCGTCGACGATAACGATCATCACGTTACTGTGAATGGTCAGCGTTATTGCGCCATGATCACCGATTATTTTTGGCCCGAATTGGAAGATATGGACTTGGACGACATGTGGTTTCAACAGGATTATACCACAAGCCACACAGCACACGCTACAATCGATATATTGAAGAGTAAGTATGATGAGCGTGTTATCTCAAGAAATGGGCAAGTCGATTGGCCGCCTCGTTCGTGCGATTTAACGCCGCTTCACTATTTTCTGTGGGGCTACATTAAGTCATTGATTTATGCCAACACGCCGACGACGTTGGAAGAGCTCAGAGCCAACATTGAACGCGAAATAGCGGCCGTTTCGGCCGAAATGTGTGGCCGAGTCGTTGAAAATTGGGTCCACAGAATCGACCGCTGCAAAGTGCTCGCGGCGGCCATATGAACGAAGTCGAGTTCCATTCATAAATGTTTTGATTGTACTTCAAGCCGATAATAAAGTTTTTGAAATATCTCAAATGGTTTGCGTTTTATTTTAAAAAAAATGTTCAAGTCCTTATTGGAAAACCCTATATAATGGCGAATTCCGAGAAGTAAGTTTTCTTTTAAATAATAAAAGCATTCAATTATATTATTATAATTATTTATATGCAGAAATCAATGGACAAAAAGCGACATTTTACACTTAATTGCAACGAGGCTGCAGTTTGAAAGGGAATCAGCTTTAGCTGAATTTTAGCTTTAAAATATATTTTGTGAATATTTGATTGTCACAAGCACAACAATTATTTAGAAAATGATTAATTATATGAATTCCAATCAATTTGTTACACATTGTTCTACGTTTAAAAAAAATAAACACCGCATTGCGTAACATTCCAAAACATCATGATTCGTAACGCAACGGGATACAAATCGCATCATTGCATGACAGATGCGACGTGCAGTCACAATGCGCATTTAGTTTGAATTTTGGAAAGCAGCCTAGTTCGTAATGGAAGTAAAGTAAAAATCAGTTTTCGAATTCAAAATGGAATTCCGTCGTTATTTTTCAATGAAATTTAATGAGATTTTGGAGCACTGACTCGATTCCGTAAGATTTTTCAAAAGTAAAGCACACGTACGCAGTTCAAATCGGAAAGATCCGTTCCAGACAATGATGAAGACGAAAATGATATTGAGTCAAAAATATACATTAGCAGCGACAATCGTAGCATATTGGATTTTATTGAATAGGAAACCAGAAAAACATCGCTGTTGAATCCAATGTAGCTTGATTATCAAACGACAAAACTGTATAATATTCACCCCAGTACCGTATCTCGCATTTCCTACTCGTATTCGACTGTAGTCGAATTTTGCAAACATACTCGCATCACTAATTGTCAATTCTAGAACGTAATGCATCGCATTCGACTCTCGCATTTTGTGGGTTATTCCGTATGCCGGATATAGTCGTATTTTACTCGAATGTTACTCGTACTTTTCTCGTGAAGGAGTGGACATACGACCGGCAAAAAAACAAACAAATTTATCAAATAAAATGGGAAAGAAACAAATGTAAATAGTATATAATATGCATATATTTATAAAAATAAGTAATAGTTTAATTATTTTTTCTTATGAAAAGACCGGATAAATTCGCTTTGAGGAGTATGGAGGAAAATATCGCCAAAGTTCTGCATCTTGAAGTCACTCTTGGGTATGTGTTTGTAGTTAACTGCCACCTCTGAAATAGTCCCCAAACTCAACCAAAGGCCAAGAAACCAAACCGGACGGTAACAAATCAAAATGGATATAAAAATAGATGAGAAGATGTCGCTTTTAACTGAGCAAACAAAAATTCAAAGTCCCTTTTTGGAAGAGCAAAAATATACAAATAGGATGCTCAGAAAAATTTTAAAATGTAACGAGGAAAAACGAAGCCTTAAAAAGAAAGAACATATGGATATCCAGAGGTATAGAAATAGAATATTGGAAATAAAAGCTCAACAATTAGAAAATCTTATTAAAAAAACTAAATTTATTTTCATGCCCACTTTATTATTAGGAAAAATGTTGTATTGCTAGTTATCGAGCGCATAATATTATTCCGCAACCCGTTTTTCGGAAAACAAAGACAAAGTTTTGCTTCTTCCTTTTCTTCTCTACTCATGTTAAATGCTATCCATTTATCGCAGACTTGTTCATTGAAAATATTCAAAACTTCATCCAGCATTTTAGTAGAAAATGTTGCCTGCGATACTCTACAATTGAAATCGTTGCCAACGCTCGTTTGATAACTTCCCTTAGCAAAAAAAAAAACCTAAACAAGCAGCTAATTTCAAAATTAAAGGCACTGAAGTATAACATTTTCCTATTTCGTAGAAAAAGTTTTATTTCAACCAAGACGCACTTTGATAATTGAAAACACTTCTTGAAACTTTAATTAAAACAACGATCAATGTTACAATTAAAATATCAACATGTTAACTTACTAGGTATCCGGTAATTCTAATGGTTTCCAACAATCACGAATTAATCCGCGCCTTAATACAACATCATTTGTTGAACTTTATTCTTCTTCATCAAAAAAACAACGCTATTTAATTAATTTTCTTTTTTTTATTTCCTTCAAAAATAAATGAATTTGAATGTTTTCTTTGTCACAATCATCATTTGACATTTCTATACGCGTTGAAATTGAGTGACACTCGTATGCAAATCATTCGACTTGGAGAATAGCAAAATAGATGCGGATTCGCATCATTCCGCTGCGTAGACCAACTTTCTTACTGATATGACCAGCATATAAGGTTTTCACAAATATGAGAAACAATTGAACACAGTTGATATTAGTATTCGTGCCTATTATGATATTTTATTACTTACTGCTGTTTTCGGTTCGCATTCACCATGCTGTTTAATTGAGAAATGAAAATACAGGGAAGCGATCTTCAGAACCTCAATGTCACTAAACCGTTTCGAATAAATTAATGAATGTTTAGGGTAAGGCGAGGAGGTCTCGACATGTAGGAGGTTTCATCAAACTCAAATTTCTCGCTTATTTGAAATTTGACTGAAATGACAATATCCTATACCCAACGCCTGACAGCATGCCTTACTATTTTCCTCTATACCGCTCAGTTACTGTTAGTGTAACAAATTCATTCGCGTATTGTTTCTTGTGAAGTGCAGATGTAATTTTGTTTCGTAAGTTCTTAAGTGATATTTTTTTTGTATTAGGTTTTTTTAAAGTGCTGTGTTGATGATAAAGTAAAGTAAGTAAACGTTTTTTCATAATTATAACCATTAGACGTTAATACTGAAGAAATTTATAAATTTGCACGTGTTAAAGGAGGTTTCGACACGTTTTGGGTAGGAGGTCTAGTCAAAATGTCGAAACCTCCTCCTTTAACTTTGCTTGTAATTTTTCCCTTTTTTATATTAAAACTGTATAAATTTTCAGTAAAAATGCCAAATATCTATAAAAAAAAGAATCCTGAACAGATATTTGATGAAAAATCTGTGCTAGAAGCCGTGAAGGCGGTACTTGAAAAAAAGGAAACGGCTTCCAGTGCCGCCAAAAAATACGGCGTAAAAAGAACCACAATTTTGTCCCGTATTAAAAAAGCCGATTCTGTCCCATTGGACAGAATATACAGCAGTAAGCACTCAGGCTCTCAAATCCTTACTAAACAACAAGAAAATGAGCTCGCGAATTATTTTAAAAAATGTTCTCGCCTTCATCATGGGCTTACTTTGGATATGTTCAAAAAATTTGTGTACCAATATGTTGTTCGCAACCATATTAACCATCCATCAAATTGGGATCGGGATAAAATGGCTGGAAAAGTTTGGCTGCAAGGATTTATGCGAAGAAATTTAGAAGTAAGTCTTCGAAAGCCGGAAAACACAAGCGCAGCTCGTCCTTTCGGATTTACAAAAGTCGCTGTTGATGTTTTTTTTGAAAACCTAAGAAATGTATACTGCAAGTACATGTTTGGTCCTGAAAGAATTTATAACTTAGACGAGACTGGAATTACAACAGTTCTAGAGTCCCCAGAGGTAATATTAATTTTCAAGATAACGATATGATTACCTACCTATCACACTATCACATAATGCCGAAGAGAGCTTATAGCAAGCTGTTGCTTAGGACAAATGTCTCATCACTTAGTGCATTGTTAGTTGTTGTTAGTAGACTAATCTTAAACAAAAATACACTACATTAACAAAACATTACAAAACAAACAAATTTACAAAAACACAAAAAATACAAAAAACATTTAAGAACGTGGCACACTATCTATTAATTAAATTACAAAACCAGGTCATTGCTGAAAAAGGGAAGAGGACTGTTTCCCAAGTTGCTTCTGCTGAAAGGGGGACATTAGTTACTATAGTTGCAATAGTGAATGCAGCTGGGAACCATATCCCTCCAGCATTTGTTTACCCAAGAAAAAGGACTAATCCTGCATTCCTCAAAGGTGCTGTTCCCGGATCGATTTCCTTATTAGCAGAAAGTGGTTGGATGAATTCTGAGCTCTTTCCGAAAATTTTAAAACACATTGCAAAACAAACTCGGTGTTCAATTCAAGATCCAATTATGGTTTTATTTGATAATCATGTGTCGAATTGTGGACTCGATTCTATAATTTTTTGTAGAGAAAATGGCATTATCTTATTATCTTTTCCACCTCACACATCGCACAAGCTTCAACCTCTCGATGTATCAGTGTTTGGACTGTTTAAGAAATACTGTAAGTCAGCATTCAACAATTTTTTTGAAAGCATTTTCCCCGGAAAATATTATAAAAGGGTTTTCAACAACTGGAATATTTCCGATGAATGATGCTATTTTCCAGGACTTTGATTTTCTAGAGATTGAAAAAACGGACAACTAGTGAAAATTGCATCGCCAAATCGAAATCTTCAGGGGAACTCCAATGAACCATATCAGCAGCTTACACCGGAAATACAAGAAATTGAAGAACCGGGGCACAGCCCAGTAAAAATTGTATCGCCAAGTCTAAATGTGCCGAAGAATTCAAATGGTACCTATCAGCACCTTACACCGGAAGTGATTCAACCTTACCTGAAAATGAATTCAAAGAAAAAGAATCTTAGCAAAATTTCTAAATCACGGATTTATACCGACACACCCGAAAAAAATAGAACTGTGGAACTAGCCGAACAAAAATGAAACAAAAAGGGATTGTGGGAAAGAAAAAAGTTACAAAGCCACTCCGAAAGCGAAACCTATAGTGTTAGAAATTCGGATCAATCTCTTGAATTTGGTATAGATAGTGATGCAGAGGTAGACGTTGAGCCTACCAAGAATGTCACATTTTCCCAAGATATTAATGCTGAAATTGGTGACTTTGTTCTGGTCAAATTCGAAGACAAAAAACCTTTTTATTATGTCGGTCGAGTTGAAGATGTGGATATGAAATCGGTGATGTGTTATTTTATTAAATACTATCCTCGGCAAAAAAATGGCAACTATTTTTATGAACCTGTAGTTGAAGATAAAGGAATAGCAATGAGATCTGACTTAGTGGCTAAATTGACGAATCCAAAAGACCTTCTGGGAACATCCCGGTCCAAAAATAAAATCTGTTTTGATCTTAACTTTGGTGATTTAGATGTTCGTTAATTTTCTTATTATGTTCCATTAATCTATAATTTAAAGACTGCTTTTAATAACTTAAAAAAAAAAACTAAAAATTAAAATGGTATTTACTTTATTTAAATAAGAACTAAAATTTGATTTAAGTTTATTTTTTAATGACAGAATTTCTTGTTTTTTGTTTTTGTTTTACGTTTTATTGTCGTTTTGTTTTGTTTACTATCTCTTGTTTTATTGCCTTTATAAAGATCATTAAAACCAAAAAAAATATGTATATTTGTTTTTGTTTCTTTTTAATATATCTTTAAATTTTTTTCGAACTGTCGGAACCTCCTACTTAAATGTCGGAACCTCCTACAGAGTAGGATGTTTCGTCACTTTTTCTTCTTTTATAAATTAATAATAAACTCTGATATGGTAAGTAATTCAAGTATTAAAAATTGTTTTTGTATAAGCTTAAACCCTAATAAAGTTAATTTGATGTAAATAGAGCTTTGTTTGTTAAAGCAGGTTCTAATTTTTTGACAATATCCGTTAACGTGTCAGAACCTCCTCGCCCTACCCTACGTTTCCATGATCGACAAGAAAGAGTGGCGGCATGAAATCGAAATTAATTAACTCCAATCCGAGCAATTTTTGATAAACGAACTACTCTAAACAAATTTTGTATAATAAATATATTGTATATAATGTATGAATGTTACTGTCGACAAGCAACTATTCATTACCGTACTAGATACCCATTCACCCAATACAAGTTGTAGCCATCGGTCCATCAAAGATTTGACGGTTTTTTATTTTCATACCTAAAAACAACCATTAAATGTACCTACTATTTAAGTTTGCCATCTAGATTAGTTCATTTATATACATGGAACAGGTGGTAACATCAATAAAGCGAAAAGAAATGACCTAGTATGTAATAGAGGCCGTAACGAAAAACAAACAATCATCCATTGGGGATACGACAAAGCAGCCAGCGCTTCAAGATATAGGCAAACAAAACAAGACTTGGTCTCATTTTACCTGCTTCTTTATTCAATTCAATTCCTTAATACTTTAAATTAGATACAAAATTTCATTTTCACTTACTGGCACCATGCGGGCTCTCTGAGCTATGTATGCTTAGTTTTAGTTACGAAAATATTTTGCTTTATTTCTGTATTAAAACTTAGTTTACTGTGCATTTTGTTTATATGAGATTTTATCTAATATTTGTCGCCTAAGGCGAGGTTCCCCATCCTTCGTAAGTTAACACAATGGAAAATGCTATCACCCCTTTTCATTTTTACTTAGTGAACACAATGGTAGTCTAATTGTTTAGTACTCCTTAGAAAACCCAGTTTTCTCAGTCGGGACTGAGTTGGCCGGCGAAGGGAGGTTGTTTTCATTTTTTCTCTAGCCGTGACAAATGACAGCTCTTCGCACTATTTCTCTCTAATACTCTCCGGATCAATATGCAATTCAATCTCTCTTAGCAGCCTTGTTTGCAATTGTTCACCCATCAATTTTTAATTATATGGTAGCGTTCCACAGTATTCCAGTGAATTGCATTCCATCTATAGACAATTGCTTAATAAGAAAGTTATTGCTCATGGTCGACTTACGTAGCTCGATCCTGGCTGTAAGCTCCATTTCGAAAGTTGTAATTGATGGCATAATGTACTGGCCGGTTTTCTGGTACAGCTGTTGTTGTAGCTGCCGTTTTTACAATTTTTGTGTCTTCTTATGTTGCTGCAGCTGTTTAAGCTGCTGTGGAGGTGCATTAACCTGCTGTTTGTGCTGCTGTGGTTTTCCTTGTTGTTTCGGTGGTCTGCTACGCTCTTGATGTTTTGTTTTTTTTTTTCATTTCCCAGTTGTCATTGTTGACGCCAGTGATTCTTTTGCTGCCGCTCCCTCTCCCTTCTTTCAATTTATTTTACCTTGATAGTCTGCTAGTTCGCTATTACACGGTTAAGGCTAAGGCCCATAGAATCCGTTGCGTCGACGTGATCGACTGACAGCTGGATAGAATATACACTTTGTTATGGAACGGACGGATAAAGTAGATTTACTTTCTACTTTTCAATCCGTTGGCAGTTCACACATTGAGGGCCATACTTTCACATATTGAGGTTCACGCATTCACAAATTGAGAGTAAGCGCTTTCATTGGTGGAGACATTGAGAGAATGAAGAGAAATTGTCATAGCTTGAAAAGAAAATATTGAGATTAAATGACATTTAAACTTGTTTGTTTCGATTCGTTCATTATTCTGCAAACGTATGCCACGGATTCTATGGGACTGTCATTTCCGTCAAACACGTCAATGTCAACCTATCCGGCATCGTAACGGAAGCAACGGGTTCTATGGACTGGAGCCTTAAGTCTTGAGTCATCACTCATTTGAAATTACACAAGTACAAAAGAGAGAACAAATTAGATAGCAAAACAGCTACCCTGTGAGTCGTGGGTAGAATTTCTCTTTCTTGCTAAAATCTTTGTTTAGAGAACTCTAAACCCTTCATAGCCGAGAGAAAAAATAAAAGAGAGCTGTAAAATTAGAAGAATGGAAAAGAGTCAAAGTGTAATACGAGGGCGGGTCAATAAGTCCGTGACTTTTTGAATTTCTGACCTCTTTACTGAAACAGCAACACTGCTCCTGTCAACAGGCATCTGTCAGTTGACTCCTGTCAAAATTTAAACTTGCTGCGTCAATTAGTTTGTGTTTGACAGCTATTTTTATCAGACTACTCACTAATTTGAGGAGAAAATAGAAAAATGGAAAAAAATCGTAAACAACTTCACAGGAAGGTTTGGCGTTGTTTAATCGCAATATGGAGGAGTTTTTGCGCCGTTTTGTAACCATGGACGAAACATGGATCCATCACAACACACCAGAGAACAAACAACAGTCAAAACAGTGGGTTTCTAAGGGTGAATCGGCGCCAAAGAAGGCCAAGGTGGGTTTGTCAGCCAATAAAGTTATGGCGACTGTTTTTTGGGATGCACGCGGGATAATCCACATTGACTACCTTCAAAAGGGAAGAACAATCAATGGGGAATATTATGCCAACTTATTGGACCGATTCAATGACGATTTGAAAAAAAACCGACCTCATTTGGCCAAGAAAAAAGTTCTTTTCCACCAAGTCAAAGCAAGGGTGCAAAGGTGCAGTTGCCATGGCAAAAATCCATGAATTGGGCTATGAATTGCTCCCTCATCCACCCTATTCTCCAGATTTGGCTCCGAGCGACTACTTCTTGTTCCCAAACCTGAAGAAATGGCTTGGTGAAAAAGATTTGACTCCAATGATGAAGTCATCTCGCAAACAAAGACCTATTTTGAGGACCTCAACAAATCATTTTTTTTGGAAGGGATAAAAAAATTGGAGAAGCGTTGGACAAAGTGTATAGAGCTCAAGGGAGACTACGTTGAAAAATAAAATTATTTTTTTATCAAAAAATCTGTGTTTTATTCCAAAAGTCACGGACTTATTGACCCGCCCTCGTAGGTAGCACGAGCCTCAGAGAATGAAAGTTCAAAATAAAATAGAGAAAAGAGTCGTGACTCAAGAGTCATCGTGTACTAACAGACCAAGCACTTTTTTGTAGCTGATGACGTTGGTGACGATTATGGTGGATTTTTTATTTTTTTTTACTGTTTCGTGTTTGTACCGATATGAAAGCGGCCTCATAAACGTTACCTTTATTTTTTTTTTTTCGCTTTTTATCAGTTTTTGAATTTATAAACTGATATCGAACTTGTAACAGTATTTTCCTGGGAATTTCGGGGAAAACTAAACGCACAACGAACGACTTAGATCGCAAAAGCAAAAGGGGTTTTCCTTTCCACTTTGCACGGGCCGTATTGCATCAAAACCAGAGTTACAGATTCAAATATGGACAGAGCAGAAAACCCTGAAACTATTCTGCGTCGAATTCCCGCATTTAACCGTAACCAAGTCTGAAGTTTTACATTTCTGTAAAGAAAAAATCAAATTTCAAATACTGTTTAAAGCTTAAAATGCTACTCTACTTCTTACCTGTTGCGGAATCCAATGCAATCATAGAGATAAAACGACAGCTATTATCTGAATATTCAACAAATACTTTTTAATCTATAGCCCATAGACTAACTATAACTAGATATCAAACTCTACTAATACTTTTGCAAACGTTTAACTTTTGCACAGACACACTGTAAGTGAATCACCAACACATTCTCAATCTCTATAACCTGTCAGAATGGCTAAAATGACAACAAATTTCACGTAATGTTCGCTAAGTATATATAATAAAGGCAAAAATAAAAGGAAAAATATTTTTCGCTGGTGAATATTTAATTCAACGTGGTGAAAAAGTGAAGATAATAGAATATATTTAAAAAAAAACCTTTTTTTTGTTTCAATTGAACAAAAAGGGGATCGTTTCAGAATAAAATTAAAAAAGAACCTAAGGATTATATTTTGAAAGTTTCATTTGAAGATATAAATGAATTGAAACTATTACAATTCTGAAATCAAGCTTAAGCTTGTATTGAGGGTCAATTGTATAAGCATTTTTTATGTTTAGGCACAAACTCTGTACTCTGGACATCAATGAAAAGGATTATTAATTAATGGCAACTTTTAAAATCAATTTCCTTCCTTTCTTTTAGTTTGAATGTGTTGAGTAAATAAATTAATTAAATAATACTGATAAGTAAAATTAACATTTTTGATCATTTTTTAGTTTTTTAAGGAAAATATTTGTTTTTCTATTTGAATTTAAAGCTTTTCCAAAATATTTCGAGAATCTTTTTTTTCACACATTATAAAGTACAAAAGCGGTGGTATTTTAATTGTTTATTTTTTAAAAATAATTTCCAGAATTTGACAAACAATGTGAAATGATATCCCAACTTAATTTGGTTTTGTCGAAGGGAATTTTTGTTTATAATTGTTTTCAACAGATTTTGCTACTACTTTGTTGAGTATTCTTTAATGCTGTTAACATCTTTAAGCCGGTCTGGCATAGAATGCGTCAACTTTTCCATATATTCACATATTATTTCTTGCCATTCCGCTAAAAATTAAAATTTTTAACTGAGGCTTCGATGTGATGACATGTTTTCGTAACCTCATCATTTAATGATTCCAAAGGCGTTCCAAAGAGAACGGGTTAAGATCGGGGCTATGTGGTGGCGTTACTAGCAAGTGAGGGACTTTATGTGGATATGGACTTATGCTTGAAATCGTTGTCCTGTTGGGAGTAAAAAATGTTTCGCAATAAGCATTGTTTGTGTCCTTTGAAGCAAATTTTCGCTCTAAATATTTTAGTATACTTCTTTTTTCTGAATTACTGTGATAAATTACCGATCTCAACAGTGGATATTTAGCTCCATATTACACAACCACCATTTCCGTGCTTTACTTTTTGCCTTGTGTATTTGGACTGTAAGTTTCATTTGGTTGTCTTCATGCTTTCGAAGGCCTATTTGATTCATAAATGCAAAATTTTGACTCTTCTGAAGAAATCCTAGAAGACAAATCCTTTGTTTTTTTATTTATTAGCAAAGTCCTTTTGTTTTTTTTTATTTGCTTTTTATTTATTACTTCGTATGAAAAGTTAATACAATATTTTCCATTTAATCGAATAATCCAATTTATTCATGAATTGTAATTTACATATTTTCGGAACATGCTCTCCTGATGAAAACATTCATGGTGAAGCGAAAAACTTACCCACACCATGGTGAAATGAACAAATGTCAATAATTAAAAGAAAGAAAAATCAAATTTCTTTAAATTTATTTTCTTTATTTAAGTAGTATTTAGTTTTATATGACTTTTATTTTCATTTCAAATTCATTACATTAAAGCTTTTCTTGAAACCATTGCACTTCAAATGTTGGATCTGCAAGGAAAAAGGCATTATATGTATAGCTATACGAAAATGTATTCTTTTTACTCACATTTATTTGATCAGCTCACGATGGTTCCACACTGGGAACGCTTTTCTTGAAACCATTGCACTTCAAATGTTGGATCTGCAAGGAAAAAGGCATTATATGTATAGCTATACGAAAATGTATTCTTTTTACTCACATTTATTTGATCAGCTCACGATGGTTCCACACTGGGAACGCTTTTCTTGAAACCATTGCACTTCAAATGTTGGATCTGCAAGGAAAAAGGCATTATATGTATAGCTATACGAAAATGTATTATTTTTACTTACATGTAATTAGTTAGATCACTCATCCACATTTCTTAAAGCTCTTGAATGGTGCATTTAGATTCATTGTTCTTACTGTAAAAAAGAAGTAAAATAAATTATTTTGAAATTAAAATGTTTGTAGTTACTCACAAGAAAATGTAAACAAACTTTCCCAGCTGATTTTGCCACATCCAATCGAAAGCAATCTGTTGGTGGCAGCAGTTTCCTGTAGAAAATGATTTGTTCTTGCTTCAGATGTGTAGAATTTTCTTCTTTTGTTGTCCTAGAAAATATAATAAAGAAAATTATTGTCCAACATTAAATTTTTGTGCAACTTACACGAAATTGAATTTGTAAACAAGAGAAATGTCAAAATCGGAATTCACCGCGTCCTTTTTATATGGATGACGTCACTCGTAAAACTTTTCGAATTTTGACATTGTTGACAATTCTCACGTATTCACGGACATGTTCACACGGATAGGGACTTTCAGAAGAAAACCGGTTTTGATTTTCCAATATCTGGAAAGTTTGATATCTAGTTATAGTTAGTCTATGCTATAGCCATTCTCATAAAACCAAACAAGGTTGACCACAAAAGCACCCTTCCAGCGAACGTCACAAATCTTATCACCTTTCACTCAAAATTCACAATAGATGCCATCCACCAAGCTTTAAGGTGGGAACACAAGTGAGAAATGTTTCCTAGGGTGGAAACCCATATGGGTACGTTCCGAAAAACTGTCTACTCTATTATTTGTATATAAATAGATATAGCATAAATAGTTATCCAATATGATTTGATTTGTTAACTAACGAGGGGAGTGAAGACGAACTCTGGTGTGTAAATTTAATACAACAAATTAAAGAAAAAATTGCGCTTTCAAAATTTGTATTTCGATTTTAAATATTCTTTGATTGTATCTGGTATGCATTTGCATATGATACGATACAATGCAACCGGTTCGACGCACTTGGCATACGCATCTAAGAGCAACAGCTTAATCAGCATAGAATCAATATTGAATAAGTTTAAGTACTTATACTCAACTGAGTTTGGTCTTTACACGGCACCACCAGTGTATTTACATTTCGATTCAACAACGCCATGAAGAAAACGATCATCAGTAAAATACTCTGAATGGGCTACGCCTACACTGTCTGTCGGTAAGAAGGATGGTTCTATCCGAATATGTGGAAATCCGGAAATCCGGGTTAAATCGGCCAGTACGACCACATTGCCACCAAATTCCATGGTCGATGAACGTTCAATGCTACCTCCAACAATATATACCCACAAGGGTACAAGGTAACCCGGTTTCGATTTGGCACCGGACATTTTTCAAAGCTTCATCGAAAAGGTTTGCACAGGAAGTGCAGACTGGTGTACTATTCACATAATAACACTCAAATAAAACTAGTTGACGATTGTAAAGACTTTGTAGTAGTTTTTGACAACAAATTAAGATTTAAACTTAATTTCAACTACGTTGTTTCAAAATCCAATTCACTTTTAGGGTTCATTAAAAATAACTCATCAGAGTTTAAAGATCCTTATACTTTTAAACTCAGATTTCTTTTTATGACTTTTATTGATAATTTTAAATGTTACAAACGGTATTTTTTAATGCGAACTGTCACGCTGGAGCTCCGGATGGAAAAGAAAGATTTTTTCGTTTTAGCGCCCAAAGCCCAGTTAGTGTGTTTGACATGTACCCGTCTGACCAAAATTATGAGTACACTACTGATCTGATCTTTGTCGCTCTACTACAATACTTCCATCCTTTTAGACGGTACTACATCTCGGCCAACCTGACAATTTGATCGACCGCGATCAATTACACTACTCTACTATCTTTCTTCTCTCTCGTGCTGAGCGTTACCCCGAAATAACAACAGTGACTCACATCCGTTCCTTCCATAACCGCATATTTCTTGCTTCTACCATACCATCGTATGGTAGTTGCGTAATAGGACAACTCTCAATATCGCGTACCGCATATCGGTCGTGAGGTAATACCTTGTGGACAACATATGGTCCCTTAAACTTGGGAATAAGTTTTTTGTTCACTCCCGCTGTCGTATCAACGTTTTTTATTACGACGTAGTCTCCTTTATTGTAAGTGCGTGCCGGATGATGACGCCCCTCATGATACTTGCTAATGTATTCCTGAACCTTCTGTATTTCCCTACTCGCCTTTTCTCTAGCAGAGGCCAAATCACGCCTTGGAACAGTTGATCTCTTCTCCTCAAGGTATTCCGTGAGTTTGTCCAGCATTCAACCTCTCTGATTCACCCCGAACAAAAGTGTACTGGGGGTGGTCTGTATTGACCTATGGATTGTGTTATTTAGGGCGTATTCTACTTGCGATAGGGTCTGCACGCAGTCAGCATGCTGCATTGGTTCGCTCAGTTTACCTACGAGTAGCATAGGTGTCAAAATTATATTGATTCTCTCTGCCTGCCCGTTGGCCTGGGGCGAGTGTACTGCTACCTTGACATGCGAGATATTCAAATCTTGTAAGAATGAACTCAATTCTAATGAAGTAAAGAAAGTACCTCGATCGGTTATTATCCGAACTGGTCGACTGTAGTAGTCAAAGTACTTCCTAAATGAAGCGCAAACCTCCTTCGTACTAGTGGATATAACTGGATATAGCTTCACGTATTTAGTGAACGCATCAACAACCAGAAGTATGTGTTTCCGTTTGGAGTTAATGGCCGGAAGTGGTCCGAAGTGATCAAGGTGAAGGTTGTGGAACAGAAGGGGTTCCTTGGGTATACTAAACAGATTACCTTAACTTGATCGCGGAGGGGAGGAGTACATAATGCACCTGATACAATTTTTAATGAATCTGTCTATTTTTACCTGCATTCCTCGAAACCAATAATGCATTCTCATTTGGTTGTAACACTTTATGAGACCTAAATGTCAAATTTTCTCGTGAATGTGTCGGATAAGGTTGGTTTCCATTTCGAAAGGGACATATAAAAGTAATCTACCAGCCTGATTCTTCTTAAAAACGATTCCGTCTTGCAATGCGTATTGGGTTGAATTCACCGAACACAGATTTTCCCTAAGGGCCACAATGTCTGGATCACGGCTTTGCGCCGCATGCAGCTGAAAGTCTATATCCTCCGTATCTATTACAGAAATTACATAGCACCTGCTGAGTGCGTCTGTATGCGCCATGTTTACTCCGCTTCGATGTTTCACTTTGTAGTTGTAATTCTCGAGCTCTAGTGCCCATCGAGCTATCCGGGGGTTTACATTCTTTTTACTAAGGGTCAGCGTAAATGAGCTGCAATCAGTCACGATAGTGAACGGAATCCCTTCTAAGTACACCCTCAATCGTCGCAATGCTGAAATAATGGCGAGTGTCTCAAGCTCGAAGCTATGGTACTTAGATTCTTGGCTAGTCGTGCTCTTAGAGAAATAGGCCACTGGATGAGCCTTTCCATCGTCTTGTCGCTGAAGGAGTACGGCACCATAACCTAGTGAGCTTGCATCACAATGCAATTGGGTTTCACGAGTTGGATCATAAATGGCTAACACTGGGGCGGAAGTGAGGCTGTCTTGCAGCTGCCGGAAGGCGCTCTCACACTCTGGCGAAAATATGAATGGTTTATCTTTCTTCAGAACATCTTATAGTGGTCTAGCTATCTTAGAGAAGGAACTCACGAAGCAGCGGAAATAAGAGCTAGGGCCCAGGAAGGAGTGCACTTCCTTGACACTTTTCGGTACTGGGTAGTGTCGAATGGCCTTTATATGTGAGTCACTGAGTTGTATTCCATGCTTTGTTACGTTATATCTCAAGTACTCAATACTAGAGAAAGCAAATCGACACTTGGATAACTTCAGTTCAAGACCCTTTCTAGAAAGGCACTGCAGGACGTCAGTAAGCAACTGAAGATGATCAACCAAGTTATCGCTGGCAATAACTATATCATCCATATATACAACGATCCGTTTAGAACCTATAAACTCACGGAGGACACGGGATATAAAACGCTGGAAGACACCAGGAGCATTCTTCAGTCCGAAAGGCATCCTTAAGAATTCATACTGACCACTTGGTGTAACGAAAGAAGTCAGGTGAGTTGAACCCGGTGCAACCTTAACCTGGTGGAAACCACTTTTAAGTCAAGTAAAGTAAATACATTCTTCCCACCTAGATATTCTAAGCAATCCTCAATTAGTGGGAGCGGATAGATGTCGCGAACTGTGTGCTTATTTAAGGCCATGTAGTCTACGCACATTCGTATCTCTCCAGTTTTTTTTTTGTCAAAACAATTGCTGACGCATAAGGGGAATCGCTATGCTTAATGATTCCGTGATCCAAAAGGTCCTTCACAATCCTATCAACCTCACATTTCTCGGCGTATGAAAGCCGTCTCGGAGGACAAAAAAAAGGGGTATCTGTCGTTAGCCGTATCTGCATCTCAAACTCTACTGGCCATATTTTGGACCGATCAAAATGTATGTAGTTAGTATTAACTATCTCAAGCACCCTATCTTTAGTTATTAAGTCTAGCTCTGGGCCTATTATAACCTCAAATCCATGCTCGAGCTCTATTGCGGAAATATCTAACTCCCTAAAATCTCTCTCTCTCTGTTATCAACACGATTAAATGAAGGAGCAACATCATCACTACACGGCTTACAATTTTCGCTGAGGCTTTTATCAGAATTCGTTACTGCGTTATTTTCGGAAGTCACTGTTGTTTTACAATAAGGAAGAGAGAAAGTGTTCACATCTGAATGTTTCAATAATAAATTATTTTTGTTAGGTTTTTTATTAATACGGGATAGTATACATTGTTGTTGCACAGAAGAGACTCTAGTTTTTGCTGTTAAAATAATGTTGAAAGCTTGCAGGACGTCACGACCCAGAAGCAAAGGCGCCTGTATAAAACCATCTGGAATAATCATTAGAGATACTTTACGCTTTTGTTTAGCTAATTTAATATAACAGAAAATAGTACCGTAAGTGAAAATCTTGACACCTCCCACTCCTTTGTACCGTGAACACATCAAACTTCCAACCGAGATCTCTTCTGGCATTGAGCGCTGAATCAAACTAACCGGACTGCCGGTATCGAGAAGGGAATAACAAAAAAAGAAACTTCAACACTTTATCTCACTAATAAAAGGGCAACACTCACCAACTGCACCGCGCTTAGCCAGCTCCCTAGCTCGTCACCATCTTCGCTAAAGGATACGGTTTCTTTGACGGCTCCAATCTGTCTCCTTGGTGCATTGGGGCACTGCTTGTACGTATGTCCAGGGTCTGCGCAACGGAAGCATGATCCAGGAGGTCTCCTTTCTTTAGGGCAACTGGCTGCGATGTGCCCAAAGGCCGAACAATTGAAGCATCTAGATCGATTTTCGGAAGCAGAGGTGTCTGAAGCTGATTTTCTTATGGTGACTGAAGTTGGCCGTTGGGTTCCGGCTTTGGTAGTGGGCCGCGACGTAGTTGAGTCGTCTTACGACGAGCTCGACACATATTTATATTTATATTTATTTATAAATATGCTGTTGGGCAGAAATGGATAGAGGGTGTGGTGTGTGAACAAACTGGCCCCATTTCCTACAGCGTTCATCTAAACGACTCTCGAATTGTAAAACGTCATTAAGACCATCTCTGTGATCGTGTGCGGCCATCACCACCCTATGTTTTCAATGGTTAAAGCTCTTTCGATAACGACTCAGAATCCAGCGTACTAATGCCATCTTTAGAAACGGAGCAGTGTACTTTGGGACAACATGCAAAATCGTCATCAGCTCGCACATATTCAAAACATCGAGGAAGTACGATAGGTACGCCGACCAAAAGAATGATATGGTAATTGCTAAAGGGAACAGAAACAGCGCTTATTCGGATGCGAATTTGTCATATGGGCAGACTTGGGCAAGAAGCCTTGAGCTTCGGCTTGTAGGCGAACGTCTCATGACAATCCGCATCAAGGGCAAATACGCCAACATGCGTAACGATATAAGATGTATAGAAAATTTCATTTGTGTTATTTATAAAACAAGAGCAATGTCTGTAGATGAAACCCGATATAAGATATTCTATAAAGCTTGTAGACCTACATCAACGAACGTTTTTAAGAATACCAAAAGTAGCCTATATTTTCGAAATTTATTCCATTCTTTCATCACTCTCATTTGATTCTTGCGGGTTTTGAAGGAAGTCTTCTACCTCCAAATAAATCAACACTGCTGCAACAAATATACAGAGCAACCTATATTTGCAGTATTTGGAAGCATGCAGTAAAAAAATCAGGCAATGGTGTTAACACCAGAACAAAATGATTGGGTTGTACTGCCAAATATGCTTCAAATGAAATGGTTTGAGGGAGAAGTGGCCCCTGATAGCAAACAAGATGTTCTTCAAATTGATGGAAATATATCTGACAGTGAAGATGATAGTTGTCATCTCGATTCCTCCGATGAATCTGAAAATGAATCGACTGACTCATTAATTTAAAATTATGTTTTTTAATACTCGTATAAAATGTTATGGTTTAAGTTTTATTTTTATTGAGCAACAGCTATTATGTTTTGTGGCGTAAGATATATACTCGTATGTTCATTTTGAAGGATCTAAATTATTTTGATGCGTCTCTCAAGTAAAACGTCTTAGACTTATGTATATATTTGTTATCAGGAAGTTTTTCTCTAAATTCTAAAAAAAAATTAAATGGTTACAACAATTATTCAAAATTGGAATTCTTCGATATTTCAAATGCGTCTGACAAGGACTTGGCAACAAGGAAAACGTCTTGCACCGTCAGATTTGTGTTGTATGTTTATTCAGTTATATCATACTAGAAATTTGTGTGGTTACATAGATTATTCAAAACTGGGATTTCGTACAAACTTCGAGTACGTCTGGCAAGCCCTTGGCTACACTTAAAACGTCTTGAACGTATATATCCTTATTTAAGCGGTTCTGTACTGTTATTTATGATTTGAATCAAGTGGTTACCCTTATTATTCCGTTTTTGGAAAATAACTCGTTTTTGATATACTGTTACTCTGTTAAGCTACCACGATATGCTGCCAGACGGTAAGATTTAAAATCACTTTCATCAAGGCTTAATATTAATGTGCATATAAAGGGTCCGCCATCCAACGTTTTTTTTTTCAACTAGAGCTTATTTCGTGAATGGTAACACTTAGCTCATGTCTGATTTGACAGGTAATTAGTTTTATCCTTCCGGTTAATAATGGAAAATAATTTCATTCAAATGGCTGCCTCGGCTGGCCATGCAGTAGCCTACACGATTGGTCCAATTTTTAAGCACATTATCGATTGTGTGCGGCTGTATTTCACCAATGGCTCCACGAATATTGTCCTTTAAAACGTCAATTGTCTCTGGCTTGTCGGCGTAACACTTATCTTTTACGGCACCCCACAAATAATAGTCCAACGGTGTCAAATCGCAGCACCGAGGTGGCCAAACGACATCAGCTCTGCGGCTGATAATGCGATCTTCAAAAACAGGGCGCAAAACATCGAGTGTAGCTTCGACTGTGTGGCACGTAGCGCCATCCTGTTGAAACCAAATGTTGCCAATATCCTCCTCTTCAATTTTTGTGAACAAAAATTCGTTCAACATGGCCCGATAACGATCGGCATTGACTGTAACGGCCACTCCTTGCTCATTTTCGAAGAAAAATACCTCTGGACCAAAATCCGCACCAAACAGTGACTCGTTTTGGGTGTATCGGCTTTTCAATGTACGCGTGCGGATTTTCTGTGCCCCAAATGCGACAATTTTGCTTGTTTACATACCCGCCAAGATCAAAATGAGCTTCAGCTGAAAAGATGATTTTTTTGGCAAAATCGGCATCTTCTCTAAGTCGATCGCAGGCCCACTTAGCGAAGCGTAGTTCAAGCGTATACACAACCATATTCGTTCAGCGGAAGGATAAAACTAATTACCTGTCAAGTCAGACATGAGCTAAGTGTTACCATTCACGAAATAAGCACTAGTTGAAAAATAAAACGTTAGATTGCGGACCCTTTAGTTTGGTAACCTTTCACAACCACTTCACTGCGGGCTCTTGGTCTATATACTGTTACTCTGTTAAGCTACCACGATATGCTGCCAGATGATAAGATTTAAAATCACTTTCATCAAGTTCAGTTTTTATGCATTTTTATTTTATTTTTTTTTTTTTTAACTTAAATTACTCTTATATGCTAAACAAAAAACGCTTAAAAATTAGCTTAAATTACTTACAAATAATCTTATTCTAACTTACTGGCCCCATGCGGGCACTCTAAGTTAAACCTAACACTTAAACTATGTCTTTCGACGAATCTTACATTATATTTTTATTTTAACATTACTTAATACTAGAACTAAGAAAATAAATTATAAGTAAAAAACTTAGTGAATGGACATTTTTTTAATTTTTTATAAAACTTAAAACTAAAAGCCTACAGACTACCTAAAAATAAATCTTAATCTACTTAACCTACTTAAATCTAACACAAACATAGACATACATAAATATATATATACATAATATGTATATACATAATATATAAATACATGCATATATATATTTCTTTTTTTAATTTTTTATTTTTTTTGGTTTTTATATATTTCTTTTTCTTAAAACCAACTTAAACCTACCTAAAACTATGTAAGCCGGCCATGGCTAACAAAAAAATTAGGCTGGCCCACTTTGCTTCACATGAAGCTACACATCACTGAAGGAGTTTGACGACGAAGCATCCTCCCCTTCAACAAGCCACCAAAAGTTTTGGTGCTGCTGAGCAACATCCCTCATGTCGCGACTCCCTACCGCCCTACTGAACCGGAGACGCTCCGCACTGCCATGTGCGACGTCTCTCTCGTAGTTGAGTCGCCTGTCCGCAGCTGTTCGAGCAACGTGGAAGATAAGCGGCACTGCCAATCTGTCCTGGATCAGACCTTTGCTATCTAGATAGAGGAACGCTTCTGGAGGAATAAAGCCGTCAAAGCGAACTCTCTCGTGATACATATAATTGGGGTAGAAAGCCCCGGAGATCAGGTTGTTCGATGAGGTCATTGCTCTTGCAATGTGCCTTCGAGTCAACTTAATGACGAAATTGTCCACTCTTATTAGATTCGCCCTATTGTACAAGACCTCATTGGGATAGAATTTGATGTACTGAGACTCTGGTGTTCTGTATAAGCGAAGACAAGTCCTAAGACAAGCCCTCTCAAACACCCAAATCTTTTCCAATAAACTTGCTCTCACGTTGAACCACACGGGACATCCAAATACAAGCATGGGCCTGATAAGGGCCATGTAGCAGATCACCTTCACCCTCGCATCGAGTTGGCTGTTATAAAACAGTCTCTTTGTAAGGGCAAAGGCACCTTTGGCTCTGGCCAGAGCAACATCTATATGTTTGTTAAAATACAGATATTGATCTAGCCAGATCCCAAGGTATCTGACTACATTTCGACAAGCAAGTGGCTGTCCGTGTTGTCCGACTATAGAAAACTTTCGCCAATTCTTTCTGGTATCCCTAGAGGCCCCAGACAAAGGCGTCCTAAACAGAATGGTTTCCGACTTCTGAAAGTTGATTTTCAACTTCCAGTCATCGCAATATCGCTTAATTTTGTCAAAATCACGCTGCAAAAGTATATTAATGACCTCAATCTTTGGACCTGATTTGTACGCGATTATGTCGTCTGCGTACGCTATGGAATGGTGAAGTGAACCTATCAGATCACTTGTGTAAATGTTGAATAGGATCGGCGAATTTACCGCACCTTGTTGCAGACCGTTTTTAATGTTAAAAGTTCTAGCAGAAGTCACATCGCCATTCTTCACGATGAACTGTCTACTGGAGAGCATATCAAAAAGAATATACAGCAGTGGCTTACTAATGCCCAACCTGTCCAGCTTGAAAAAGAGTCCTTCTAACCATACGGTATCGAAGGCCTTCTCCAAGTCAATCAGGCAGGCACCAGTGCACTGTTTCTTGCCTTTGTTCCATTGGATATCAGAAACCAGTTTCGATGCAGCATGAATGATATCATGCCCCGCCTTAAAACCGAATTGATTATCCGGAACTATATGTTTGTCCTCAACCCACTTAGTCAGGACTCTATTGATCACCTTCTCGAAAACCTTACTGATATTTGGAAGAAGACTGATCGAGCGGAGATTCGCCGGATTGGAAGTATCTTTATCTCTTTTGGGGATCGGATGTACCACCGCAGTTTTCCAATGCGCTGGATAATGTGCATTATTCATTGCATTATTAAACAGGATGGTATAAATGTTCACTGCTTCTAGTGGGAGATGTTGAAGCACAATGCTCGGTATTTCATCGGTTCCTACTGATTTCTTACTTCTAAGTGATTCGAAGATCGTTTGGAGCTCTTCCTTCGAAATGAACGGGGGTAGTACCGTATCGTTGGTGATGACATTATTTGCCATATTCTCGTCACTGAACTGGGTGAAACCCGAGCTCTCGAATCGCCAATTCACTATTTCATTTCGAAGGCAGAAATTGTGCACAAGGACTCGACTTTCCAGGTCGTGGTTCGGGCCAATGATGTCATTCGCCTTATATACTTCCTGGAAAGTCGCTCCTATAGCCTCAACCTTCTCTTGCGGATCCTCGATCACAAAGAAGCTGTCGTCATCAACAGCCTCATTTGGATCTATGCCTGCTGCTGTAAGTATGTTCTCGTTGTCCGCCGTTCGGGCGATTTTAAGACACGAAAGGTCGTTGTGATCTTTCCTCCGAAATATTTTATTTATTTGCGGGAACATATTCGGGTTGCTGGTGTTTACAGCCCGAATTTTGTTGTTCCAATACAAACTTACAGATGCTCTGTAATTTTCTTTTATTAATGTTTGGAGGTTTTTGATCGACGACTTTAGCGTCATAATCTCCGGGTTATGTCTGTCAGTAAACTGTCTGTACAAGGTTTTTAGTCTTGACAGCAGTCTACTTTTATGTCGGTGCAGTGCGTCAATAGTTGCATTGCGGAATAAGTCTTCGTCGTCAGTGTGTTAGTACCGAGGTATCGTTTTGTCCATTGTTCGTTTGATTGTCTCGTCCATTAGTCTTAGATACCTGTCAATCTCCTCGTTTGACAGATTTCTGTTGGACGGTGGGTAGAGCGAATTCGAGGAGAGTGCTCTAGTCAGTGTTCTGGTGAAGTGTGTCCAACGCACCCTACTATAATTGTAGGAATGCCTTTGAACAAACTCATCCAATTCTGCAATTTCGTTGGGAACAGTTATTTCGGTGCTGAGACCGCAATGGTCACTGTCATACACGAAAGTGCGTAGACAGTTTGTAGTTTGTTGGTTAGTGCATGTCAGTTGTATTCGTGAGTCGAACAGCAGAAGATCCAAATAAGAACCGTGTCTGGGAAACGACGGACTATCCGTCGCCTTAAGCCCGAGTCGATACATCACACTGTGCTGACCCCACCAATTGAATAGTTGGTTCCCTCTAGTATTTGGTGTATTATTTCCCCAATCACTATGTTTGGCGTTGAAATCTCCGCCGATAATAAAATAGTTGTCTTCCAATTCCAGCCTCAGGAATCGAAAAAGCGTCTCGAGCTCTGAGGTGAATAAAGTGGATTGAGTAGCCTTAGGTGCATAGACAGACACCATGTACAACCGCTTTCCACTACGGAGGGGGATATACACGATGCATGCTTCCAGCACCTGGAACCTACGTACTACACGGCTGTATACTCTTTTAAAACGTATACCTTTTCGTACGAAAATCGCAACGCCACCTCCCTGAATGGAGTTGGGTCGGTTTCTCCGTACTATTTTGTATCTTTTGTGCCTCATTTTGTGTCTTTTGGTAAGCTTAGTTTCGCTAACCAAAAGCACATCGGGGGCTTGGTCTTTAAGCAACTTAAATAGTGCGGCTCGTCGTTCGAGCCTAATCAGTGAATTAACATTCACAGCAAGGACCTTCAGGGTTTGCTCCGCCACGTACGTACCCATTACGGCAAAAGGTGCGTTAGACCAGGCAGCAGATCGTATACTTGATCCACCCGCGCGGTTTGTTCAGTTAAATGACGTTGTAGCTGAGCCATCTGCCCCTGGATAGAGAGCAAGATAGCTAGCATGTCAGGTACTGGTTCAGGTGCTCTGGGCGCTGGGGCCTGAGAAGCAACCTTCGCTTGCTGTACCGTATTTCCCCTACCTGCCGCCATTTGGGCGTAGGTAACATGGGGAGTAACGGCTGGAGTTTGCAAATGCACGGGTGGACGTTTCACTTCCACTTTCTGCTGCCGGGCCAGATTTATTCTTTTGATGTACTGGAATTTGGGGCAACCCCGATAATTTGCGGTGTGTCCCGTGTTCCTACATAAAGCACAAGAGAGTTGGCTTTTTTCAGACGCTCCGTCCTTACCCAGAGCGCATTCCTCGGACTTGTGGTTCTTTCCGCACTTCACGCATCGAGGCTGCATTTCGCAGTTCGACGCGGCGTGCCCGAACCTTTGGCAGCGAACACATTGTAAAATGTTTTCGCTCCTCTTTAATTTCTCCCAATATACAACCTGGTAGTCTAGGACTTTAATACTCCTTAGACCATCCAGATTGCTGGTGGGACTTAGTTGGACCAGGAAAATCGGCAGTCGTCGCTTCTCCCTTTTGGCTCTAGCCGTGACAAATGGCTTGACCCCCACGAATTTGAGCCCTTCGCACTCTTTCTCTTTCAGCAGTGCAAGGAGCTCCTCCGGATCAGTCGACGGTTCTAATCCCCTCAGCAGCATTGTTTGCAGCTTGTCCCCCTTCGGGGTGTAGGAGAAGAACTCCGTCGTCGAATCCTTCAGTAAATTTTTGATTTTATAGTAGCGCTCCACTGAATTGCAGTGGATCGCGTGCCTATCTTCACTTAATCTTTTAATAAAAAAATTACAACCTATGGCCGACTTACATAGCTCGATTGTGTCCTTTAACTCCAATTTGTACGTGTTGATTGGTGGCACTTTCTGTTTGATGGATTTCTGCTCTTGCTGTTGTTGTTGTCTCTGCTGCTGTTGCTTTTGCTGATGTTGTTGTTGTGGCTGTTGTTGTTGCTGTTGCCGTTGTTGCTTTTGATGTTGCGGCTTTTGCTGCTGTTGTGGCCTTTGTTGTTGCTGTTTTTGTTGTTTAAGTTTTTGTTGAGTTTGTGCTCTTGTTCTTCCTAGTTCTTGTACAGGTGTCTGCAGTTTTTGCTTTTTCATCGGTGGTTTTTGTTGTTGTTTTTGTGGAATCTCCACGTTTATGTTTTGTTGTTGCTGAGGTCTCTGGAGAGTTAGCTGCTTCTCCATCTCCCTCCTTGCAACTTGTTTTGCTCTTATAGCAAGCACTTGTTGTTCTAGCTGCTTGATGGTAGTGTTCAGGGCTTCGACCTCGTCCTCTTCGTCATCTGACTCCGATGCAGCCAGGGATGCAAAGCAGTTGTCTGCTCCCATGTATTGTCCTTTCCCTCCGTCAGGTGCATGCGTACAGTCGTTATTGTCCGACTCTTGCCTCATTCGCTTTATTGCTGCGCTTGCCGATATCAGCGCAGCCCTCTCCTTCACTCTGCCATGCAGCATTTCCAACGATGCTGAAATGGCGCTCTTATCGAGATTCGGAGTCGAAGTCGGCTTCAGCGTCCTTCTCCTCTTTGTCTCGATGTCTGTTATTGTTGTTGTTGTTGTTGTTGTTGATGTTGAATGGACTGCCTTAGCGGTTTGATCATCAGACGACATCATACCATCTGCTGATCCCGCTATTGGGATAGCGGACCGCTTACTTCCACTCATGGAACTGTTCTTTTTTTTTTGTTATCATCACTTTCATCATCATCATTTTGTTATGATCACTTTCATCAAGGCTTAATATTAATGTGCATATCGTTTGGTTATTTCTCACAACCAAAAATTACTGCGGGCTCATAGACTATAAATATTTATCATTGAAAACGACTTTTTTGCTTGTCATAATACTCTCCATAAAGATCAACACACTTTTACATGCGTTTGAACCAAGGCCCTTTTTCCACTTCGAACGAGGTAACTCCAAAACATGCATCTTCAACATATCAACCGCTTCTTCAGGCTTCGGAAAGCATTGACACCGGAATTTATTTCTGATATGCGGGAATAAAAATAATTCGATATGTTGAGTGCTCGAAAAGTCGCTTCTTTGAGTCGACCTGTGAGAGCTTGCATTGTCATGATGGAGAATGATCCGTGTTCAGCGGCTGCCTTTCTAAAGACTTCTGGAAAAAAATGGCGGTTTACCATTCCAAATTGACCGTTCTTCGGTTTTTCCGAAGAAATAGGCGAACAGTTGCTTGTAAGTACTTCGTGCGCGAACAACTTTTGTTGGATTTGGCTCGTCTAAAAAGATCCATATAGTCGACTGCTCTTTATTTTCCGACTCATTTGCATAGATCCATGATTTGTAGCCCGTCACAATCTTATAGACGTCTTTTGAAACATCACGATGGAATTTTTTCAAGATTTATTTGGACCAATCGACACGAGCCATTTTTTGAGCGATTGTCAAATTATGCGGTATCCAACGCGAAGAAATCTTTTTGACGGCAAAATGTTCATGCAATATTAAATGTATGCAAGTGGATGCCGAAGTAATACCGAAGCATGCCTCAATTACACGATAAGTCACATGACGATCTTGCCACCTTTTCCTGCACGCACAACATTGGTGTTTTCTGGCATAACAAACGATTTCGGGCGATCTTCACGAAATTCGTCGTTATGGAGCGGACGATGGTGCTTCATCACCAAAAGTCTAAGCGAGTTGTTCGGCACACTGTTGTTGGGCTAATTCACATCAGCGCACGACAATATTCACAATTTAATACCCCTCATTATTTCTAGCCCGTCACGATCTTATAGACGTCTTTTGAAACATCACAATCGAATTTCTTCAACATTTATTTGGACCAATCGACACGGGCCATTTTTTGAGCGATTATGCGGTATCCAACGCGAAGAAATCTTTTTGACGGCCAAATGTTCATGCAATATTAAATGTATGGTATGCATGTTACGATAAACCATTTTGGCTGAGATGAATTTTTCAAGTCTCTGTAAAAAACGCAAATAGCACTTTTATGACAAAACGTTCTGAATACATTTAGGAATACTATGATAAACGTCAAACTTTACGATGCTGATGTCAGATTTGACATACATATGTATCTACACCGATATTGATATATCTCAAAACTTAAGTAGTAATCTACTCACGAGTAAACTTTCTTATGTTCTGAAGTAAACTTATTGATCAAAGACTACTAGTGTCTAGCGGTAGGCCGTACTATTGCTTTTATATTTTCCAATGCACACTGCTAAATAGTATGGTAAAAATATTTACTGCCATTGGCTATGTACTCGTTCCTACCTATACGAGTATATCTACTTCTTTTCACTCCAACTACCACATTTTATCTCTTTTATTTTGCTTTGGTTCTTTTAGTCAATTCAAAATTTTATTCGAATACCATTCCTTTTTTTACTTATTTTTTTCATTATTTCCCAGGCATCTTATCAAACTTATCATGTTAAAAAATAAACCCTTCAACTGCATTTTATTATTTTATCACATTAAATTGAAATAATTTTGTATTTGTCTGCCTAGTGAAAAGTACGCAAAAATATCTATCATAAGAGCAATCCGCTACTGCAACTTCGTGAATATTACAAGCTTTTCGATAGTTGCGTGAGTTGTTTTATAGTGTACGCGCTTGGTGATGTACAGGAAAGATACTGTTTTCCATTTGGTTTAGTTTATTTATGGTTGCAATTAACTTCACACTCCTCGTATGAATAAATGAATCACCCCTTTAAAGCTAAGCAAATCCACACTCTTCTGACTCACAAGCATCAATAGCTAAGAGAGAGATACGAGTACTTAATTGAAAGTATGACCAAACAACTACTGCTGCCTAATGGAATCACTTCATGTACATACATATATGCATGGATACTGCTATGTACCTAAATTTTCTTTTTACATTAGTGTGAGCGTGAGTCATTAATCAATTAAATTAATTGATTGAGAATTTAATTGTCAGGTTTTTTTTCCACTGTGCCTGTTATCGATTGTAAGATGGCAATTGAAATTAGTCGTGTACCTTGTTTCACCAGCTACGGGTCGTTTTTTGGTTTTAATTAATATAAAAAGGGACTAGTTAGGAGTAATTAAATTGAGTTAGTTATAATTGCAAAAACAAATTGTACGAGGTGTAGTCGTTCGGTGGTACATAGTTGTGCTTCAATTTTATTTTATTTCAGTCTAATCTTATCCGTATAAGTGAGTTATCAAAGTCGCCGTGTTTGCTGATTCTGTTTCTTGTTTTTCTTTTAAGTGTGACCATCCTCATACTATTAGTGTTTTAATTTTAATAATATTATATTTCTTAAAGATGTCTTCTTACATGTCCGACGAAGAAGAGGATAGTAAAAGTTTCATTAACACTTTGGAAATAATGAACAACGAAGAAGAAGAAGACAGTAAAAGTTTTGTCACTTCTGTGGAGGTACATGAACAACTGCCGGAACCATCTACTCCCGTAGAATCCATGTCGGCATCGGAACCGCGACTAACTCTACTCGATGGGAAATTTTTTAAGTATCTACATGAAAATTCGACTCCAAGAAGAACGGTTGCATTGTGTATGAAATGTTCCCCACGAAGAATTGAAGTAAAAGGCTACAATAACTGCACATCAAATTTCTTAAGTCATTTAAAAAGAAAACATGGCGACGCATGCGTAAAAGAATATAAAAATTATGCAAAAATGAAAAAAGTTGAACTAGGCAGTCGGACAAGTTGTGCTAGAATACCAAGAGCAACTGAACACCCAAAGAAAATATCAACCGCCTTGTCACAGCATAAGTTTGATGAAAATCTGATCATGTATTTTATAAGTTCTATGATATCTCTAAGGTCTGTGGAGGACCCATACTTTTTTAAAATCTTCTATTACTTTAATATATCTGAAATGGATTTGAAAGTAATGAGTCGACAATCGTTGAGACGCCACCTACAAGATTATTACGTAGAAGATGTGGAACATATAAAAGCACAATTACGAGAAATTGATCATGTCTGCACTATAATTGATCTATGGCCTGGTAAAAATAGAAATTTTGTAGGGGTAACAGCTTATTGGATTACGGAAGATTTGCGGAAAGGGGCAGTGGCTTTAGCTTGCCGTGGGTTCAAAGGTACTCGGACCTCTGATCGCATATCCGAATTGGTGCACGGGATTTATTCTGACTTTGATCTTGCTGTGAATAAGATAGTTGCTTCTTTATTCAATAATGACAATAATTTCATCAAGGCCTTCAAGGTCTTTGGGGTAGAGGCTGAAAATATCATCTCTATTGATCCTGAATTTGATGGAGACGTATTAAATGGGATTGTGCCCCCATCGGATGGCTTAGAAGTTGAAGAAATTCATAACGATTCAAATTGGATTGAAATAATTGCAACAGAAAGCTCTTCGCTCCCTGTATCTTTGGGATGTTGTGCACATATCTTAAGCTCCTGCGTAACGTACGCAAATGAGATACTTAAAATTCCGAATACACTTTTATCAAATATTCATACTTCAGTAATGAAAAAATGTAATGCTCTATGGAAAGCCAGTAAACAACCCGAATTAGCTGAACTAATTCAAGAAATACTTCAGCATACTTTGACTCGACCGGAACAAACAAAGTGGAATAGTTTGTTCAATTCTCTGCAACAAATTTCCTTGATAAAAGAGAATAATTCACAATTACATCGCGCACTTAAACTTAAAAGCCCCATTAAAGATTCGGAATTTAAATATATTCAAGAGTTCTTAACCTGCACTGCACCAATTTCAGAAGCTTTAGATATTATTCAAGGTGAAACCAACACATATTACGGTATTGTTCAACCTTGCTTGTTTGCTTTAAGGAAAAAATTAAAAAAAATTGAAAGAAGCAATAATTTCACTTATTGTAAACCGCTCATTGAGAATTATATAGAAAACGTTGAGAAAAGATTCAGTCAGTTTTATAACCTTTGTACTCCAGAAGCGGAAAATGCTTCAATTGCTGCGCTGTCTTATCCACGTTTCAAAAATAAGTGGTTGTCTTGTGTTGAGCCAGCCAAACGAAATGAAGTTCAAAATATCTTCAAAACAATAATTTCGAAGCAAATAAATGAAAAACCTGAATTAAACGATGGTCAAGCAACAAGAACTAGAAAGAGGGAAAATCAATTCTTCAATTTTGATTCGGACTCGGATTCTGAAAATCCAGTGACGCCATCAAACAAGACCACTATTACGTCACTTTCAAAAGCTGAATTACTTATGCTACAATTCTTCGCTGAGGAAAGTCAAGAACTAGATATTCTAAACAGATATCCAGAAATAAAAAAGGTCTTTGTCAGATATAATACTTGTCTGCCATCTATTGCGCCAGTTGAGAGATTGTTCTCACGATCAATAATGAGCAACCTTTCAGATAGTTGTGATCTTTCTGATGAAATGTTTGAAGAAAGAGTTATTCTTAAGAGTAATTTAAATTTTGTAAATGTTAATAAAAACTTATTTTAATTTTTAATGCAGCCATGTAAAACTTTTGTAAATATGATATATTAGGCAATACATAATTTAAGAATTGAGCTCAGAAAGGTACAGGTTTTAATTAGTATTTAATTAGTACATCTAAGTATGGGGTCCTTATTTTGACAATTTTTTAATTTGTATGATCCCAAGGGCTTATCGGGTTCGAACTAAAAAAAAAATATTCTCCAAGCTTGAAGTCTCTATCTTAATATTAAGCCGTGCCGCCTTGCAATGTAAGTTTTTACATATGTGAATAACATGGGGTTTTCGCGATTGAATAATTAATTTTTTATTCTTCAATCAGATTTTTGGTTTCACTTGGAGAGCTTCAACTTTCAAAATTTGAGGAAGTATATTCATTGAGGCAACGACTACGTCGCTGAGCTGGTTCTACTGATTTTTAATTGCAGTGGATGAATGTTAAGATGCCGAAAACAATATTGGATTTATGCTATGACGAAGAGCAGAATTTGATGATAATGGGGATGACGAACTTTTATCATACTTCTTAAATTGTGGGGTCAACAGCAGATGGATTTCCAGAGTCATATCATATTGCCCTCAGATTGGCAATGCTTGCAAGACAACTTAAATAAGTTTTCGATTTAGTGCAAGCAAAACTTGTCAACAACAAGTGTCAAGCGATAAACTCTTTCCACAAACGTCTACCACGTCCATCCAAGAGACTACTTCATATCTGATGAGCTAATTGCGTCCACTGCCGAAATATAAGATCTAGGGATAATTTGTAACAGTGAACTTTAGTTCCACTCAGATATTGAGAGCATTTTTAACAAATGTAATGAAGCTAACTCCGTACTTGGCCTTATCAAATGCTGATCGAAAGAATTTTCGAAGCTTATTGGTACAGAAACCCTACGCATTACCTTTGTAAGGCCTCTCCTTAAGAACTTCTACCAAATGTAATGACTCTGTAAGTAAATCTACATTCAAAGTGTCGAAGCTGTCCAACATTTTGCACTTCGTAGTATACCATGGGTTGATCCATATGTATTACCCCTATATGAAAATAGACTGAAATTATTTAATATATTGTTACGCAGAGCTATGTCAGAGAATAATGATTCCCACGAAAAAGCTGCAACAAACAGTTTAGTTTTACTGCAACAAAGTGACACTTTTTTTTAAGAATTTAATACTCAAGTGGGTAAGGATACACTTATAATGCCTGAGCATGTGTTAAGTTTTTTGGAAAATGGAATAGAGAGAGAAAGAAAGATGTTTGGACTCAGTGGTTATTTTGTACCATGGCTGGCGTCCAACATTTAATAGGGAAACTAAATTCTTAGTGGAAGTTGGCTTGTTGTTAATTTCTAGTCAACTTCTCATCTTATTTGATTTTTGTTAACTGAAAAAACTAATGTCTTTCGGGCGCGGTTGGTATTCGAACACCGAACCTTCCAATTTGGAGGCCAGTCCACTACCACTTGAGACCCGGCCACTTTCCTTGCAACTGTGCGAATAAACAAAACCTAGCTGATGTCTCAAGATGTCTCTGATGCATATAAAAATGCACCGGTTATTGGCTGGAAACCTCGACCGCCCGAGAATTATTTAAAATATTTCATTAACCTGTTATCCGCGAAATCTAAGATCCGTGCCCTTCTTCTAGATTCAAACTCATCGCGGCAATTACGGCCACTATGAACTAATGCCAATAATATACATGCAAACAACTGCGTACAACAAATATCTATACCAAAGCCTTCTTCTTTAGTTTAAAACAATTTTAGTTAAGAAACATCGTTATGAGTTATTAAGTCTTGATTTGAAACTTCTCGCTTGTTAATAAGCACAATAAAGTTTTCCAGGGTTAACCCGGTCTTATAATAATAATAATATTAAGATATTGATTAGATATTTTAGCAAAATTAAAAAGCGCAATGAATATTCTGGTTGTACAGGGTTCCCTTTCTCTTTCAAATTGGCAACCCTCTGCAGGTAAAGAACTAGTACATTTCTCAAGTATCACATGTCACATACTCATACTATGACACTTGTCCGTTTGTTTTCATTTGATTACGAGGGATTTGTTTATTTATTTATTTACAATCCAACAATTGTCAAAGTTGTCCAAGGCATTAAAATTCGTGAGCGCAAAATGGAAACAAACGAAATTCTGAGTCTAGTGTGTAAAGGCTTTTTCCAAAACATGAACATGTTATACAAAGAGCACAATCGCAGCATGGAAATAATACGAAAACGCTTTCGAAGGAAATTGAAACAGAAAATCGAAAGAAACATATCCCTGCATCAGGAAAGCATGCAGAGGTGTCTTGCATCGTTTGTCGAAGTAGCAGCACTATTCCCAGGAAGGGCACCATCCACAAGTAACGTCAATACATGGCATGCAGTATTTGAAAGTAAAACGTTTTACGAGTTGTTGGAATACTTTCAAATGGACGAGGAAATCTTTTCGTACATTTGTGAAAAGCTAGAATTAGATCTGAAACCGGAACCGAATATTGTGCGGATGTCTTTAGCAGCCAAAATGAAGATAACAATTGCAATGTTTACGCTCTGCTCCTCAGCTGAATACAGAGTTGTTGGAATGAAGTTTGGTGTACACAAGAGTACGGTGAAGAATTGTTTGTATCAATTTTGCGATGCTTGTATTAAGGTTTTCTTGAAGGACGAAATCAGAATGCCTGATGGCGATGACCTTTCCAATGTTATAAATCTTTTTGAAAATAACACTGGTTTGCCTCAAGTTATGGGAGCAATAGATATAACCCATATCAATGTCTTTCCAACTTTAAATAAACTCAATGAATACATGAACCCGAAGGGATCTCCATCTATTGTTCTGCAGGCTGTTGTTGATAGCAATTATTTGTAAGTTGTTGTTATAGTTTGTTGGGTAAAGTCAGACTGATGTACTTTTTTTTTCAGATTCAGAGATATATCATGTAAATATCCTGGTGCAATGGACGAATCGCATATCTTTAAGAACTCGCACCTATACAAAAACCAACATGAGTTGTGTTTGGTAAGATTAAATGAGCTTTTTTATCTACTTTTTCAACTGTTCCGATTGGTTATATTAGGTTTAGCGGCACTGAACTATTTAAGCTACTGTAATGTTTTCTGTACATAGAATCACAGTTTGGATTCAAAAATAATTTTATCTGAAACATGGCAAATCCAATATATTAGCTTCTATTTTTGGAATTTCTCAGTCTTTTAGTGGTAAAGTGCCTAGGGTGTAGGAAGCCAGCAAGCAGTTAACAGTAGCAAAGTCCCTGACCTTAGAGATATCGAAAAGCATTCATTTGGTCTCTCTGCAATCTAGAAAAGCATAATACCTACTGGCAAGAAGTTTAAACATCAATAGAAGCCCAACTGATCCTGAGAACTATTCATCCAATTAATTTAACCGACGAGCCCATATCCCGAGATCCTTTTGCGATTTGAATCCCGGAAAGGTTAAGTAAACTCAACATTCACCGGCATTAAAAGAAGCCTTACATTCTCAAACTAGCCTACAAATGGTGAGCGAGTTCAGTAAAGGTGTAGTTGCCGTGAAAACAGGCCCTGTTTACCTTTTCCCCAAAATATAGTTCATTGCTACAGGGTTGTGGTATATGGTTGACGTCTTCCATAAATATGCCAGCACCATACCATAGATCGGTTCTGGAGACAGAGGAAGTCGACTTCATATTCTCGCTGCAATCGGAGACATGTCTTGCAGAAAGTTCCACAACAGACGCAACATGTTTAGTCCAAAAAAGCTGGCTATCCAGGATGTCACCCAAATACTTTGTTTTGTTAGAGAAACGGGTAGTGACACCTTCTGGCACTAAATGAGTTAGAAAAGTTAACTTCCACCTCGGAAAGGGAACTTTGGTTTTGAGAAAAAGCCTATTTATTCAATAGTCGATTACGTCTAGGGCTGCCTACCCTTCGGAGTTAATAGTTGCTCGACACTACGCACTTGAATTTGGAGCTCAGTATCAAGTCATTTAACGTTGATGTGCATCTCAGATAGACAACATATTGGTCCAGCAACAAGGTATCTAACGGCTTCATCCGTCACCAGAACCGATAGCAGATACCAACTATTCGGGAAGTTATAAGATTTTTTTGTGAGTCGGTTCTGATTTGGTTAACGGGTGGATTTCAGTCATGAGACTCAGAGTTTCTTGTTTTGGGTTTAGTGCTGACGACATCGCATTTCTTTCTTGTTTCGATCTTTTGGCAAGTCTTTATATGAGGCACTCTTCGATATACGAAATAGATTTTTTGGATTCGCGGTTCGCGGCTCTACTTTCTCCTCTATTTGCCTTACTTGCAGACAAGAATTTATGTCCAACGGAGAATATTTTACCGAGAAAACTCGCCAAATAGAGTAACAAGCACAAGCGGTGTTTTGTCGAGTTTCCTCTGTGTTGTCCACAATCGTATTTTTTAATTAGTTTTCCGCAACTGAAGTAACAAGAATTTTCTAGGTAAAGATTTCGTCGATTTATCACTTGGAAGTCATTTTTGGATTATGTATTTACATTGTGATTATGTATCAGCCTCAAGCTGATAAATACCTTAGCACTGCTGATTAAGGGCTGACTTTCGTAGATTTGCCAATGCCAACCGAATAAGTGGTAACGTCAGAAGCTATTACTGTTATGCGAACTGTTTCTATTTTTCGGTATACCACATGAATTTGAGTGCAGAGCGTCAGACTATTACTCCAAATTGCCTACGTGATATGCCTCAGTTATTTACTTTGCTTTTGATGGCATTACTGTTCATAATATGCTGGACTTTGTTCGACAGAAATTGACTTGTAAAAATTTGAGTGTTGAGCAGGAACACTATAATATCCTTACAGAATTAACGAACCTCAAAAGGAGGACTGAATCAACGGTGGCGACAACAGTCAGCATGGCAGACTAAGCAACTTCACCACAGCCACCATGACTCTCCCACGAGGAGGCCTACCTCAGCAAGTCAGGCCCGGACAGAGATCCGGTGGTCTTGCCGCCAACAAAATCTATGACCGGGCGCTTGTAACTGGTTAAATCGTGGCAACCTTCGGTGGCATTATCTGAAAACCGTTCCGATAAGACCAGTACTTTGCGCTGCCCCCGCTTTTTATTAGACGCCGTCATTGATGGGCGAAGCCTTGATATTTGGGTGGGGGCCCTTTTTCGTAGTACAGTCAGAAAGCATAAGCTACGAGACATTGTGCCAAAACGGACTTAGACTAATTGACTTTGCTGTGGTGCGGAATATGACAACAGCTAGCATATGGTTTCGTAACCTCAATATTCATAGAAGAACATGACGATTATCTGATCACAAAACACACAACCAAGTTGATCATGTTACGACCGACGCAAGGTAATTCTCATTATTAATACGGTCGCATATTTCGAGTGACCAATGTAGACTCGGGAAACTATACTCGGAGGATGTACAGCCAAGATCCAGGTACAGGTGTCTCGGAACCCCAGCAACGGAGAAATATTTACTATGAGAAGACTTAACGTAAAAGGGCTGCAATTGCAACACACCGTCAACACTTTTGCCCATCGGGTAATCTTTAACTTCTCAATCTAGCCCTTTACAACCTGCATAAAGCGCTGAAAATCAGTGGTGTCACGAATTCATCGGAACCAACCCATTTCCGAGCTTTGGCCGGAAGAAAGTATACCTTATGAATGGAACCTGAATACCTCCAGAAAGGAGACAGTTTAAATTGTGCCTAAATTGATCTTCTTAATACCACGTAGAAGTTCGTATGCCATATTGTGTAAACCGCCGAAAACATTTGTCAACAATCTGATGCAGTTTTAGGCCAGGCAAATCCGCAATTGATCAAATATTCAATACACTACAGCAAATATAAGAGAAAACCCAAAAGGCCATATTGACAGATATACCACCTCTTTATTGACTTCAAAGTCGCATATAATAGCATTTATAGAGACAAGGCATATAAAGAAACGTCCAGTTTTGTCTTTCTTACTAAATTTGTTTGTAAAGGTTGGATGCAATCCTCCGTGACATTTAATATCAAAGATATCGAAGAAAATGGTACGCGCTCATTGACATCCTCAAATTCCTACTTGAGAAATGATGACATTGACATCAATGCCAGAACGCAGCGAGCTGTCATTGGTGCGTTTGAAAGTATTGATTGCCAAGCAGCTATAATACCCTTAAACTCGGTTTTGAATACGACTATAGCGTAGCCAACCAGCTCAGCATCGTCATATCGTTACTTTGGAAGAAGACTGACACGAGTCGAAAACCTTAATTCGAAAAAACTATTGTGAAATAATATTTCATAAGTATAAGGATTAAGAGAGTAGTTAACTATTTGGCATCTGCTCTTTTAATTTTTCGCAAACAAATCATCTTCCTCGAAAATATCGAAGAACTGTCCGAAATTTTGGTTTTCTTTGCTCACATCTGTCCTTAACACGGTTTATGGCTTATTAACTTTTTAATCGCAACATCTGCCGTCATACGTAATATCATGCAATGTCATTTAGTCATAGGCGCAGGGATTAATTTGAGGTTTAACATATAGACGCACTATGTCACTCTGATGTAATTTGAACCTGCATGCACAAGCTCTTTCCCTGTGTTACCCGATACGACGTTAGGCAAACATTTGTACATGAATAAACTAGTTCAATCCAAGTTCGGAATATTCAATGACCCTTAGTTCACTCGTCTCCGCAAATTTGGTTATTGAAAAAATGTGATTTCTTGTAAACGGATTGCCACATAAGGTGATGCTTATACGGGAGTCGGGCAAGTTTGTCTCGCAAAATTTTCCAAGTAATGCTGGAACAGAATGTGATGTGAATTTCAAAGCAAATTTAGAGTTAGTTGGTATATTGTTCTACTATACTAAAAAAATATACAAAACAAAATAGAAAAACCCCCTACAGGCGAGTAAGTGTCAGGGATGGTTTTTGTGTATGTGTTTTTGTGCTTTTTTCTGGTGATTTGATGCAAACGAGAAGTAACTTTTTATTAGATACCTGGCAGGCAAAACTGTCATTATTTATTTGTTTATTTTCCATTGATTTTGAATGATGGTCAAGGAAATCATGGTTGACAAAGTTGTTTCTATTTTTTGCGATTATAGAAACCAAACGTCAAACTTTTTAACAGTATTTTCTGTGAACTTTCTTGTGTTGGGCATATTCATGAAATTTGAATCGATCTCATAGTGTTGTGATGTCGAAGATACAAGACAGGTGCTCTGTTTGGACCTCAATGTGGATAATTTAAGTGCTTATGTTTTGGTCAGGGGCAGATACTTGTGCTATATTTTTTCAAAATATTCTCCTCTGTTTTAATGTGTATTATTACAATCTATGTCAATGTTAAAGATGATTTGATGTAGTTTTCTATAACGATCTTTCATGCACATTGTATATAAAATTATAATTCTACTCAGATTTTTATGTTCATTTACGCCTAGGCAAACCTTGTTACGACCTGTTAAAAGTAATTTAAGCAGTACTCGTGTCTTTAATTGTTTTACTATTAGACTTTCATATTTTCTATATAATTTCAGCCACAGCGAATGATAGAAGGGAAATCGATTGGACCTTATATAGTCGGAGATTCAGTTTACCCTCTACTGCCATGGCTAATAACTCCATATTCTGTTATACAATCACCAGAAGAAGAATCGCTAAATGTTTACTTAAATAAAGCAAACGCAGTAACTGAAACTGCCTTTCTCAAACTGAAATCAAGATGGAGAATTTTGCAAAAACAAATCAAATTCGATTTGAACTTTGTGCCCCGCCTAATAACAACCTGCTGCATTCTACATAACATTGCCGAGAGGAGAAATGTCGATTCCACATCATCATCAAATGAAAGCCTCGCACTATCGGACACAGGGTCTGATCAACCCGAAGTCGATCCGCTCATACAAGTAGAAGGAGAAGAAATCCGAGATCACATCAAAACATACATGGGCAATCACTTTGGCTTGCTGGAACATTTAAATTTTGATTTCAAAAGCGAGTCATGTATACAGCAAGATTGAAAAGAAAATAAATTACATATGTATTTCGAAAAAAGGAAAACGATAATGTATTTAATTGAAATCTTAATTAAAAACAACGAAAAAATACATGAGAAAAGCTTTTTACATTCAATTCAGATTGGTTAAAAATCATTCAATCGTGTCCAGGGGACTTAACAATTAGCTCTCTTCGGCTGAGTCAGAGTTATCACTATATTTTGTTTCATTACTTCTATTTCGTATGAATCGAGTTAAATCATCTATGAACTCGGCCGATTGAAGCGTGTCGCGGTCGATGGGGTCCCAAGAGCTAAAAAAATTCCCGAGATTTTTCGAATTTACTTTATTGTAATCCTTTCGTTTGCCCTTACTTCTAAGAATCCTTTCAAGCCCATTTAAGAACTTATCTGTATTTGCATCCATAATCTCTTTAAACCTGTCATAACGTTCTTGTTCCTGTGTTGAGAACAACTCACATTCATAGGCGATTAGGTCCTTTTGTTTTCGAACAAAATCTCTGTTCATTTTTGATGTTACATCTTCGAAACGACTAGCCACCATATCTAAGTGATTTTTGCCATACCTTGAAGAATTGGGTTTTGGCGCTACTCTTACATCGTCATCTTCTTCTTCGTATGGTTCAATGTCTCTTTTAATTCCCCTGACAGCTCTTCTTTTCTTTAGTGGGGGAGATTTAAAATCTGTATCAGCTTCAACTGTTGCGGGCAAGATGGTATTATCTTCTTCTACATATTCCGCCTCATGGGTAGAACCTGCAATTAAAAAAACAAAATGGAATGTTAGAACGATTGAGTGGCTGGCTTGTTATAATACATTTACCAATCAAATCACAATTTTGGGCTGAAGTAAATGACGTCGTCGTTGACAACCCCAATATCTTGTCCATTTCATCGTAAAAGTCAAGGATTTCACGCCCTCCCTCGTTTTTATTGTTGTTTCTCTTTGCCTGTATGTATGACCGTCTTAAATTCTTCCATCGAAACTCTATTTGCTTGGCATTTCTGGAGTCGCATCCTCTGACTTTCATTTCTTTTTCTACTAATGGATAGAGTTCGGTTAGCTTTTTGCCTTCGCAATTTAACATCCATTTTAGTTCGTCAATAATTGAGAGCATCAGGCTGGTCTCCTTGTATGTCCAAAAGTTTCTTTTAGACATTTTTCAATTGATCAGTCCCACACACAAATTGATATAGAACCAACCGCAACCACTAGTCCTCCGGCGGACCAGGTGCTCCGTTGTTTACAGATATTCAACAACCAAAATGTAAATAATACGCTGTTATTAGTACGTTGACATTGCAGTCTTAAGATTGGATAGGATACAGGTTTTGAATTTGACGCTGTGTCTTCCTCTGTCCGAATTGAAAAGGCCAAGTTTCAACTTGAAGTGAATCGAAATGTGACGGATTGAGTCAGACATCTCGCAAGCGCGTCAGTATTCTTTCTGCTAGTACATTTATAATCAATGACAATTCTACTACATTATTTGTAATGTATACCTTCTTTAACTTTCCTTAAGGGCAGTTCCCACTTACTTTTATAATCTAAATTTTTCCAAATTGTTTTCAAGTTTCATCTATGGAAATTTATATTTGAGTGGTACCAAATGTGGTATCGTAATGAGTTTTTTTTTTTTTGTTGTTGGTTTGAGTTTTGTTTTTTCAATATCTGCCTGTGAACGAGTTGGTAGAACTACATATCTATTAGGAGACAATGTCTTGCAGTTCCTAGCGGGATGGTGCCAGCACACTATAGTCATGGCAGTGGTGTGCGTACTTTCTTTTGGTCTCATTTAATGTCAGACCCATTATACTCGTTTTGACCTAAATACTCACAAATGCTTCATTGACGACTCGATCGCCCAATCACATTAATTTTATATGCAAGTAATTGTGCGGACCTAAAAAGATAGTGCCTCTTTTATTGGTCAGCGAGTTTTACACGATTTTGTCCCTAAAATATTAGAAAAGTCACATGACAGCGTGTCGCTTTGCATAAAACCTTTATAGATTTCATATTTTACTTTGTAGTAGCATGGATGCAAATCAGGATAATATTTCCGAATTTGGCATTTAGCACTCACCGTTGTAGTTGTCGTAATATTTCATCCGAGCTTCTTGGATTGCAGTAATGTCATATCTGTTTAATAGCAGTGTTCTGTTAAGGATCGCAACCATAGATGAACTAACATAGATGGAAAACTTTCCAGATTTTGGCCGTTCCAAAAACCGCTTTCCACTGAGTGCTCATATCCGTGTTACCCTGTCTGTAAATTCGTGTGAATAGTCAGTAATGTCAATTCACCTCATATTTTACACGAAAACGTATCCCATATTACATATATATTGTGATAACCACTTGAATGTGAGCAGCGACATCTAGATTTACAGAGCAGAAGACGTCGATACTCGAAGACCAGAAGATTTCGATACTTGAATAACAAAGTCTCGACCATTGATGACTTGAGAGCGGAATCGAATCTTCTAGCAAATTGGAAATTGTATGGGACGCTGGATGGCGAGGATTGTTCTCGAAGTATGTCATTCGAGTATAAATACCAGCACCCCGAAGGTATGCAAATTAGTTTTAAAGTGAAATCTGAAGTGTTAATTAGGAGAAGTGATTAAGTGGTTCAAGTAAAAGATAAGAAAAGTATAAGCGGTTGAGAAATTGGATTGTACTGAAAGAAACAATTAAATAGTGAATTGTAACTGTACTGAATAAAGCGATTTCTATTGAAAAGAATAAGTTCTATCATTTGTACCCACACAAACATTTTACATTGGTGTCAGAAGTGGGATAGGACTTATTGTGTGTAAAAAAAAAAGTGTTTTCTGACTATTTGAAAAAGCTAGAATGGGTCGAAAACTATTGCAGTTGACCCTCGTCCAACTCAAATCCGAGTTGAACAAGAGAAGCCTCAGCGCCAGTGGAGGAAAAAGTGACCTGGTGCTCAGACTTCAGGAGGCTTTGAACAACGAGGGTCATGATCCTGATGCATATTCCTTTGATGTTGACGAGGATGAACAGACAAGTACCGGCAATGATATGGCTGCGATGATACAACTCCTCTTGTTAAAAATGGACGAACAGAAGAACAGTCTCGACCAACAAAAGAAAAATCTGAAAGAACAGAAGAACAGTCTGGAACAAAAAATGGACGAACAGAAGAGCAGTCTCGACGAACAAAAGAAAAATCTGGAAGAACAAAAGAATAGCCTCGAACAAAAGCTGGATGAACAAAAGAAAAATCTAGACGAGCAGAAGAGCAGCATTGAACAAAAATTCGACGACCAAAAGAATAGTCTAGAACAAAAACTGGAAGAACAAAATAACGTTCTACACCAAAAGTTCGAAGAAATAGATAACAAATTTGAAAAAATAGAGAAGACTGTTGGCGAAAAATTCAAACAAATGGACAGCAAAGTTGAGCAACTGGCAAAAGAGCTCGACACAGTGCGAAAACAGAAACTGCGAGAATGTTCTTTAAGCGGTCCAAGGAGAAAAGATTTGAAGCCTCCCTCATTCGATGGTCAGACCTCATGGTCTACTTATAAGAAGCAGTTTGAAATGGCTGCCTGTGCAAACGACTGGAACAATGAGGAAAAGTGCTTTGCCCTAACAATGGCCTTGCACGGTCCTGCAGCAGAATTGTTGCAAACAGTAGACATCGAAAAGCATAAAGATTATGTGACTTTAGTGCAGGCTATCGAGAAACGGTTTGGGTACAGCCACATGCAGGAGGTCTACAAAGTCCAATTGCAAAGCCGAACGCAGCAAAGAGTAGAAACACTGCAGCAGCTCCAAGCAGACGTGAGTAGACTTGCACATCTGTCATACCCCACCGCAGGCCAGGAAATTATCGACGAAATGGCAAAAGATGCATTTATCAGGGGAATTGCAGATTCGAAGCTACAGTCAGCAGTAAGGATGGCCGGGAAAAGAACCCTTGCTGAAGCACTTGCCTTCGCTCTGGCGATGGAAGCAGCCAATCAGGCTTCCAGGGGAACACATTTCGTCAGGGAAGTAACATCTATCGAATGCTCCTGCACAAGAATTAGTGCCGAGGAACGAGATATTCGACGGGATAGATGAATAATGCCCTGCTGGAATTGCAATAAAATAGGACACCTTCAAAGGCAGTGTAAAGAACCGGTGCGACGAAAAGACTGCCCTCACTGTGGTGACAAGCAAATAGAGGAAGAAACCCGCAGAAGCCGGCCAACCTTCCCGAAACCATCAGTCGGGAAATGCTTAAGCACCAACTTCGCGGGACAGAAGTTGGTAGTAGGAGTCGACGGCCCCAGGACCATCATCCAAGTCTCGCTGGCAAAACGATGCAACGAAAGCCTTCTAGTAGAAGTAGTCAGTGGAAAAGAAAAATGGATGGCAACAATAGACACCGGTGCCACGGCCTCAATTATCAGGAGGAATCTTGTGCAGAAGTCTTGGCTGCATAACACTAGCAGTTGCAGCTTGCGAACAGCTACAGGAGCAACGATTAAGGTATATGGTGAAGTCCGCATAAAAATCCAACTGGCCGGAATAACATTCAGTCACGCGTTTCTGGTAGCTGACATATGTGTCGAGTGCATCATTGGTACAGACTTCATGAGAGAACATGGACTTGTAGTCGACTTGGGGGCTCAAACCCTGAAATACGGAAACATGGAGATACCAGTGATATACGGAAATGCCAACAATCAGTCTCAAATGTCGTCATCTGCAGCAATCAGAGTCTACAGCCTTCGTCAGAAGCAATTTTGTGGGCAAAAGTGGAAGGTGGTCCTGGAAGCCACCGATTCTATTTGATGGAGCCAGAAAATAGAAGAGACTTCATGGTGGGAAAGACCTTAGTGGAGCCAAAGAACAACATGGTCCCTGTAAGGATTCTAAATCCAAAGACATTCAGTGTAAAGGTGAAAAAGGGGGAGATAGTGGGAAAATGCGTACCTGTTGAGGCTATATCGACCACAACGGAAGAAAAGGGTGCAACAACGGTCACAACAGTTCAGTTCGCGAATCCTGGCAGAAAAACTAATCGGTGAGTACGTTGATATATTTGCTGCACAAGACGGAGAGTATGGACGTATGCATATTGTTCAACACCACATTGACACCGGAGACGCTCGACCAATCCGTCAACCTGCAAGGCGTCTTCCATTGGCAAAGCAAACAGAAGTTGCCGAAATGATGTCGAAGATGGAAGCTGAGGGAGTGATTGAAGAATCGCAAAGTCCGTGGGAATCTCCAGTGGACCTCGTGAAGAAGAAAGATGGCAGCACAAGATTTTGTGTAGACTACCGACGTCTCAATGATGTCACTAAAAAGGACAGCTACCCACTTCCGAGAATCGATGACACTTTGGATATGCTTTCTGGAGCGAAATGGTTTTCAACACTTGACTTGAAGAGCGGTAACTGGCAGGTAGAGATAAATCGTACGGACCGTGAGAAAACTGCCTTCACTACAGGAAGCGGTCTTTGGCAGTTTGCAGTGATGCCGTTTGGACTGTGCAACGCTCCGGCCACCTTCGAGCGACTAATGGAACGAACATTGCAAGGACTCACCTGGAAAACCTGTCTAGTACATTTGGACGACGTTATCGTCATAGGTAAGACGTTCGAGGAGCACCGCGAAAATCTAAAAGAAGTGTTTGAGAGGCTGCGAAGTGCTCATTTAAAGCTCAACCCAGAAAAGTGCGCCTTGTTCCGTCCGGAAGTAAAATATTTGGGTCATATTATATCAGCGGAAAGAGTAAGAACGGATCCTGACAAAATCGAAGCCGTGAAAAGTTGGCCTTCTCCAAAAGATAAACACCAACTGAGAAGCTTTTTGGGACTCGCCACGTATTACAGAAGGATTTTGCTGGCATTGCAAAGAGCCTGCATCAACTTACGGAAAAAGGCCGACAGTTCAGGTTGTCTGGAGAATGCGAAAAAGCATTTCAAGAACTGAAGCGACAGCTGTGCAATGCCCCCACCTTGGGTTACCCGACGCCCGGAAAATGTACATCGTGGACGCAGACGCTAGCAATGTTGGGGTCGGAGCTGTGACTTCCCAGGTTCATTATGGTCGAGAGAAAGTGGTCGCATATTAGAGTAAAGTACTCTCCAGACCTGAAAGGAACTACTGTGTAACCCGGCGCGAGCTTCTGGCTTTAATTCTGGCTACGAAGCATTTCCATAAGTACCTCTACGGATAAAAGTTCATTCTCCGGACAGACCACGCAGCTCTGAAATGGCTACTCCAATTTAAGAACCCTGAAGGCCAAGTTGCGAGATGGATCGAGCAGTTGCAGGGCTACGACTTTGAAGTGCAACACCGCAAGGGAACACTCCACTCAAATGCTGATGCTCTCTCTCGTCGACCGTGCGGAGTAAAATGCGCACACTGCAACCGTAAAGAAGCGAAATAACAGGCAACTATCCAAATGATCAGGACTGAGCCAATAGAGGGTTGGAGTATAGACGAAATCCGTTCCTCCCAACAGGCAGACAATGACGTCGAACCAATATTGGCCTGGAAGGAACACGAGGAAAGACCAAGCTGGCAGCAGATATCAGATCGGAGCCAAACTCTGAGGGCATACTGGGCACAGTGGGACTCGCTTTTTGTGCAAGATGGATTGCTGAAGAGAAAATGGGAAAGTGCAGATGGGACAATATCTTGTATGCAGCTAATAGTGCCACGGTCCAGAGTCAGCCAAGTACTCCATGAAATACATGACGGAATCTCAGGAGGCCATTTGGGAATAAACACGACGTTGGAAAAGGTAAGGGAACGTTTCTATTGGCTAAGCGCTAAACAAGATGTCGAGAATTGGTGCAAAAAGTGCATAAGATGTGCGGCTACCAAGGGTCCAAAAGTAAAGCCACATGGACAAATGCAACAATACAATGTCGGAGCACCTTTCGAACGAATAGCCATCGACATCGCTGGGCCGTTTCCCGAAACCTTTAATGGTAACCGATATACCCTCGTGGTCAAAGATTACTTCAGTAAGTGGCCGGAAGTGTTTGCCATCCCAAATCAAGAGGCTAAGACCGTAGCCGAACAGATAGTCAACAACTGGGTGAGCAGATTTGGGGTCCCAATGGAGCTACACTCTAATCAAGGGCGAAACTTTGAATCAAAAGTCTTCCAGGAAATATGTCAATATTTGGGAATAAGAAAGACAAGGACAACGCCACTACACCCTCAATCTGATGGAATGGTCGAGCGATTCAATCGGACCTTGAATGAGCATCTATCTAAGGTTGTCAGCAACTGCCAGCGGGATTGGGATCGACACATACCCCTCTTCTTAATGGCCTACCGAAACGCGGTCCATAGCTCAACAGGGCACACACCATCCGAGATCTTATTTGGTCAAACAATTCGGTTGCCAAGTGAAGCAAAATTCAGATCCCCACCGACGGAGCCCAAAGAGGTGAACGACTACGTGAATGACTTGCGTAGCAGGATTCATAAATTGCATGAAGACATCAGAGAAAAGATGAAGCTAGCAAGCAGCCGCATGAAGACTAGGTACGATATCAAGGCGAAATCTTCCGGTTTCAACGAAGGAGATCTGGTCTGGCTGTATAATCCTCAGCGTAAGAAAAGCAAGTCACCAAAATTGCAACAGGACTGGGAAGGTCCATACAAGGTGATAACCCGCATTAATGACGTTGTCTACCGGATCCAGCGTGGAGATCGTAAAATGTTTGTGTGGGTACAAATGATAGAACTTATTCTTTTCAATAGAAATCGCTTTATTCAGTACAGTTACAATTCACTATTTAATTGTTTCTCTCAGTACAATCCAATTTCTCAACCGCTTATACTTTTCTTATCTTTTACTTAAACCACTTAATCACTTCTCCTAATTAACACTTCAAATTACACTTTAGAACTGATTTGCATACCTTGGGGATGCTGGTATTTATACTCGAATGGCATACTTCGAGAGCAATCTTCGCCATCCAGCGTCCTATACAATTTCCAATTTGCCAGAAAATTCGATTCCACTCTCCAGTCGAGACTTTGTTATTCCAGTATGGAAATCTTCTGGTCTTCGAGTATCGACATTTTCTGCTCTGTGAATCTAGATGTCGTTGCTCACATTTAAGTGGTTATTACAATATATATTAATGCATTGATTATAATTGTTTTATTCTTAAAACCAACAGGGACAACGCGGAAATCGTCGAGGCTCACATCTTGCTTTAGCAGATGGCGTTCACAGCTACAAAGACATTCAGAAACCATCCAAATACCAGTCTTAGGTAACAAAGCAGACATTTTAATCCAAGCAGGACTTATATCTGGAGAATTCCACATTCAGAAGTCATGCACGCATTCCATCATATACCAGTACAGGAGCTACAACCCTGGGATTCAGAGAAGAGGAAAGACGCTTTGCGAAGGACAATTTTTTTGCCGGATTCTATGGACGGATGAGTCCCAATTGACCAGGCATGGGATCACTAATTTCCGCAATTTACATATGTACCTGGACAGAAAGCAAACCCCAGTCCATAAAATACAGCTTTTCAGCATAAGTTTAGTAACTTAAAGTGCCTGTGTGGGGCTAGTAAGTTAGTATAAGATTGTTAAGTAATTTTAAGCTAGCGTTTAAGCATTTTTTGATAGTACGAGTATGTAAGAGTTAGTGATTAAGAAAATAAAATGCATTTAAAACTAAATTAACTAAACTTCAACATAAGTTCAACGTCAATGTGTGGACAGGCATATTGGGTAACCAGTTGATCGGACCCAAAACAAACAAATTTTTAACAATTTTTAATTTAATGTTTTACTTGTTTCAATAAGTTGGGTTCTATCTGGAGAACTACAGACTTGAGATGAAAGGACGTATGTATTTGTTTGTAAATACCAAGCACATGTTTCAAAGTTGGAAAAGTGGTGTTAATACGATATTTTTTCGAAAAAAAAATTATGGTAAAGTCAAAAATTTAAGTTTAAAAAAAAAAATAATTTTTGACATATTGATTTTAGGGCAGCATTTGCTTTGAAACAATTGAAATATGTACTCATAATTAAGAATTCAATGATACCCCACTTATTACCATTAAAAGCATAAATTTGAAAGACCATATTTTAAAATGAGTCAAAACAGCGTAACTTTCATTGAAATCTCTGTATCACGAAGGGGATGTATCGTATTTCCGACCCCCAACCCACCCATACAATTTTTTTCTCAAAATTTGCCAAGGAATCTCCCCTTAAGGTCTTTATATGTACTTGTTCAGGACGACGACTAAAATATCAGGAAAATCGGAGCTGTGGGCATTTCTCACAATTACCAAATCTTGTACGCTTTGTTTAGAAGACTGATTCCTCTAGTATAATTTAGAGGGTATCTTCTTTTGCAGATCGGGCAAAAACCCTGGGATTCTCAGCTCATACCTATGCCCTTTACCACATCAGCCTTCGCTGCTTTAAATAATTGGGCAGGCAGGACGTTCCTGTCGCCTCATTGTTTATATACTGCTATTCAGCAGTTAGTTGGTTTGAGTGGATGAATTTTTTGTCGAACAATTACCCAGTTTATCCGACAGCTCAATGTTCGTTGAAGCAATCCGCATTGGTTCAATACTCGTAGAAATGCTGGTGTTTATATGAAATTATCCAAAATTGAGAGAAGTTTAACAAAAAGCTGATTGAACTGACACTTGCGACTACTATAACACTGATACATTGTTCTTATTTCTTTGTGTTTCCAAATATTTCGTTTGCGATCCGACATTTTAAATGTTTATACGATATTTCAAAGCGATTACAAATTTTCAATGCGTTTTATAAGCAGGAATGAACGTATCCGTGTTGAATATTTCAATGCGGTTTGAAGTGGTGTTTATTCGAGCGTATTGAACCAATACGGATTGCTTCAACGCACATTGAGCTGTCGGATAAACTGCGTAAATGTCCACGTTAAATAGTTCATTCTCACTGATCGCCGAATGTTGGTTGTCCTCGCGGTTAAGTAGTCTGTAGAAGTAATCTTTCCAAATGTCCAGCATGGACTGTAACTCTACATCCCATTCTCACCCTTATTTTTTCATGGTTCTGCACGGTATTTGTGTCCTTGCCCAGTTAGTTTAGCTTTTGATTTAACTTCAAAACATTATTTCTGTAGAAACAACTCTCCATACGCTCGATAGAGTGCTTTTCTGCTCCTCCCTTTTTCTTTCTGAGAAGTTGGTGTTCCTACAGTTTCCTTTGTTCATAGAGTTGGTGAGCAGCTTTCGTCCTCGTTGTTTCTTTTCATGCGCTTGCCAGTGCCTTTCTTTAAACCAGAGTTTCCGTTGTAATTTTCGCATGAAGCCTAGCATTTTTAATGTTTCTTTCTCGAAAGGTTTTTGGAGACTCGATAAAAAAAAAGTCCAGAAATCTCTTGCCTTCGACGTGAACTATTTTTACGGTATGAGTACTTCTAAGGTATTCTGACGTCCCTGTATATTTTCACCTTGGCTACAAGGTAGTGTCTAAGGCAATTTCGGAACGTCCGGACATCCATTATATAGGGTTTTCCAATAAGGACTTGAAATCTTTTTTTTTTAAATAAAACGCAAACCATTCAGATATTTCAAAAACTTTAGTATCGGCTTGAAGTACAATCAAAACATTTATGAAATATTTCGCGTTCAATGTTGGCTCTGAGCTTTTCCAACGTGATCGGCGTGTTGGCATAAACCAATGACTTAACGTAGCCTCACAGAAAATAGTCAAGCGGCGTTAAATCTCACGAACGAGGCGGCCAATCAACTGAGATAACACGATCACCATACTTATTCTTCAATAAATCGATTGTAGCGTGTGCTGTGTGGCTTGTGGCATCATCCTGTTGAAACCACATGTCGTCCAAGTCCATATCTTCCAATTTGGGCCAAAAATAATCGGTGATCATGGCGCGATAACGCTGACCATTCACAGTAGCGTGACGATCGTTATCGTCGACGAAACGACGCACCAAACAGTTATTTTTTGTGGATGAAGTGGTGATTCATGAGGCACATGTGGATTTTCACCCGACCAATAACGCATATTTTGCTTATTGACGAACCCATTGAGCCAAAAATGAGCTTCGTCACTGAAGATGATTTTGCGATGAAATTAATCATCTTGGCGCATCTTCTCCAGAACCCAATCGGAGAACGTACGTCGCTTCAAATGGTCCATCGGCTTCAATTCTTGAGTCAGCTTGATCTTGTATGGGTGTAAACCAAGATCCTTACGCAAAATACGCCATAATGTGGTCTGAGCGATGCCCAATTCTTGGGAACGCCGTGGAATTGACTGATTTGGATCGTTTGGTACGGACGCCTGAATGGCAGCGATATTTTCGACACTTCGACCAACCCGTTGTCTCACTGACACGGCAACATCACACAACGAATATGTAGATTCAAATTTTTGCACTAAAGTTGTTATTGCCTGTCTACTAGGGCGACAATTACGACCGAAAATTGGAGTTAACGCTCTTAAAGTTGCAGTCACCGACTCCGAATTTCGGTATAAAATTTTTATAATTTGCAGACGTTGCTCGTTCGTGTACTTTACCATGATGAAAATGTTGAGTTTACTGAATAAATTGACAGGTTTGATGATTAGTGAAAGAGTGCGTTCACAAATTAAATTCAAAGTTGTCAAGTCCCTATTGGAAAACCCTTTATTACAGCTATTTCTTGCGTAATTGTGACATGCGGTTGGCCCCCGTTTTATTGATCAGATTACTGTCATGTGCCTTTGTGGATTTTGAGGTGTGACAAACGTGTGCTAGCTATGGGGACAGTACGCACCATCGCGAAGTAGAGGCCAATTTTAAAGCTGTGACGCGTAGGTTACGCTTACCTCTTGTGCAGTCAATGATGTTCTTCTCTCCTAACTTAACGCTAAAATCAGCAAGGTCGATCTTAATGTCATGTTAAGGACCTCGTAGAAGCAATCTTTTACAAAGTCGTCCTTTTCCCCTATGGGGCAGTAAGTACATACAAATGAAGACTACGTTGACGAATTAAACCTCAATGCGGATTAGGATCAGGCGTTCGTTTAGATGTCTGAAACTGAAGATTTTTTGCCTAAGTCTAACTCATGACAAATCCACATTCAAATAGGCGCTGCATCTGCAATTGTCATTGTCATTGACGGCTATACTATATAATCATTCATCAAATCATCATCCGTAAGATTTCTTAATGTCTATTCCATGGCTTTTTTATAAGTAATCAACACATTATTCTTTTTTTTTTCAGTAACATTTTTTTAATCATTTGTTCTACAAGGGTTCACGCATACTTTTTTGTTTTAAATTAGAGACTATTGCAATTAAATGCATCTTGAAAAAAAATATATATTTGCAAAAGTAACTACAAAGCCAAAGATGACAATTTTCAAGTAATTAATTCAACTTATGCGGTTGCTAAAGGTGCACACGTAGTGTATAGACTACACGGTACAAAGTACGGAGTATTTAATGTAAATGAATTTGGTCGTCTATACAGGTTTCATGACTATGTATGTATATAACGCGAGTTAACCAGCACCCCTCTTAATCAAATATGAAATCTAAAATTATAACAATTAAAATAGTTTACACTTTTTCATCCCCATAACCGTACAACAAATGCAGGACAACACTTTTTTTTGTTTTTAGGTTTGTTTCGAAAAATATAATTTATCTAGATTCTAAGAGAGATCTAAATAAACTATTCTATACTTTATCTGATATCGGCTTGTTTGTTGGGATTCATTTACAAATTTACCTATGGTATACATATGTACATGGAACTTAATTTACTTTAACTTTGGATGCTGGTGCTATGTTCTTTGTCATTTTACACACAAGAGTGTATAACGCGGGGAAATTTTGAATGACAAAATACACTGAGGTAAGATATGCTGCTATGAGAATTGTCAAGAAGAGATCAAAAACGGCAGGTTTAACTCGGTAAACGTATAGATTAGCCTCTTGTCCCTCGTACAACATAAAGTCAGGCTCTCGTGCGTCTGGTTTATCGTGTATGATTTTTACATTTTTCAAATACTTTTCAAATGCGTTCTTTAGGTCATTATTGTGTTGTGCTGATTTGATGTTCATCCAGCATTTGATGAGGTTTTTGCTAACGTCCTTAAAAATAAAAATTTAGTATAACAAATGAATTTGAGAAACAAATGAACACTTACAATGGCACCAGAGAATATTTCACCATCTTCCACATTATAAATGTATCTCGCTAATGCTTCCGCAATCACTTTGGTATTTCGCTGAGTATTTGTTATAATCTTATTTTCACTATCTTTGAATGTAGTCGTTCGAACGGGCTCTTTTGGAGATTTAATGCTGGATAGAGTAAATGCTGGTAGTCTCTTCATACTGAAACGCTCATGTTCCCACGCCAATTGAATGTCGGCCAAGTTAATCTTTTTGTGTACCCCATCGACGGTTATATTATTGTATTGTTGGCCAGCAGATTTCAACAATTTATAGAAATTACTCATGGCTGTTCCTTCTTTTGGTGGTTTCGAGACATGCATGTACAGATTTTCACTTTCTGAATTAAGGGCTTGTGTGATGGTATCCAAACAGAGAACAAAATCAACATTCTAGAAAGATTAATTTTGTATTAGAATTCTCACACAATTAGAGTTGTGTAAACTAGCTGAAGTATATATTGTAGCAAACTATCTATAATATATACCGGAACTACATTTTATATTGGGTGTAAGGGAAAGTTCTGTCGTTTTTTAACACATGCATTTTTATGTGTTGTCGACCGTTAGCAAGTAATCTGGCATTAATGAGATCGATTTAAATATATAAATAAATAAAGACCGAATATATCCATTGTCATTTTTCTTAACCCACAAATCTAACTCCAACATCTGTTTAGAAGGATTCATCGTGACAAAGCCTCGCACCCAAAATAGAATGGCCTGTAGAATGATTCTAAGGACTTAAAAGGTAGCCAATCCCACAAGCTGTGCAGTAGCAATGCAGATAAATATTCTGTGCAAGCAGCATACGGCGTCTATAAAACTGAAGTGTTCTCTTTACGAGAAGGAGGAAGCTGATTGAAAAGACTTATCTAGTGTATCACCTAAATATGCCAACCACAAAAGCACTGTCCGCTTATTGACAGTGTAAAGGAGTTTTCGGCAAGACCGAGTTCTCCGGATCTGCACGACTAATCATATCTTATGCGTCGTTTGACTGGTGGAGCAAGCATTTAAAAAAAGTATATTGCCACTGTTTTAACCGAACTCCAAACAACGGCCTGTCACGGCTGCAATCCCTAGCATGCCTGGGTCTGCTCTAGATATACTGATGAATCTCCTTGCCCTTGATAATCATACTATAGGCTGCACTCTCGAAGCCATTTTCTGTTTAAAAAGGAGTGTTTTTTGTTACAACACGGAGTCTTGATGGTCTTGATGACTGACTGAGTCCTCGGTTAGGACTTCCATTTTCTTATTGTTGACCCGGGTCTAGCGTGTACAGCTTTATTTAGCTTAAAAGCATAACATCTAAACTTAAAAACTAATAAAGATGCTCTTAATCTAAAGTCATCTTAACAAAACTTAAATGGTAGCGAGGACCAGGGAGATATTTAGGGGAATGTCATGTTGAACAGAGGATTAAGTGCTTCCTGCTATTTAGATCAAAGGCTTCGGCGCAGTTATTTATTGTACGCATTACTCTTGACATTGGTTCATATTGACAGTAACTGGAGGAAGGGCACGGATCTTATATTGTGGGAGTTTGAGGTGAATCAAATATGTTACAAATCATAGCTAGATTTCATGGTAGATGTTTGCGAGAATAGATTATCGCTTGACATTTGTTGACATTAAGCTAAAAAAAAGTTTTGCTTATTTAAATCTGTTTGTGAATCTGGGAATCTGAGTGATAGGACTGGAAATTCTCATGTCAGCATTAGAATCACTTATAGCGGGATTAATATCGTTTAGTATAAACATGATTGTTCTAATATGTATACCCTGAGTGACGGCAGATGTTGTTTTAATGGGGTCGTATATTATGGATCTGAAAATTCCTTTGTACTGTCTTCTATGCCACAAAAGCCAAGTTTTCTGAGTTTGAAAATAATAAGCTGGTGAGATCGATAGAAATTGCATCGATTTCGCTACCATCTATTAAGCCACAAAGTGTGTCAGAGACGAATTGAATTAGCCTAGCGTTAGCTGATTTAACTTTCATGAAATTATTGTCTACACTCTACAATACAGAAATTATTCTTGATAGACTGTGTCTTTGAATAGTTTCAGTATCCAAAAAAGTTTTATAATTTATTGTACAAACTTCGAAAAGGTATTAGAAAAACAGTTTTTACATGTTCAAGGTAATTTTTTTACCACAGAAAATAGAAATTAATTGTTGGGAAGAAGACACTTGACTTAAAAATACAGCTCGTTGAACTGGATCATGACCTGGAGCTATAAATTGAGAGTATACATTTGAAACGTATCCACGCTGCTCACGTCTGGTGCAACATAAGAAATTAAATGTCCTCATCCGGTGCAAACTAATGTTAATGTTGCCAAGTAATACGATGAATAGGATTAGGTATTCAAAATGCAAAAAAACTACGCTTGGTATTTCAGCTGCTACGAAAGGCTTATACGAGGAAGTTATTGACTTTTAGCCGAGATAAGACGAATTCTACCTCAGTTTTCAGTTTTCAGTTTTTATGCATTTTTATTTTTTAACTTAAGTTACTCTTATATGCTAAAACAAAAAACGCTTAAAAATTAGCTTAAATTACTTACAAATAATCTTATTCTAACTTAATGGCCCCATGCGGGCACTCTAAGTTAAACCTAACACTTAAACTATGTCTTTCGACGAATCTTACAGTCTAGTTTTATTTCTATTTTAACATTAATTAATACTAAAACTAAGAAAATAAATTTTAACGAATTCTACCTCAACTTTATACGTGTACACACTTGAAGACTGTATTAAGAAAAATTTGTAGAACGTACCCAACACATAGTATGGTCTAAAATTGCACTGAAGGGCTTCAATGAGAAAATCAGCAAGGAAATTATCTTCCTCTAGTTAGTAGGCAAGCACACCCCTATGATAGAAAAGTACATATAATTTTTAATAAATTATTTTGATGCACCTCGTGACAATGTGTAGAAAAAGTATTTTTCTGAGCTTACAAATAAAATTGCAAATTTGCTGTAGCTAAGTATTTGATAAACTGAACATGAACACAAACGTCCCCTTGATCATTATCTTGTCAACAATTTCACAGCTCCACTGTGCAACAAGCAACTGTCAACTGGACAGAAAAACATGTGACGCTTTACCACAAAAAGAAACGAGTGACTATGGATAGGTACTGGGCGAAAAAAAAATCACATACGCGATTATCCACATAAGAGGAAAGAGTGAAAACCTAACTAGAAGGAGAGAAGAGAAACAATTACTCTTTAGGAAGAGAAGGATCGTAGCAATCTCCCAGCTCGATAACACTGAAAAATCCAGTGTTTGGTATCACCTCTGACGATTTATAAGAATATCAAGCAACCGACAGGATCTAAATCTAATCCCGGGAATACAGTGGAGTCGTGTGCTTTTAGGCAACATTTGCATTAGCTAAAAAATAGGCATTTTATAAGAAAAGTGATAGGTTAAGAGATAGTTCAGTCAATAAAGAAACAACCCAATTATGTTCGTATTCGAATAGAGAGCGCGATAGGAGATAACAATTTAAATGTAAATTAATTAAGTACTGTAGCAAAATGTACTTTTCCATTCTAAAAGCAAATAGCAATAAACAAAATCTACGACATTAAACTACATCACGTCGATTACTACCTGAGTTATGATGCCGCCGACTTTTCTTGCAGCAATTAAATATCCGGTAATCGAAACTAAATCATCCTGAACATGACATAAACAGCATGCACTAATATTAAATCACAACAAAAACAATAAAAACACCTTACCTGCAATTGCACGTTTTCATCCAGCCACTTCTTAACTCCTTGGAAGTTCAGCAATGAACCAGACTCTGAGAGTAAAAACATTAAACGAAACTTTGGTGCTGTATTCGCCGTATTATGAAGTTTACTAAATAAATCAGCCAGACTCAATAGAACAGCGGCGTCAGCGTTTAGAGGGTACTCCTAAAAAAGATAACATATGCATCCCGTTCTTATGGTATCACTAGTGTACTAAAACTCACATTATAAAGACCAAACGTATTCAAATGCGAAGTAATAATAATTAATGGTAATTTTGGATTAATTTCAACTTCAGCGGCTTTGATGCCCTTCGTTGGAGCAAGTTCTCCTTGAATGATGGGTATTTTACTTTGTTTATTAGCCACATGACTAGCACCTGAGACTACAATTTGATAACCATTGGCGGAGATCATATTTAAAAGTTCAGATAGAGCTGAACCACGTTCAGCACTACCACTAGATGATTTCTGTGCTGCTTTTTCTGCATCACTTGCTTTTGTTATATCTGCTATGACTTGGTCCAGATCCTCGTTATAGGTGGAGAAGTACACAGGAATCGGTGATACCTGAGCTAGCATTGCTTGCTCCAGAAGATAGAAGTGCTATCAAATAAGATACACTGTATACAGTTGTAATTAAGATTTGCAAAAGTTAATCTACCTCTTTATCCTCTGCAGACAGTGAAGCGATATTTTTCGGCAGTAGTATTACCAGACCACCCGCTTTTTGCCGAATTTCACGGAACTGATCTATCGTCATGTCTTGGAATCTAAAAACAAAAAAGATGTTCAATTCTAAAGTGCACACTTGATTTCATTCAAAATTCATTAACTCACTTTGCCACAACACAGTGTCGCGAAGTACCCCAAGAATATAGAGATTTTGCTTCAAGAGTTAAGGCAGATGCGCGGCAACCTAACCAAAAAAAATCAATTTCACATTTTTACAACATCTGATAAAAGGCGCACTAATTAAATAAGTTCATCTTTGTATATCTACATATGCACGAGTATATGAAACACTCGCATATCTTATCTTCAGCTTAACCTATTCACAAGAACCTTGTAAACATTTACAAACCCTATGAACTTAACAAAACCTCACTCCTCACAAGCCACTGACATTATTTTAATTAGATTAACGGCAAATAAAACAGAGTGTGCAATTCAAATTACCATAGGCGACACCATTTACATCGAATTGGGACATCCGCTGGACGGTGAATTCACTTGAAGCTAGAACCGGGTTCGATGAGCAAATAATCAAAATTGGTAAAGTAATAAGAAGATAGTATGGAAGACCACCGCGGAATATGTCCGCAAAATTATCAGCTTCTTCAAACATTGCTTTATTTAATATTGCTTAAAGGAGGAACTTATTTCAGAAAGTAATGTAAAAAAAAATTCGAGAAAGAAAAAAATTTTGTGGGAACTTTTCGGCACGATTGGGAGAAAATTTGGTAGCCGAAAAATTGACGTTTCTTTTAGGGGTCTGACGTATAACATGCGGATGGTATATTGAACGAATTTTTATTTCTCTTCTCTCTCTCATTTGACGAAAAACGATGATGCCAAGTCTTATAATATTTCGCCAAATTTCACGTTATAATTGGTATGCCATATAGCAATGCTTTGTCCTTCTCAAGCCCCATTTACAATACTGCGAGATACGATACGTTGTTCGAAAAAGAGAGCGCATGAATTGTCAAAAATATTTAGAAACTTTACTCGCAGCAAGCATAGTAGTCAATTTCGAAAATCTGGAAAATTTTCGCATCTCGCAATGCGTGACAGATACATTTTTTTTGTTTTCATTTTGACCTTGTCATTTGGGAGTGGTGTTTCAATTAATTATTTGTGAAGATACAAATTATAGTTTTTCAGGATATTTTTCCCATGATTAGTACTTCACTTGACAATTGTTCGTTGCGTTTTGACGTATCATTGTAAACAGACGTTCTATGTCCGAATTCGAATGCGACTCTCGTATCGCATCTCGCAGTATTGTAAATGGGACTTCAATACCAATACCATCATAGGACACGTGGACATTAACATATCATTTTAGATATAATAAATATAATACTAACTAACCAAGACAGTTTTTTGAAGGAAAAGAGAGACAGAAGTCGAATGAAGTAAATAAAACCAGAAATTCGTCAGTGCATATTTAGATCGTAGCTGATAATGTGATCTATCCAGGTCGCAATGACTAGGAAATAAAGAATTCGGCAGGACATTCCATAAATGAGTTGTATGGCTTAAGAATGAATGGTAAGCGCAAAGCTACCGGCAATTTCTTTGGAGCGCTGGTGGGAAAATACAAGGTGAGGTAAGAGACATTACGTCGGTGCTCGGGGGTGTCAAGTGAATGAGTGATATTAGCATCTAATATCGGTTTTATCGCACGGTTTTAATCTTATCTAGCACGTGCAGGGAGGGCTCTAAATTTCAGCGGGGTGTGGCCAGATAAGGGGATGAAATTTTTCCTATACCACTTGAGGAAAACTTTGAAAACATTTTTGGCGAAATCATGGTCATACTCGTATGTGGTCATTCCATTGTAGGCTGTCATAGACACATACAAAGAATGGAAAGTTTTTCAGTTTCGGCAATGAAAGTGCCACTCATGGATAATGGCTAATTCTTTAAATTTCACTTTCACAGCAACAGACAGCATTGTGCGCACTCCAAGTTGGTTGAGGTCCCTTTCTACTTGCGGGCGCCACCTAAGATGAAGTCTTCTCCTACTGCGTTTTTTCCAAGACTCTGACTCACTATATATCCTAGCCATTTCAGACGACTGATGTGCAGTTTTCTGACTTGATCGATGTCGCCTTACAGCTCGTACAGCTCTCCTTCAAAGCCCGTCAACGCAAACCAGACTGAGTATTTTACGAACAATTTTTCTCTCGAAGCGACCGAGGATATCTTAATCAGCTCTCGATAGAGTCCATGCTTCAGCGCCATGAAGTAGAACTGTGATGATCAAAGTCTTATGAAGAGTCTCCTTAGTTGTTCACGATAGCGTCTTACTTACTACTCAGTTGCCTTCTTATCCCAAAGAAACAGCGATTGGCAAGATTGATTCTTCGTTTTATTTCTACTGGGATGTTGTTGGCAGAATTGATAGAAGAACTTGGATAGATAGACAAGTGTCCCTTACTACCTGGAAGTTATAGTTGTTGACTGTGACGTTCTATCCAATTCATCGATGTTATGGGTCCCTTCTTGCAACATTTGGTTTTGTGCCCATTTACCGCTAAACCCATTTTAGCAGCTTCCCATTTAATACTAACGAACACAGCGATGATAGTCCTCTGAGTTCTGCCAATTATGTCAATATCATCATCTGGTAGTAGTTTTACAGACTTTTGAAAGACTGTGCCTTCGGTGTTGGCTAGTAAGTTCGACATAGTTCTTTCAAGTATCATATGATATTAAAAATGTCACATGGCAGCGCGTCACCTTTTCTAAAATTCTAAAATCGTTTTTGGTATTAAACGCCTCGGTTAAGTTGTTACCGACCTTGATGGTGCAGCGAGCATTCTCCATCGCTATTCTGCATAGACGGATGTGTTGGGCAGGAATGCCAAAACTAGACATAGATCCATATAGCTCGTCTCTATAAATACTGTCATATGAGACCTTTAAATCGATGAAAAGATGGTGAGAAACGATTTTGACTTTTTGAGTTTATCACAGGATCTGTAATATAAATAATTAAAGTAGTAAACCCAAGAGAGCTGGTTGTTTATCGAGGTCATGTTTGCTATTTCAATGTGTTCACGAGTAAGTTTAATAACAAAATTGTCAACTCTTATTAGGTTAATTCTATTGCATAGCACCTCATGGTTACTCCATCAACCAGGACGGTGCGCATAAATTAGTGTTGGGAACTATCGAATAAAAACAATCGAATTAGTTGATAGTTGCAAAATATTCATTTATTCGAAAGTTATCCAAAAATCGTTCAAATACTATTCTTCATAAATCATTCGTTCAAACCATTCGAATAAAAAACAAACATCCGAATGATCGATTGCTTTTCATACTGGTTTTTTCACTCGTGTGAAGGGTGGAATATCGGGTTGGGAGTAAAGTTTATTTGGCTTTCATACCAATGAATGATTTTTTGGATTTTGGACTATCGGGGTTGGCAAAAATATTCGAACGTTTTTCATATGAATAAATGATTTCTTCACTGGTTTGGAATTTGGACTGTTTGGGTTGAATATATTTAAAATTTACATTAGTGTGTGTAATGTATGTAAAGTATGTATATGATAGTGGTAGTTCCCGTTTGTTAGTTATATATTATATATATTATATGAAAAATGACTAGCTATCCCTTGCTATTAGATCCAATTCAACACTACCATCTGCTGATTATGCAATTACACTCTTCGATTCCGAACGACTTTCCCGGAGGAAAAGCAAAGACCGTGATAGAGACACGAGCAATGAAATGGAGAAAAGCCACGTCAGGAAAGCTACATAATATACAGAATATACATATATTCAGAATATATATATATATATATATATATATAATATGGATGGGGACAACCCGTTCTGCAGAGTGTAAAACAAAGGAGGTATTAAAATATGTTGGAATGGATGGAATCACATTCGGAATAAAACTCCTTTGGTGAAATACGATGTAGTGTTTATTCTCTGTAATTAATTTAATTCTTTACAATGTGAATTCTAGGGTTAAATTACCTACTCTTTTTAGCAATTCCTTGGCACGGGTTCCAATTCCAACGACTCGACTGCTTCCTGGCGTGTTTAAAGAAGAAAGAAAGCAAAAACGTGTTCTCGCGCGTATTTTAAAAGAGCTGTCAAATAGCTTGTTTCGATGAGTTTTGGAAATGTCAAAATGACGTCTGGCTGCCGTCGTTGAAATTGAAACCTGTGCCTCGGTTACATTTCGTATAACTTTATACTTTATGACATCCCACCCCCCGTGAGGCGCTCCGGTTCCAAAGCCTCACCAACCGTCAAAACAGCAATCTTTACCGCCGGCCTGCGACAAATCCCAGTACTTGTTCTCACTTCCGCTATACGAATCTGTCCGTCCTTTCCAGGAAAGACTCTTGTGATACGTCCGCGTATCCACTGGCTCCTGGGTACGTCTACGTCGCAGACAAGACACAAGTCCCCGACTTTGAGTGGTTCAACGCGCTGAAACCACTTACACCTTCTGGTCAAGATCGGCAAATATTCCCGGATCCACCTTTTCCAGATTCGATCCTTAAGTTGCTGACTTATGCGCCACTGCTTTCGAAGACAAAGGGCCCTTTGATTAATCCGGCCTGGAGTTTGCGTTGAGTTAGGGACTCCTAACAAAAAATGATTCGGCGTCAAAGGATCATCATCGTGGGCTGACACGGGCAGATGCGTAAGTGGACGTCCATTGACAATATTCTCTGCTTCTATTAAGGCACTCTGCAATGTTTCAAATCTAGGTGCCATCTCGCTGAGTGAATGTGAAAGCACTCTCTTCACTGATTGCACTAATCTCTCCCAGCAACCGCCTGCGTGTGGGTTCGATGGGCAGTTGAACACCCACTCGATGCCTTTTGACGATAGTTCGGCTTTGATGGCTTCGTTGTCAAAAATGTCCGCACTCAACAGTTCCTTCTTTGCCCCAATGAAATTAGTACCGTTGTCACTTCGAATGCGTTTCGGTATTCCACGGCGGTTGACGAAATTACGAATACATAATATACAGGCGTCAGACGAAAGATTTGCAGCAATTTCGAGATGCACCGCTCTCACTGTCATGCATGTAAAGAGGGCAATCCACCTCTTTTTCCTTCTTCGTCCCACGGTGATGTGTACAGGACCGAAATAGTCGAGCCCCGTGAATGTAAATGCTCGTACGTATGGAGTGAGGCGATCTTCTGGAAGCTGTCCCATTAATGGCGGATGTGGTTTGGCGGAACGAATTCGACAATACAAGCAGTCGTTCTTTGCCCTTCTAATACACGATCGTAGACTTGGCACCCAAAACCGGAGTCGAATCTGGTTGGCAATTGTATCATCATTTTGGTGGCGCCAGCGGCAATGAAAATGGTCCACAATCAACTTTGTAAGACGATGGTCCTTTGGAAGGATAATAGGGCATCTAGCAGCGAACGGTAGAGTTGTGGCAGCGTCGATTCTCCCATACACCCTTAACAAACCAGCATCATCTAAGTACGGCGTCAACTTAAACAAATGACTACTTTTATCGATTGGTAAATTGCGGGTTAAATAGTTAATTTCATGCGAAAACACTTCACTTTGCACCTGCAGGCACAAAACTCGTTCAGCGTCCTCAAGCTCCTTGACGGATAGCTCCCCATCTTCTGTTTGTCTACGCAAGCAGGTATCCCTAAAGCGCAATACCCATGCCATGCATCTCAGCAACTTTGTAAACTTAGAGAATCTTGACATATCAATAACTATGTTACTTACTGAGCTTATATGCAGCAGGAACTTCGGCCGGACTTCGTTCTCACACTCCTGGGTACGGTTGACGTCTGGTTGGAGTGGCCAATCCTTTTCACGTAGCTGGAGGAACTCCGGACCCTTTATCCACTTGCTACCAAAATTAAGCTTTGGAGGATATCGCGCTCGTGTTGCCTCATCAGCTGGGTTTAGCTTCGAGGGTACCCAGCGCCACTGACTGACCTGACTTCTTTCCAAAATTTCTGCTATTCGAAACGCCACAAACTGTTTATATTGTCGGGGTTCCGATCTTATCCAACTGATGACGTTTCTTGAATCGGTCCAGAAGATTCGGTCTTTGAATGGTAGGTTATGGCTCTCTACAACTGCATTGCTTAGCCTAATGCCCAGGATCGCTGCTGACAACTCCAGGCGGGGAATCGACATGGGTTTCTTGGGAGCACATTTAGTTTTACCGCAGACGAATGAAACTCGAACGCTTCCACGGCACTCAATTCGAAGAAATGACACTGCTACGAAGGCCTCTTCACTGGCGTCGACAAAGGTGTGAAGAACGACGTCTCTTGCTGAAGTTAGCTGTGGATCGTAACATCTCGGTATGCGAAACTGAGTTAATGATGGGAGCTCGGCTTTCCACTGCTTCCACCTCTCAAAAACTTCTTGGGGAATCGGTTCGTCCCATCCAACAGCATGTGCCCACACTGAGCGTAACATCAGCTTTATATAGATGACAAAATTGGAAACCATACCGAAAGGATCGAACACCGACATGGCAATGCTTAAAAATTCCCTTTTTGTAGGGCATCTATCCTTGTCCATGACGTCCCGGTTTGCTCGAGGAAATTTGCATTGAAACTTAAAGATGTCTTTTACTAGGTCCCAACAAATCCCAAGGATTTTCTCCGTCACTGCTTCAATGTTTAAATCAATCATACTGCTTTGCCTGTTCTCGATTCCTTGGCCCGATATTCTTTGCAATACTTTTTTTGAACTCGACGACAAGTTTCGTAACTCGAAACCACCTTCTTTGTGAATTAAAATCACTCTATTAGTCACCTCGATTGCTTCTTCTTCACTGTCAAAGCTATCGACGTAATCGTCAACGTAGTGGTGTTCGATGATTGCCCTTACAGCTCTGGGATAGATATTCAAATATTTCGAAGCATTCAAATTCTTGACGTAATTCGCTGAACACGGCGAGCAACTTGCACCAAATATCATCGACGTCATCACATATACGTCGATTGGCTTTTCTTTTTGTTCCCTCCAAAGAAAACGTTGAGAGTGTTGGTCCTCCGGTTGGATAACAATTTGGTGGAACATTTCTCGAATGTCCCCGGACACAGCTACTGCTCTCAGACGGAAATTGAACAGGACCGTCATCATGGGTTTCAGCTCATCAGGACCCTTAAGCAAAAGGGAGTTCAGAGAGACATCATTCACTTTGGCTGCGGCATCGAACACCAATCTCAGTTTGTTTGGTTTGTTGGGATTTCTCACACCAAAATGAGGGAGATACCAAGTCTTCTTTGTGTTGTTTTTTGCTTCAGCTGTTGTTAATTTTCTGGCATACCCTTTTTTAATATAGGTCTTAATTATGTTCTTGTACATCTCGGCATATTCAGGATCCTTTTGCAGTCTACTTTCCAGATTCCATAATCTTCGTTTCGCCATCTCGTAGCTAGCTGGAATATCGGGAATGTCATCCTTCCAGAGAAGACCAGTTTGGTATCGTCCTTTGAATTGTTTTGTTGTAGCTAATAATATCTCCTTCGCTCTCTTGTCAGCAGAAGAGACCAGATGTTCCGTCGGCTTCTTGACTCCGAAATTCTCCATTGCAAAGTACTCCTCCACCATCTTGTCCACTAGAGTGTCCTGTTCATAACTGCGTTGGCTGTTGTGGAGAATAGCATCATCTTTTATTTCTACAGCGGCTCCACTCGGTGTGCTCCCGTACACAATCCACCCTAATTTGGTTTCGGCTACGATGGGTCCCACTCCTACTGACTCAAGAGTGCGAATTGGTGCACCTAAGTGACTGTTGTCGAGTCCAATCAGTATTTGTGGCTTGGCGTTCTTATACTGGATGAATGGAATGGTTGCAAGATGACGATTGGAGAGCTGTAGTTCCTCCAGGTTGACTGTTTGAGATGGTAGGTTTAAGTCGTTGACTGTCTGTATTCCTTGTATCCTGTATCTCTTAGCACCTTCTTTATCTGCACTTATGTCGGCATCCAGAACAAACGATTCCCTCTCTATGGTCTCCTTGCCAAACCATTGTAGACTCAATGGCTTTGAGTATCCATCCAAACACAATTGTCTGGCCAAATTTGAACTCATAATGGTGACTGCGGAACCTTCATCTAAAAGTGCATATGTTGATAAAACAATGTTCTTACCATAAATCCTAACAGGCAATACGCGAAACAGAATTTTAGCGTTGGCATTAGTGTGACAACTAAGCAAGGGTCTCGAACGTCCGAGGTCGGCTTCTGTGGCCACTGTTGACATCAACGGCTCGTGCAGTAATGGATGGTGCATCTTGGAACAACCATCGAGTCCGCATTTCTTCCGAATTCTGCATGAGCGAAGATTATGACCATACTTCAGGCAATGAAAGCAGAGTCTATTTTTTTTGGCAAAATCCCACTTCGCTTGGACATCGAGTTTTATGAAAGCATCGCAATCTGAGACTGGATGCTGCTTACTTTCACAATGGCGGCATTTGCTTCTGGCGGAAGCATCTTGTCTAGACATATGAAGGACTTTCTTGGGACCAGACTTTTGTTCCAATTGAACTGGCGGCAATGAAGAAGTCGATGTCACCAAGCATATCAGTCTAGCAACATCAGTAACCCACTCAGCAAAATGACGAACTGTAGGATATGGCACAATACTAATGCTCCGCTGAGCCCATTCTAATCGCTTATTCATAGGTAACTTGCTCACTAACTCCTCAATTAGCACTGGGTTTGCTAGGTGCTGGTGTAAACCACTCGCCTCCAAAAATGTCGATAAATTTTGCACTACTGTGGCAAAGGGCACCAGCATTTCCAGTTTATGTTCAGTTATTTGTGGAATTGACCTCACTTTTCCCAATTGGCTTCGCAGCAGACATTCGGGACGCCCAAACCTAAACTCCAGGGCGGCCATCACCTGTTCCACATTTTCAGGATGGATTAGCAGAGACTCCACAACTTCCTTGGCATCTTGTTTGATTGCCTTTTGTAGGCGAAACAGATTCTCCACTTTCGAATAATTATATATTGCCGTCGATTCTTTATATGCGGTTGAGAACATTGGCCATTCCTCGGGTCTACCAGTAAACGGAGGCAAATCCTGTAGCTTTCGACCATTTCCATGGCTGACGTTTTCACACTGTTGGGAAGAATGACTTGGTGTAAGAATCGGAAGTGGAGTGACTGACTGCGGCGGTACAAACTGCTGGTTGCATGGCTGTGATGCACTTAAAGGCGGCAAAAATGTAGGCACTGCATACGAATATGAAGTGGATGTTGTTGTTGTTGTCAATGTAGTTCGGGGTGGGGGCGGCGGATGATACATTGATACCGGAGTCGTGTACATACTGTGGATTGAACATCCCATAGTGTTATACATAGCGGATGCACTCACTGTCGTTGTCTCGTTCAGACTGGAACTTGTTGTTGTTGCGGCGGTTGCTAACGGAGCTGTTGATGACGTTGCTGGTATACGAATAGCAGCTGGGACAATGGAAGCAGTTGTAGCGGCTTCTATTGCGGTTGACGTGTTCTGCACTTGTGCTACAATTGTTTGGAGACGGATGCGTTCGGCTTTTTCGGCTGCGGCACTAGAATTTACTGCTATAAGTTGTGAACGCAATTCATTTACCTGTTTCAATAGTTCCTCCATTGTCTTTGCTGTCGTTGCCTCTTCCATTTGATCGGGTGTATCGATGAATGTTTTCTCCAGGCTTTCTATGGAATCACTATCCGATTCAGAATGTTCTGTAACGGTGTCGAGCTGTACTTCTGATAAATATGGCTGTACCGTTTCTGTTGCTATGCGCGGGCTTCTTCGTGGCTGCTTACTGCTCGACATACGTATTTATAATGTGGCTGGACGGCGGACTATTCTCTCCTGGCAGGAGTTTTGTTGCGGGCGGCAACAGTGTTTCGCAGGCGGGGTAATATTCTCCTGGCTGGAGCTTTGTCGCAGGCGGCGATGGGATTACGCAAATGGCGGCGTCGACGGGCTTATATAGGCGGCGAAAATGTTTCTTTTTAAAGGGATTCTATCCCATAAAAAGAAGAATAAAATATTAAAATATGTTGGAATGGATGGAATCACATTCGGAATAAAACTCCTTTGGTGAAATACGATGTAGTGTTTATTCTCTGTAATTAATTTAATTCTTTACAATGTGAATTCTAGGGTTAAATTACCTACTCTTTTTAGCAATTCCTTGGCACGGGTTCCAATTCCAACGACTCGACTGCTTCCTGGCGTGTTTAAAGAAGAAAGAAAGCAAAAACGTGTTCTCGCGCGTATTTTAAAAGAGCTGTCAAATAGCTTGTTTCGATGAGTTTTGGAAATGTCAAAATGACGTCTGGCTGCCGTCGTTGAAATTGAAACCTGTGCCTCGGTTACATTTCGTATAACTTTATACTTTATGACAGGAGGCGATGCAAATTCTGTTGTCGGCCAGAACGAATCATTCATCTTGGCGATTCAAGCTAAGACTTCTATCTACTCGACCAAAATGAAGTTACGAGAGGAATATCTAAGCTCGTATAATAAGTTTGCTGTTGTGCCGGACGACTCCCTATCGGCTTATACACCAACACCATATACCGACGTTCCAACGGTTAGTCGACAAAATGTATGCCTGATAAACGGTTTGCGATCTATAAGAAAAGATACCTTCTAAACGGTGGCCCTTTCACTGGCAGCATTGATCTGATCAGAAAAGTGTACATATATCACTACATCAGTCTCTTGCTGTAACTAGAATATCGATTTTACAAAATTACTGATATACTATGCAAATTTTTTAAAAATGTAAAATTGGCAGCACTCATTTTAGAATAAATTGATGACTGTCACTCTCATGACTGCAAAAACGTCACCAAATATCAATGGCTGCCGGTTGTGATCCAATAGGATGAAGTGGTGTTCTGTCTTGTTTTATTATTTCTACTAAACTACCAACTATTCAAATAAATACACTATAATGTAATAATAAATTAGATAAATTACTAACAGTTTTCAATACAGAACAAACACAAATCAAACTGTTCTACGTGGAATTTGCAATAGGAAAAACCTGACAAAACATGGCTCAAGTCAAAGAACTATACATGGGAGAAAATCTGCGTGATTTGGAAAAATACTATGACCTTCCCGATTATAGCTGTAAGAAATTAACAATGTATGTAAACAAATGCCTCAAAATTGTTTAAAGCTAATTCGATTAATGAGTCATCTATTGTTTTTGTTTCCATTTCCTAAGGCTTCTTTCAAGTGCTCGTAAACTATTCCAACTCGCCGAGCGATCACACTTGGAAGGTGATGAGGAGCAAAGTTACATTCAATATATGAAGTATTTTAATTTAGTTGATTGCATTCGAAAAATGCCCGACTATAAGGAGCATAAAAAACAAGTTCGACAAACTTTAGGTGGCAATGGTGATTTAAAGATTACCATGGACAAATTGGGAACGCTTAATAGGTCATTGAAGAAGCGTTATCAGCGATTGGCTGACAAGAAGAAAGCATCGGATTTGAAAGTTATTCATGACAACAATCACAATAATTATAAATCCAGAAATGATGATATGACAAGTGATGAATCGGATGCAGAGATGGATATGAGTAGTAAGATGTTAATGTCCTGTGAGGAGCTTTATCGTCAGATACGTATGTCATCGAGTTTGCTGATTATGGATTGTAGGACAAAGACTGATTTTGAAAATTCACGCTTACACTATCCATGGTGTATGAACGTGCCGGAGGAATACATTCAAACTGGGTGAGTTTTAAAAGATTATTATCTGTGGAGTTTGAAAATCTTGAAAGAAAGACCGTTAAATTGCGGCCTTAAACTGAAAATTTTTCCTGTGCAGGAACAGACCTATAGCTTTGATTAAATTACGATTGATTGTACGTAATGACGTTCCATATGAAATCTGGTTTAGCAAACTATACTGAGGTATTATTTTATTTCATATCAAAAGTGCCAACGTTCTATTGTTAAATGATTAGAATATTTCTCCTTGCATGTGTATGACCTGTAAAGTTGACTTTTGAGTTATGTTTTGCTTTCTGCCCTCCACTGTAGTTAGAATTTGTTTCGGCATCAGATCAGCTTTACACGATTTAGAGATCTTTCGTCTTGTCGTCTTGTAGCACTGATGTCCATGCGTCTACATGGTGTAACCATCGTAAGTCGCTGACCATATTCATACTGGTTCATAGTCTGTGTGTTCCTTCGTTGAACCTTCTCTCCCGACACAATGAACGCAGGCGGAACCAAAAATCACAGAATAATCAGTGCCTTAAAAGAAGACTGCGTTTATGAAGGTTTAATTGTTCGAGATAGATCTTCGCAATTCTATTGCCTCTATCCCAAAGAGTAATTTTCTTTGTCTAAGTCCACACTAATATCTGCAATTAAGGTTGGTAACCAAAGGCTTTTAAATACCGTCGCCTTAGCTGAAATGGGGCAAAAAATGTCGTGATCTTAGTGTGAATTGCGTTTAGATATCGCTACCTTTACTTCATCCAGGTCGATTGGAAATCATCGTCTAAATTGAACAGTGCATTCTGCCTAACAGCGGAATTTTGTTCATTCTCACTATTATACAATCTGCTGAATCTCCCATGTCTTTAGCACCGGCTGCTTGTAACATTGTAACATCGACATTTTTCGGTAAAATTGTACCTCATTCCTATAATAACACTACTCTATTTCCCCGACTGCGCGCTTCTCGTGCTCAATCTTTTTCTTCTCATATGTCGGCGTGTTCTTCTATTCGCAAAGTCCGCGAACAACTTTGGTTCTTCTAGAAGCACTGTATACTTCTTTCTTCGGTGTATGAGTTCGTCTGCATTTTTCGTAAGCGAGGGGTTTCGTGTTGATGGTCGCGAAAACCCATTACATCGAAAGCGGCATCTCTTATGGCTTTTCGTCAGCTCTGCCACTGGTTTTTCACCTTTCACCTCTTGGAGCGATTTACTCTGTATGCGAAATATCATAAGGCGCTCGCTCACATGTTGACGGCTCAAGACTTCTTGCCTAAGTTTGGCTTAAATGACAAATACACACCCAAATAGGTACATCATATTTTGTTGGTAATATTTCATTTTGGGATGGCCCGTCGCATCGCACATAAAATTCAAAATATTAATATTTTTCCAAACTTTTTTTTTCTATTTATTGGGTCACTCAATGGCTACAAATTGTAGAACAACTTATTCGAAATGGCCCCCATTTGCTCTCCAACAACGGCGAAGTCGGTCTGACCGTTCATCGAATGCAGTACGCACATCATTGCAAATTTCCACTGCTCGGACGATAGCGCGCTTCAAAGATTCAATACTTCGATGTCGAGTAGTGCAAGCCATAGGCTCCAAAACGGATAATCTAATGGATTAAGGTATGGGCTATCAGATGGCCAATCATCCGCAGAAATGAAAGGTCCACGGTTTATTTGCGACTAGTGTTTTATTAAGGGGCTCCACACCTTTCTCGCAGAAATGAAGCTCTGTGACCTCATCGTAATCCACTCCCCCAAAACCATCACAGAAGCTTGGTGGCGGCCGCTTTGAACTCTCGGAACGAGTTTAAACGCATGTCGTAATGACAGAGCATACACCCCATTGTTCTGTTTGTTGAACGGTTCTTCAACGGTGAAAATTTTCTCGTCAGTAAACGAATTATTCTGTGACCGTTGAGTAAATGGCGGTGTGTCTTGTCCAACGTCTCCCGAGACATGATTTTCTGCTTGCACAGCGGATTTCGACGAATTCTCCACGGCTTTGATGACTTGTGGCATTCGCCACAGATCGTGGACGGCCGGATTTTCCACGGTCGACTATTCCACCAGTATACTCAAATAACTTCACGGTACGATACATAAAGTTTCGTGTGATTTTCAGTGGCCGCAGTACAATTACGACAGCATAATTTTCGAGCGAGCACAATTCTATGATTGCAAACAACTGACTTCAAAATTTTTTTACACGGTAACTTTGCATAAATGTTACTTGTCAAATAGGCGTCAAGTTGGATTGGATCTCGAAAATGATTGAGTTCATTTCGTGTACCAAAAAATTTGGTATCACTAGCTACATATATCCTTTGTAACCTAGCGCCTCCGATAATTGTTTTTCTGTACGCGGGTGTTGTGTATTTCGTAAGTGCAGATCAGAAGCTCGTTGTCCTTATCTCTTTTACATGTGTCATCAACGATAAATCCCCCCTTATTTTTGTACCAGTTGCAACATCGAAGACTAGGTAGTTTCTATTGTTCTTGAACAAAACGAGCGGGATTTTCCGAAATCAGAAGCATCCTGACACCACCGCTGACTCAATCACGTGAATTCATCCGTTGTACGTCCCCGTAATAGTTAATTATTTCCGACAAAGTATTACAGTGTTGCTAATTTCTTCTTGCTCAACGCTCACGTTTATAAGTTTAGCAAGTCAAGTCTGGTTGGACAAGACCAGTACCCTTGTGCCACCACGAGAAGCTAAAATAAGCACAATTGATATGTAATCATGGTTGCATCGTAACACATCCAACCACCAAAAAGTGCTTCAAAATTACAACTGTCTATTGTTATATTCGTCGGTGTCGGTTGTACTTTTCTGATGACAGCATATATTCTGTTTTGCTTGACCCATTCATGCTTATTCTGCTACAATAATTAAAAGGGTTTGGCACGTATAGTATAGTTATCCTTACAGACTCTATCTATGATATTCTTGAATTTGTTGGATTTTAATTTGGATATCGTTATGAAGCCTGTGCTGGCGTGACTTTTAATATCGGGGTGTTCTATCTTTTTCGCGACTCTGATGTAGATTAAATTTTCATTTGCAGATAGTTTTAATTTAACCAAGATAATGAAGATTTTCGAATATGCATAATATGTAGCGCTCACTTTTGTTTTATTCGACAGCATGTCCGCCGGTAAAGTGCAAGATAGGTTAGATAACAGTTCTAAACCACTATGGGCATCACGATCAATAAAGGACCAGGTTGTGTTAATGGATTGGAATTGTCATGAAGCGAATCCGGGTTCAAACACCCCGATTGTCATTCTTAGGAGTATTTTGCAAAATGTACGTATAATTTATATTCTTCATTTATCTCAGGTGACAACAAAATTCTAATATAAAATTTATTTATAGTGGGATCCCGATGTGACATACAAATCTCCAATAAAAATACTAGAAAATGGTTACGAATACTTTATACTCATGTATCCGACACTTTGTACTAATCCCAGTGTTCAAGCGCCTCATGCAAAAGAAAAAGAAGCCGACATCGAGGAAATTGAATACCCAACCATTTACGATATCACTATGAAGGAAGATGAACCCAAAGAAAACGATGGTGCTACAACTATTCAACGACCTAGAATTGATCGTTCTAGTAAGATGGCGGCCCTTAAAACTTATGGTGAACCTCAGAAACCAGTTGTTGATATTTTGAAGGAGCAGGAACTCCTCGCTGCGAAAGCTGTAGATAATGGGAAACAATTACTGCAGGCAGAACAGGCATGGCAAACGATTACCAATCAAACAGCAGACACAGAGCAAGAAGAACAGAAGAATGTTTTATTAAAAACCCAACAAGAGTTATATTATAACATTCTCCAGCTGGAGTATACACAAAAAGATTTAGTAAGTTAATAGAAGCCAATTTTACGGTTTTGCTTAATTAACTGTATTTTTTATTCATTTTTGTAGATTTTAGAAAACAATCGCTTACGACAGGAACTTGAAGAGTCCAAACGTCGTGATAACGAACAGATATTGGAGAAAAAATCACCAAAAGAAGTTCAAACAATTGAAGAGACCACCAAGAAGATTGAAGACAAAATTCAAGAACAACAAAAGTTAGAAGAACAACGTGAAACTGAAAAGCAAGTCAGACTCGAAAAACAACTTGCTCTTGCCAGAGAACCGAAGAGACACTTGAAACCACCGACTTATGATGACGAAGAAATGTCCAAGCCGAAAATTCCACAATTCGATCGATCGGTTAAACCTTCGGTACGTGCCGTCGAACGAGTTAGGGATTTCTCACCGGTAACTGGAAATGTGGTAAGTTGGTGGTATTTTGTCTTTTAATTCTTTAATTGTTCAGGTTTGGGCCTTATACGGATATAATCATTTCTTCGACACATTTTTGTTATTTTTTACTGAATCAATCTATTTGTTGCTTTTCGCCGACTGTGATGTCGTTTTGTCTATGGTATTTGACTTGAGTAGTTTAATCCACTATCCTATTTATTACTCATAAACAAGTTCTGAATTGACAACGTTGGACCGAAAACCTTCGGTGGGTGTGAAATTTATTTGCCAGTGATGGCACTTTGAATTCAGGTTTTGGTGATCACATCCCATTTTTTTAGCTCCCCTAAAAGTGTGATTCCAAGATAAAGAAACCAAAATAAAACATATTAAATGTAATTTTCAACGAAACTGTGCTGAAAGATCCTGGCTTCAATGACATGACAAAACCGTTGCCATTGTAGAAGTTTACAAAATGATTGACATTATACTCCCAGCTCCCGATATTTTTCACATATTTCATGGCATGCTGTCCAAGAAGTTGCTGTTGGGAGTACTCGCTTATCGACAACATACACTCTGCTATAATTTGGAAGAAATCATATGACAGCTCGTCAGTTTGTCGAAATCATTTAGCATCAGTCTTAGCTATGTATTTCTCATCTTTTATGGATATAGATTCAGGCGACATGAAATAAACACATTCCAGTACAATTGCCGTTGAATTAGGTATTGTAGTTCGGCAAAGAGCTGATCTTATTGACCCTATTCAGGCCTCTTTCTTGTCAGGTAGACAGCATTATTACCGATCCTCTAGCCCATTAAATGGTTCACAGTAGAGGTTTTTTGTGTTAACGAAACGAAACAGTTATTTAAAGAAATATAACTAGTTAAAAAACGTTTTAATTTTAATAGTAATTTTTTAAAGGTATTATGTTACCCGTTTTTGAGAACATGCGTTCACATGGAACTGACTTGGCAACAATATTACACTTACTAATATATAATTTGTTAAGGTTAGGATAAACGTGCCGATGATTTTTCCACCATTGCAATGGACAACTCCATTATCCTTCTCTGTTTATTCTTGGAAGCATATCGTCAGCCAAGAACATCTCAATTTCTTTTATAGCTTTGGAAGGTGATATTCCGTGCGTGAAGTTCTGACCTATAATTTCGTCAAAAATAGCCGAGGGACTGAGCTCATCTTTCTCCTTACCAATATATTCCGTCACATTATATACATATTGAGAAGTTTATTTCTACTATGCCAGCTACGAGATTTCGAACTGTTTGTTTCGTTTTTTTGGCCCCATTTGCGTCAGAGAAAGCCTGCATTTTATATCTAGGGTCCATGAATGTGCACATGGTAAGGGTTTCATTTTGTTGTCTAAACCGCTCGGTCACATCTCGTGACTGCTATAACCGAACTGCCAGTTGAATATTTCTCGCCACTCATTATGTTTGTTATTTCTTCGAACGGTTTCAACACTTCACACAGTTGCGAAAAATATACCACTTTTCAGAATTAAAAATTAGCAAATTTTTGCCGACAAGAGCACAGTTGGACAGCTTCTTCTAACTCAACAAATCCATTTAACATAAGATTTGCAATTTATCTTGCAGCATTTGATATTTTTGGAGTTTTTCTGATGAAGTAGTACTTCTCTTAAAATGTCCCACAACTCTTTTTATTTTCTCGATATCGTCCTTGAAAAGTTTTAAAGCGTCATCCACCAACAAGTTGAGCGTGTGAGCATAGCAACCGAAGTGGTTCCATCTCAAGTAATCTTTAATTGCACTCTTCATGTTTGAAGTATCGTCGCTTACAATAAAGTTTACTTTGTTTTGGAGATTCCACTTCCTAATCAATGGCAGTATGGGTACCCTCAAATTGGCAGCATCCAAGCAATACGGTCTTGAACTCAATATCTGGGCTTGTGTAGTGACCAGTCACTGCAATGTAAGTCTCAGTTACCTTTGAAGTCCATAAATCCGTAGTGATACAGACAATTTCTACAACTTTTGGGCTCGTTTTCCTTTGGTTTTTTTCTTAAATGAATTTTAAATGCGCAAATAGATAAATGTAGTTACTATATAAACTGTTTGTTTATGGAAAAAAAACGGTTACGTCGTTACGAGATGAAAAACTGTTTTTTTAACTATTTCGTTTTATTTATACCCACTTATAGTTCACAGTATGTTTGACTTACAAGTTTTTTAGCTATGTGCACCCATAGGTTTCATTTTAATTTTATTCAGTGCAATCGTGCCTAATTATAACTAATATGTTCAATTAAATAATTCCTCCTAATTCCAATTTTGCTGTGCTACCTTTGTTACCAACGCACGCCCATGTAAACGTAGTACTAATACGAACCGTGTAAACAAACTCTTGATCTCCGTGCGGAATGCTCTTCTGAACACATTCATTTTAACGAAGTGTACCTTCGTTCAAGCCAGGTGTCTGATATCCTTAGTAACAGTTACTTTAACTCATTTAAATTTTGGAAATCACAAAGAGCACCACGGAGACCAAGAGTGAGTAATAAAAATTAATTTATAATTAATTGTACTAACCGATTTTTATTTTTAATAAAGTTTTTAATAGTTTCTCTTTTTCCCTCCACCACGGATACTATTGAAGCTTGGTTTGTTTTTAATTGTCGCCAGAGTCGACAAAATTTTCTATTAAAAATCTTGTGGCGCTTGCTTAATCAAGAACCAAGATTTACGTTCACGAGCACGATGTCTCAGAAAAGTGATCAAGCATCAGCAAATAACGTTCAGGATGTTGAGCAAGACGACGGCAGCTGCCCACTGTGCAGCAATATAGATGATGAGAGAATGGTGCAGTGCGACCGGTGTGATGTTTGGTACCACTTCGGCTGCGTTGGAGTCGACAGCGACGTGAGTAAACGAGATTGGATGTGCGAGGGCTGCGTCGCAAAAGATAACGAAGATGATCCTGAAAGAACAGTTATATCTACAGACGCGACAGCTGCAGCCCGAAAGGTATGTGCAAAAAAGATTTCTAAGTGTAGAATTTCGAAAGAACAACGATTGTTGAAATTAGATTTAATGCGTTTAGAGGAAGAGAAGGAAGCCCATTTAAGATATCTAAACAAAAAGTTTAAATTGCTTGCATTGCAAGGCGATCTAGAATCGGAAAATGATGGGCAAATTGCTGAGTGGAAGGCACACGATGGCTTGGGTGAGGGCTTGAGCATGGGTGGTAGGGTAGATTATAGAAATGTGGCGAAAGTTAAACAACGCGAAGAGCACATGGTGCTGAAGCAAAGTGTCGACTCTTTGCCAACTAAGTCTACAATAATACCTGATCGCGATTACATCCACGCTCGTCAAGTTGTGTCAAGGGAACTTCCAATGTTTAGTGGCCGGCCAGAAGAGTGGCCTCTCTTCTTCAGCAGCTTTGAAACGTCGACTAGGTTATGTGGTCTTACAAATGAAGAGAATCTTCTTAGGCTACAGCGGTCCTTAAAAGGAAAAGCGTTAGAATATGTGAGTCACAGCCTGACATTACCTGCATTAGTGCCTGAAATTATTTCGACACTTAAGATGATTTTTGGACGTCCAGAGCACATATTAAACATTCTTGTTGCAAAGGTGCGTGCGGCGCCACCAGTAAACCCAAATAAACTTGAATCGCTTATTAATTTTTCTCTCGAGGTTAAGAGCATAGTTGCGACGATTGAGGCTTCTGGTTTAGGTTCACATATGAACAACCCATCGCTCGTTCAAGAGTTAATTGAAAAGCTTCCTGTTCAAAGAAGAATTGACTGGTCTGTGCATATAGAAAATAATTTTGATGTGAATTTAAAAACATTGAGTGATTGGCTATATAAAATTGCTCAAGCGGCTAGTAGAGTTTTGTCTGTTCCAGTGTCAAGCTTGAATACTGCTGAGTCAGAGCGACGTAAAGTACATCGTGTTAGCTTCCATGAGGGTGGTGCTGCCCCGAGTTATAGTTCAACACCGAATATTAAATGCACCGTTTGCAATGAATTACATAGTATTGTAAATTGTGGCCAATTTAAAGCAATGAACTATAACGACAGGTGGAATTTTGTTAATAGTAAGAAGTTATGTAGATCCTGCTTAAGACGACATGACGCAAGATTTTGTCGTGATCGAAAAGAATGTCAACTCGATGGTTGTCATGCTAAGCACCATCCGTTGCTTCATAAACTGAATGTTGGACGTTCTGAGGTCCCAGTTGTAGCTGTTCACAACACGGAAACTTCTAAGGTTTTATATAGGATCGTGCCCATAACAATTTTCGGAAGACATTCCTCCATTGACGTTTATGCTTTCCTGGACGATGGCTCGGGTCCGACTTTGATAGAGCAGGACGTTTTAACAGCAATCGGAGTTGAAGGTGTCAAATCTGACCTGTGCCTTAGATGGACAGATGGAACTCTACGTACTGAGAAGGATTCACACAAAATAAATTTGCAAGTGGCTCCTAAAGACAAAATTAACAAGCGTTATTCTCTAAGAAACGTTCGTTCGGTACATAAACTTGATCTACCACTTCAAACTTTACAAATGCAAGAGATCACCAATGAATACAGACATCTAAAGGGGCTTCCAGTAGAATCTTACCGCAACGTCGTTCCGAGGGTCATAATTGGACTTAACAACAGAAGTTTGGCAATGCCGTTAAGTTTTCGAGAAGGAAAACCAAACGAGCCTGCTGCAACTAAAACTCGACTTGGGTGGACGATATTTGGAGAAGTTGGCACAAAATCTAAAACTAATTCAACAGTCCAGAGTGTCAACTTACATATATGCGAGTGTGAGGGTGATGTCGCTTTAGAAAAGTTATTCGCGGAGAGTATGAAGATCGATAACGAAGGCGTAACACAATTGCAAGGGCATAAGTTGAATACGATTTCAAACATACAACTGGAGAATAGTATTAAACGTGACGGAGACCGTTTCATAGCAAAACTTCTATGGAAATCTGGAAACATAACGCTGCCGAACAACTATGCTATGGCATATAGTAGACTATGCTGCCTTGAAAGAAAGCTTCAAAGGGATCCCGACTTAAGCAAACAAGTAAATGGCCACATTGTCAACATGGAAGCAAAAGGGTATATAAACAAACTTCAGAAGGAAGATCTTGGCCATCAACGTAAATGGAACCTGCCAATATTCGTAGTTAAGAACCCGAACAAGCCTAACAAGTTAAGATTGGTATGGGATGCCGCAGCGGAATACAATGGTGTCTCGTTAAACGCCTGTCTTAACAAGGGTCCGGATTTGATCAATTCTCTGATGGACGTTCTATTTAAATTCCGAATTGGCAAGGTTGGAGTTTGTGGCGACATAAGCGAAATGTTCCACAGGATATCCATCGATCAAGAAGATCAACACTCCCAACGGTTTCTTTGGCGAAATGGAGAAACAAATCGCCAACCCGATGTCTATATATTGAAAGTAATGAGCTTCGGAGCAAGTTGTTCACCATCGATTGCCCAATACGTTAAAAATTCTAATGCTAAAGAGTATTACCAAGAATATCCAAGAGCTGTGAAGTCTATTATTGAGCGGCACTATGTTGACGACATGCTCGATAGTGTCAACTCCGTTGAAGAAGCCATCAACCTTGCTAAAGATGTACGAGAAATTCACAAGCACGCCAACTTCCATATCCGGAACTGGATTTCGAATTCAGCAACAGTAATTGACGCTTTGGGTGAACCCGGAAGTACTAACAACTTTTGTCAAGCAGGGAGAACTGTGGAGCAGGTTGTGGAAGCAGAAAAGGTTCTGGGGATGTGGTGGCATACCAATATAGATTCGTTTACGTTCAACTTGAAGTATACAAAGGCTAGCGAAGACGTCCTGAGAGGAGAGAAACTGCCTACCAAGAGGCAACTTTTGAGACTGCTCATGTCAATTTTCGACCCGCTAGGCTTCTTGAATTTTTTTACAGTTTATATGAAAATATTGATGCAGAACATCTGGCGGAGCGGAATAGGATGGGACGATCCCATTCCCCAAGAATTCTCAGAAGCCTGGAGCAGATGGATGTCAACACTTCAAAATGTTGAAAGAGTTGAAATACCAAGATGTTATTTCGGATTAGCCTGCAGTGACTCCAGTAAGGTAGGACTACATGTCTTTGTAGATGCGAGCGAGAAGGCCTACGCTGCTGTAGCGTACTTTAGGATTGAATCGACATATGGAACTGAAATAGTACTGGTTTGCTCCAAGACTAAAGTAGCTCCACTACGCCCAATTTCGATACCTCGAATGGAACTCATGGCAGCTGTTCTGGGATCCCGCCTTGGAAACGCCATAGTCAAAGCTCACGATCTTGAAATAGAAACAATAAATTATTGGACGGACTCTAAGACGGTTTTGTTGTGGCTTCATGGTGACCCGAGAGCATATAAGCAATTCGTGATGTTTCGCATAGGCGAAATACAAGAGACAACGAACGTCGCAAGCTGGAAGTATGTACCATCCAAAGAAAATGTTGCTGATCTGGCCACCAAGTGGAATCAGCATCCACAATTTCATCCGAGTAGTCCATGGTTCGCTGGACCTACGTTTTTGAGTCAACCATCACACAACTGGCCATCAACTGAACTTCCACAAAAACATACACCGAATGATGAACTAAGATACAATCCCGAAGTGCAACAACATCTAGCCGTTCAACTGAATGATCCAGTCGTCGATTTCAATCGCTTTTCAAGATGGGAACGCCTTACGTCTTGCATGGGATATGTTAAACGCTTCATAAGTACCCTGCAACAAAAAAAACTAACAGGAGTATCAGCGAAACACGACCGAATCAATGTAAACTATGAACACATACCTTTCCTAACCAGAGACGAATTGCTTTGGGGACATCAAATCCTCTACCGCCTGGCTCAATCCCAAACCTATAGCTTAGAACATCGCCTTTTAGTAAAAAATCCTCACTGCTCTTTGCCCAAATCAAGCCTACTTCGTCGATTGTCACCATTTGTAGATGAGAACATGATAATCCGGATGCGAGGCCGACTAGAAAACATGATCGTTAGCAATACAAGTAAAAATCCTATAATAATGCCTAAAACGCACCATATAAGTAGACTAATAGTTGAGTGGTATCACCGAAAGTTTAGACATGGAAATCATGAGACAGTCATAAATGAAATTTTTCAAATCTTCCACATACCAGGGCTACGAAACCTTTTGCGAACTATACGCAGCAAGTGTCAGATATGCAGGATAAGAACAGCGATTCCAAAGCCTCCAGAAATGGGACCCCTGCCCACAGCGCGACTCTCTCCATACACTAGACCCTTTTCATATGTTGGAGTTGATTTCTTCGGCCCATTTGCGGTGACTATTGGAAGACGTACGGAAAAAAGATATGGGGCTGTGTTCACATGCCTCACTTGTCGCGCAGTTCACATCGAAGTAGCACACAGCTTGACTATGAATTCATGCGTTATGGTCATCCGAAATTTCATCGCTCGCAGGGGTCACCCTTTACAATTTTATAGCGACAATGGAACAAATTTGAAGGCAGCTGAAAAGGAATTGCGAGAAGCTCACGATCGCATCAACTTTAAGGACATCCAAGCTAAATTTACAACCCAGCATACAAAATGGAAATTTATACCACCGGCGAGCCCTCATATGGGCGGAGCTTGGGAACGTATGGTACGTTCCATTAAAACTGTATTGTATCAGATAATTACACCTGACGCGAAGTTGACTGACGAAAAGCTAAACAACTTGCTCATTGAAGTCGAAAGTATAATAAATAGTCGACCACTCACGTATTTATCGCTGGATACTGCGGAACAAGAGGTACTCACACCAAATCATTTCATTCTCGGCTCATCATCCGGAAGCAAACCTCCAGGCTTGTTCGACACCTCGGATAAATATATCAGATCGTCATGGCGTCATTCACAACTACTAGCGGATACATTTTGGAAGAGATGGGTGTCCGAGGTACTACCAACACTGACCCGGCGCACCAATTGGTTTGAAAAGGCCGAACCGATCAAAGTAGGAGATATTGTGGTTGTCGTTGATCCTAACCTACCGAGGCATTGCTGGCCGAAAGGAATCGTGGAAGAAGCTATAAAGGGTAAAGATGGGCAAGTGCGAAGTGCCGTAATACGCACCTCAAGTGGAAAATATCACAGACCAGCTGCAAAGATTGCAGTTTTAGATGTACGACAAGATGGTGGTGGCGTTGGAAATCCAATATGAGTATTTACTCTCTCTGATCGTCATACGGGAGGGAGAATGTTACCAACGCACGCCCATGTAAACGTAGTACTAATACGAACCGTGTAAACAAACTCTTGATCTCCGTGCGGAATGCTCTTCTGAACACATTCATTTTAACGAAGTGTACCTTCGTTCAAGCCAGGTGTCTGATATCCTTAGTAACAGTTACTTTAACTCATTTAAATTTTGGAAATCACAAAGAGCACCACGGAGACCAAGAGTGAGTAATAAAAATTAATTTATAATTAATTGTACTAACCGATTTTTATTTTTAATAAAGTTTTTAATAGTTTCTCTTTTTCCCTCCACCACGGATACTATTGAAGCTTGGTTTGTTTTTAATTGTCGCCAGAGTCGACAAAAACCTTATTCTCCGTGACGCATAACATCACGTTGTGATGAACTTGAACTTGTTCAAAAATTCTTAAAGTCATAACACGTGATTTGTATGTACTTTTAACATATTCTAAAGTACAGGAGATTTTTTGGCCCATTACAAACGCAATTACCTTGTGTGGTGTTCACAAATAATTGTTTGTCTCCACCCCAGCTACAAATGAAGCAGATTAAGGTCTGCCCCCGTTCTATTTCTTTTGTATTTTGACAATGAATGCAACACGTGGCTAGGTTTGTCTCTGAAACACACATTGTAAGAACATAAGAATTCACCGCGCTACCACACTTGATCCAATTAGAAAAAAAACTCACCACTTCAACCAATATGTGATATCTGATAGTCATTGGTTTCATTCAATATTCAGTTCGTTTAATGCGTTTTACATGGTATAAACACTCGAAATTGAAATCGCTGTTCGCGCAATAGCCTTCCAACAAGATGATTGTTTTGGCCGGTATCAAAATTCCATTTTTAACGTACAATTTTATAAGTCCTTTTAAAAAGGTGTGATCTCCTATTGTATTGATTGTGATCTCATATAACAGTGTTTGTTTGTGTTTTGTTTTTTTGAAGGGCCGCGGTCTCACTGGTCTCAAAAATCTCGGGAATACCTGCTATATGAATAGCATATTGCAGTGTTTAAGTAATACACAGCCGCTGACGGAATACTGTATAACGGACAAATATAAGAACAACATTAGCCGTGCCAACAAAACCAACGGACAAGTAGTGGAAGAAGTTGCTGCCCTTATTAAAGTCCTCTGGAATGGGAATTACAAATGTGTAGCAAGCAAAGATTTGAGAGTACGCTCTTAAGAACAACATCGACATATTAATTAAATAAACTAATTTTTGCTTTATAGTATGTTGTAGGTCAGTATCAACAGATATTCCGTGGCATCGAACAGCAAGACTCCCATGAATTTCTTACGATTCTCATGGATAGGTTACACTCAGATTTACAAACACTCCAAGTGCATAAACCGCCACGAGATAATATGCCAGCGTCGGAACGGGCTTGGTTAGAATTTACAAAAGCACGAGAGAGTCTAATATTGCGTTTATTTTACGGACAAATCAAGAGCACGGTTAAATGTGTGCACTGCAATAAGGAGAGTGCAACATATGAATGTTTCTCGAATTTAAGTTTAGAATTACCATCGAATTCGAATATGTGTGCGTTAAGTCAATGCATGGATATGTATTTTAATGGGGAACGTATTCATGGGTGGATATGTCCAAACTGTAAGCAACACAGAGAAGCGGTCAAGAAGTTGGATATTTCAAAACTGCCCCCAATATTGGTAGTGCATTTAAAAAGGTATTTTTTTTCTTTTTAACATACATATACAGGGGAATGTATAACAATTTTCAATTGTGCTTTTCTTACAGATTCTATGCAGACCCCGATATTATGGGCCATTCGTACAAAAAGAAATTGAATTATGTTACATTCCCATTGGAAAATCTCGATATGACACCATACATTGCCAAGTCAGAGTTACGTTCAATGTCACCGAAGACCTATCAACTGTATGGTGTCTCAAATCATTACGGTTCAATGGAGAGCGGCCATTATACGGCGTTTTGTAAAAGCGGCGTTTTTGGAAAGTAAGTACATACATATGCCCGTTTAATTTTTTGTTGGGGTAGTTCATGTTTTTTAAGTGCACATTTTCGATGGCGTAATTCAGGATAGATTAAGATAAAACTTGAGCAATTGGTTAAAGAAAGAGGGGCAGTGTAATGATGTGGTATGTAATGGTTTCGGAAACTATTTTTAAATCTTAGGTTAAGACATTGATTTTGCTGAGTAAATGGTTTTATAATTTGTCAGTGCCATTGCCACAGACGACTAACGACTTAACTTAAAGAAGACACAGTTTTTGTTTATGTTTTTGTCTCTTTTTTTAGGGTTGTGAAGTATTGTTTACATCTTAATTCAATTTTTTATCCCACAAACGTATTGTAAAATGTTTGTGTGGGTACAAATGATAGAACTTATTCTTTTCAATAGAAATCGCTTTATTCAGTACAGTTACAATTCACTATTTAATTGTTTCTTTCAGTACAATTTCTAAACCGCTTATATTTTTCTTATCTTTTACTTAACCCACTTAATCACTTCTCCTAATTAACACTTCAAATTTCACTTTTGAACTGACTTGCATACCTTGGGGATGCTGGTATTTATACTCGAATGACATACTTCGAGATCAATCCTCGCCATCCAGCGTCCCATACAATTTCCAATTTGCCAGAAAATTCTATTCCACTCTCCAGTCATCAATGGTCGAAACTTTATTATCGAAATCTTCTGGTCTTCGAGTATCGACATTTTCTGCTCTGTGAATCTAGATGTCGCTGCTCACATTTAAGTGGTTATCACAGTATGTTTGACGGATATATTTTGAATTGTGATAAATATTTCATCATATAAAGGATATTTTCTTTTGCAATGTCAGACTTTTGAATAGGGGTTACATGTCAAAAAAGCTGTCACATTGAGCTACCAAGCTTCATTTATTTTTGTTATAGTTTACCATTTCAAGATGGAAAAAAAGACGCCACAAAAACGATATCAAATCGTTGAAATTTATTTCCAAAATCGAATCTTTGCTGGCGAAGCTTATGAAATTTACGGTAGACATTATCCGCCATCTGAACGTGCTATTTACCGAATTATTGAAAAATTTCGCATCCAATTCACGCTATTGGATACTCACACGGCAACAAGAAGCTTGTGTTGAAGAGAACCCCAATTTATCGATTCGTAGTCGTTCGCCGCAATTTGGACTGTGTCCATCCACTATCTGGAAAATTCTGCGTAAATATCTTGGTTTTAATACTTATGCGGTCCAGTTGGTGCAAGAGCTAAAGCAGCATGACCATTTATTGCCTTGGGTGTTCAGTAATTAGGCTGTAGGTCAACTGGAAATTGACTCAGTTTTTTTATCGTAAATAAGCAGAATTGCAGGATTTGGAGAGAAACAATCCACAAGAAGCTCAACAGATGCCGGTGGAATCATCGATCCTTATTTCATCATAAATTTACTGACCAAACTTATAAGCACGAATGTTAAGCAGAGGGAAAATCAACACTATAAACAATATATCAACTGATTGGTTGAATTCACGTGTCGGAGTGAAAAATCAGCAACGCCGATTGGTTATATGAACTAGAGATATAGAGATAGATATTCCATAATCCGAAATATTCGGCCCATTTTGACCAAGGCGTCTCAGAAAGGGCCTGACACTCCAGGTTGGTGGTTCTAACTGTCCATCGTCTAGGAGGTTTAGTAGTCTGGACTAGACAAAAATAAGATGAAAACTGTGACATATACGACGGTGAGTGCAGCAGAGAATAAGGCAAGATAAAAAATCTTCAAATTTCGGTGAACACAATTCGCTAAATTCGGCAACATCAGCATGAATACACAATAAATAGACGATGGTATTTGAAATACAATATGACGCTCATCTGATCATAAAACCGTCAACTAAATTGATCATGTTGAGATCTACGTTATGCACTCCCACATTCTCGCCAGTATAACCCAATCTCGCGTTAACACCTTTACAACCTGCTACATGTGCAGAAGATCAGTGGCATCGGTGCTAAGAAGCCGTTGTGCTAGATTTTGGCAGCCCATCCGTACGAAACCCCTGGCTTCATGAAGGGCCCATGCATAAATGGCAAGAGCAGGAGAGGTGCAACTCCAGGAATAATGGTCAGAAATTTTACCAAATGTAAAGGGAGCGTTTCAATCCAACAACACTCAAACAGAAACCTCTAGGTGTGGTCAATAAATACTATCTAATAATAATCATCATATTAAATTAAATCGCGTTGAAATCAAATACAAATTGCGTTAAGTACACAGCACCCGTTGAATATTCAGAAGCTGATAAAATTGAATGGTGATTACGTTAATATTGCTACTTGGACATTAGAAGTTTACTTTAAGCTGTTAAATTAGACACCGTAAGACAGAAATCGTGTAGTCTAAAGACAGATATCCGTGAAATTTGTGACGCTTCATGCGTAAAAATTGCACAACAAATAAAAACGGATTCAATGCTTGCACCGACCAAAATATGCCCAGATTTGGTATAGGAATCTTTGTGTCTGAAAAGGATCGAAATTCCTCTCAAGATTGGCGTAATCTATCGGAGAGAGTATTGATAACTGTAATATAAATGTACGGAACTGTACATAATACATAACTGTACAACGAACTTTAAGGACTCGAACATTAAAGAATTATACGAGCATTTAAGTCAAGCCATGCCATTGACAAAAAAGAAATATAATAGGAGACTTTGATGCCAAGACCGGTAAAAAAAACCGAAGATACGAGGGGCGTTCAATATATTCTCGGTATCGATATGAAGGAAAATGCGAATTCAATTTAAATTGTTTTTATTTTTCAATATAATCTCCCCTAACATCAATGCATTTGTTACATCTTGAGATAAGCTTTTTTAAACCCTCAAAAAAATAAATTTCCTCTTTCCCTGCAAAATACCCATTTATTGCCGACTTGAGTTCTTCATCATCCGAAAATCTTTTTCCACGAAGACATTTTTTCAAATCCGGAAACAGGAAATAATCACTAGGGGCAAGGTCTGGACTATAGGGTGGCTGTTGGATTTCTTCGAAACCACAATCTCGCGCAGCAGCCTTGGAAACTTGGAAACCGTGTGAACAGGAGCGTTGTCATGAAGAAGCAACACACCCACTGCGAGTTTACCCCGTCTTTTCTTTTTAATTTCCTCCCGCAAATTATGCAAAGTGGAAGCGTAGGATGTGGCGTTGATGGTTTCACCTTTTTTTTTTGTACTCAATGAGCAAGATTCCCTTTGAGTCCCAAAAAACTGTGGCCATGAGCTTCCCGGCAGACGGAGTGACTTTGAACTTCTTCGGGGGGTCTGGTCCTTTTTTATGCCACTGCATGGACTCTTGTTTGCTTTCAGGGTCATAGTGGTGGACCCATGTTTCGTCCCCAGTAACAATTCGATCCATAACACGGTCCGCGTTCTCACTACACATCTCAAAAAGCTCTCTACAGCATGCGATTCTCACTTTTTTCTGAGGCGCTGTGAGCATTCGTGGCACCCACCTTGCACTGACCTTTGAAAGGTTAAGATGGTCATGAAGAATGGTGTGAATGGTACCAATTGAAAGCTTGGTGATCTCTGCCATCATTTTCACCTTTATTCGGGCATCCTCAAGAACAAGTTTTTCGACTTCTTTGATGCTTTCTCCCGTACAAGCAGTAGCCGGGGCGCCGGAGCGGGGGTCATCTTCAATGCTCTCTCTGCCTCTCTTGAACTCACTTGACCACTTTTGCACAGTTGATAATGAAGGTGCGGAACCCTGGTAAACAGCCACCATCTCTTCATGAATAGTTTTTTGACTTTTTCCTTGCTTAGTGAGAAATTTAATTACAGCGCGATGCTCAATTTTCACCATCATCGTCTCAGTTGCCATTATGATTCTGTTTAACTAGAGATAAAACGCGAATTAATAATCACATTTATATGAAATTTTACATGAATGCACTAAAATAATAGTATTACTTGATAAATAAGTCAATTTATATATACAACCACAGCTTCACCCCGATACCGAGAATATTTTGAACGCCCCTCGTATTGTAGGCGAATGTGGTTTGGGCGTACAAAATCAAATATGCCAATGACTTGTGGATTTCTATAAACTAAATCAACTGACTATGAACACGTGGTTCAAGCTTCACCTGAAAAGATTATATACATGGACCTTACCTAGGCAGACGGCGTCAATAATGAAAAACTAAATTGAATATATAATTATAAACAAATGGCTTAGAAATATTCCATATATCATATACATCTTATCCCCGTAGCTGCAAAAATTAAGATTCAATTAAAGAGAGTAGAGGAAAAGGCATACCGGAAGCGACAGTATTTAGTGAAGATGATTCTAAAAGAAAGAAAGAGGCAGCTCGGCGTGTTGAAAGCAAAGGATAGCAAGAAAGAAAAACTAGAAACGTGAAAAGAACATATCGAGATTATTATTTTGAAATTATTTTGAAATTACGAAAAAATTTAGCCATATAGAATACAATATAGTAAAAGTGTTAAATGGAATTAAAAACAAAGAAGCATAGGGCCGGATAAAGTTACAATTGAGTTATTTAAGTTCATAGATGTTGACCTACAAATAATAGTGGATTTGTGATATACAGCTATGGCTATATTCCGAATGAGTGGCTAAAGTCTATATTCATAGCATTACCTAAAAAGAATAAGGCGTCACAATGTAATGAATGAATACAGAACAATAAGCTTGATGAGAAAATAACCAGCCCCGAAGAGTTTTTCGATTTCTACCGAATGAATGAGTGCGCAACTAAAGGCTATTTGGCAAAGGCCCCGCTAAGTGGAACGGTTTATTGATTGAGAGATCTCAATCATCTCGGACTGCAGCTCTATTTAATTAAGTAAGTAAGTAAGTAATAATAGAAAATTTTAACTATGAAGTATTGTTTGCTTTTATTGCCCATTTGATATTTTTCAAAATTAAATTTATAAATTTATCGGTTCCAGTCGGTTCGTTAAACTTTTTAGTAGCTCACTAATTAACGAGCCGGCTCAAATCTCTACACAGTAATCCAATAAGAATGTAAAATTTCGTAAATGGCTATGTATTTACGGCGCAAACATCGGAAACTCAAGTTTGTTAAAGTTGTACAAAAGAGGCAAACCTCCCACCGTAAATCAGTAAGAAACCCGGGTGGTATATTTTGCTTTCGGTAAAACATTGGGCTTGTCACCGGACTAAAATAATGATAATCCTTCTTTCAATAAACTCCGAATGATGGTTTGTTTCTTATTATTTTCTATAAAAAGCGACAATTTTTGTAAATCGCATTTGTGTGTGCCAGCAGCTGTGAATGTGATATTATTCTCTGGTCGAAGTTTGAGCCGCAAAAAAAGCATACAGATAAATGTCATTGGATGGCTCTTAGCCAATAAGAAGTCAGGAGCAGAAGCAGGTGTAGGGATCTTCCTAGGAACATATAGAATTTGATTTAACTTCTCATTAGGTTAATACGCATCAGTTTTCGAATCATAGTGTTGTGCAACCATAACAACTAGCAATTATATTGTTGAGAAGAAGAGGAGGATTATTTTAACAGTTATTAAACAAACTTAGAAAATATTTCGACTACACTGGAAATTGTTAAAATTAGTCGTTGTATTGAATTCACTTTTTCTGCACGACAGGACTTAGACTTAAGACTGAACTCGCTACATAGTGTGATAACCACTTAAATGTGAGCAGCGACATCTAGCAGAAAATGTCGATACTGGAATAACAAAGTCTCGGCTGGAGAGTGGAATCGAATGTTCTAGCAAATTGGAAATTGTATGGGACGCTGGATGGCGAGGATTGTTCTCGAAGTATGTCATTCGAGTATAAATACCAGCATCCCCAAGGTATGCAAATCAGTTCTAAAGTGTAATTTGAAGTGTTAGTTAGGAGAAGTGATTAAGTGGTTTAAGTAAAAGATAAGAAAAGTATAAGTGGTTGAGAAATTGAATTGTACTGAGAGAAAGAATTAAATAGTGAATTGTAACTGTACTGAATAAAGGGATTTGTATTGAAAAGAATAAGTTCTATCATTTGTACCCACACAAACATTTTACATTGGTGTCAGAAGTGGGATAGAACTTATTGTGCGTAAAAACAAAAAAAAAAAAAAAACCTGTGTTTTCTGACTATTTGAAAAAGCTAGAATGGGTCGAAAACTATTGCAGTTGACCCTCGTCCAACTCAAATCCGAGTGAACAAGAGAAGCCTCAGCGCCAGTGGAGGAAAAAGTGACCTGGTGCTCCGACTTCAGGAGGCTTTGAACAACGAGGGACATGATCCTGATGCATATTCCTTTGATGTTGGCGAGGATGAACAGACAAGTACCGGCAATGACATGGCTACAATGATGCAACTCCTCTTATTAAAAATGGACGAACAAAACAAAAAAATGGACGAACAGAAGAACAGTCTCGACCAACAAAAGAAAAATCTGAAAGAACAGTCTGGAACAAAAAATGGACGAACAGAAGAGCAGAATTGAACAAAGATTCGACGACCAAAAGAATAGTCGAGAACAAAAACTGGAAGAACAAAATAACGTTCTACACCAAAAGTTCGAAGAAATAGATAGCAAATTTGAAAGAATAGAGAAGAATGTTGGCGAAAAATTCGAACAAATGGACAGCAAAGTTGAGCAACTGGCAAAAGAGCTCGACACAGTGCGAAAACAGAAACTGCGAGAATGTTCTTTAAGCGATCCAAGGAGAAAAGAGTTGAAGCCTCCCTCATTCGATGGCCAGACCTCATGGTCTACTTATAAGAAGCAGTTTGAAATGGCTGCCTGTGCAAACCACTGGGACAATAAGGAGAAGTGCTTTGCCCTAGCGATGGCCTGCGGCAGAATTGTTACAAACAATCGATATCGAAAAGAATAGAGACTATATGGTTTTAGTGCAGGCTATCGAGAAACGGTTTGGGGATAGCCACATGCGGGAAGTTTACAAGGTTCAATTGCAAGGCCGTATGCAGCAACGAGAAGAAACACTGCAACAGCTCCAAGCAGACGTGAGTAGACTGGCACATTTGTCATATCCCACAGCAAGCCAAGAAATAATCGACGAAATGGCAAAGGACGCATTCATCAGGGGAATTGCAGATTTGAAGCTACAATCAGCAGTAAGGATGGCCGGGAAAAGAACCCTTGCTGAAGCACTTGCCTTCGCTCTGGCGATGGAAGCATCCATTCAGGCTTCCAAAGGAATGCATTTCGTAAGGAAAATAGTATCTGGCGCATGCTCCTGCTCAAGACCAACTACCATGCAACGAAATATACCGCGGGAGAGACGAAGGATGCGCTGCTGGAACTGCGATAAAGTAGGACATTTGCAAGGGCATTGTAAAGAACCGGTACGACGAGAAGGCTGCCTGCACTGGGGTAACAAGCAAATAGAAAGAAAAACCGGCAGAAACGAATACAAAGAAACCGATCAAACTTCCCGAAGCCATAAGTTGGGAAATGCTTACTTCGCGGGGCAGAAGTCTGTAGCAGGAGTCGACTCCAGGGTAATTATCCCAGTCTCACAGGTAAAACAATGCAATGAAGTAGTCAGTGGTAAGGAAGCGAAAGAACAGGCAACTATCCTAATGATCAGGACTGAGCCAATAGAGGGTTGAAGTATAGACGAAATCCGTTCCTCCCAACAGGCAGACAATGACATCGAACCAATATTGGCCTGGAAAGAACACGAGGAAAGACCAAGCTGGCAGCAGATATCAGATTGGAGCCAAACTCTGAAGGCATACTGGGCACAGTGGGACTCGCTTTTTGTGCAAGATGGATTGCTGAAGAGAAAATGGGAAAGTGCAGATGGGACAACATCTCGTATACAGCTAATTGTGCCACGGTCCAGAGTCAACCAAGTACTCCATGAAATACATGACGGAATCTCAGGAGGCCATTTGGGAATAAACAAGACGTTGGAAAAGGTAAGGGAACGTTTCTATTGGCTAAGCGCTAAACAAGATGTCGAGAATTGGTGCAAAAAGTGCATAAGATGTGCAGCTACCAAGGGTCCAAAAGTAAGGCCACATGGACAAATGCAACAATACAATGTCGGAGCACCTTTCGAACGAATAGCCATCGACATCGCTGGGCCGTTTCCCGAAACCTTTAATGGAAACCGATATACTCTCGTAGTCATGGATTACTTCAGTAAGTGGCCGGAAGTGTTTGCCATCCCAAATCAAGAGGCTAAGACCGTAGCCGAACAGATAGTCAACAACTGGGTGAGCAGATTTGGGGTCCCAATGGAGCTGCACTCTGATCAAGGGCGAAACTTTGAATCAAAAGTCTTCCAGGAAATATGCCAATATTTGGGAATAAGAAAGACAAGGACAACGCCACTACACCCTCAATCTGATGGAATGGTCGAGCGATTCAATCGGACCTTGAATGAGCATCTATCTAAGGTTGTCAGCAACTGCCAGCGGGATTGGGATCGACACATACCCCTCTTCTTAATGGCCTACCGAAACGCGGTCCATAGCTCAACAGGGCACACACCATCCGAGATCTTATTTGGTCAAACGATTCGGTTGCCAAGTGAAGCAAAATTCGGATCCCCACCGACGGAGCCCAGAGAGGTGAACGAGTACGTGAATGACTTACGCAGCAGGATTCGTAAATTGCATGAAGACACCAGAGAAAAGATGAAGCTAGCAAGCAGCCGCATGAAAACTAGGTACGATATCAAGGCGAAATCTTCCGGTTTCAACGAAGGAGATCTGGTTTGGCTGTATAATCCTCAGCGTAAGAAAGGCAAATCACCAAAATTGCAACAGGACTGAGAAGGTCCATACAAGGTGATAACCCGCATTAATGACGTTGTCTACCGGATCCAGCGTGGGGATCGAGGAAAATTGAAAGTGGTCCATTTGGATAGAATGTGTCATTTCAACGGGATGCTGAATGACGAAGTTGTTCGGGACGAACAACTGTAGGGAGGGAGCAATGTGATAACCACTTAAATGTGAGCAGCGACATCTAGCAGAAAATGTCGATACTGGAATAACAAAGTCTCGGCTGGAGAGTGGAATCGAATGTTCTAGCAAATTGGAAATTGTATGGGACGCTGGATGGCGAGGATTGTTCTCGAAGTATGTCATTCGAGTATAAATACCAGCATCCCCAAGGTATGCAAATCAGTTCTAAAGTGTAATTTGAAGTGTTAGTTAGGAGAAGTGATTAAGTGGTTTAAGTAAAAGATAAGAAAAGTATAAGTGGTTGAGAAATTGAATTGTACTGAGAGAAAGAATTAAATAGTGAATTGTAACTGTACTGAATAAAGGGATTTGTATTGAAAAGAATAAGTTCTATCATTTGTACCCACACAAACATTTTACAATAGGTTCGGAAGATACAGGATGTTCGTTGGCAGATTTATGTTTTAAAACGTGACTAAAACTAAAACTATGAGACTTAATGTTCTATTACTTAGTTTAACATAAAGAGAAAGAATGCGGATTCTATTTTTTTTGAAAATGATATCGTCCAGATGCCGTCCATTTAGTTCCATACTCTGTTGGTAGTATGTATGTTTCGTCTCATATGCTGCAGCATGCTTGGCTGGATGCATTTCACGTTGCAAAGTCTCTCTAACATTGTTTCACAAAAGTTTTTGCGTAAACGAAAGTCATTTTATTTACGTTTTTTCACAAATTGAATCTTGAAAGATTGAAATCTTAAGTCTTGCTCTGGAATTTCATGAACGATAGTTAATGTGAGTCTCAAAGCAGCCGTTTTTTTTTCTGGACTGAGATTCTTGGATTTTACAACAAGCTTCGTTCCTACTCACTAATGTTTTCGGTGGTTCTTGATGTTTTGCTGGACCGTGCCTGAGGTGGATTCAGAGCTAAAGAAGCCTTTGCACCCACCATATTGTAAGGTTAACAAACTTGTCGGCGAAAACTCACGAAAACTTCACCACTTTAAAAAAACAACGCCTTGATGCCGAGTGCACGATGCTCTCCTGACCACTGCGATATTGTGAATAGCAAACCCGCACTCTCGATGATTGAAATGACCCCAATCTCTCCCAGAACCGTTTATAACTGTTTGAGATATTCACATTTTAAAACATAAATCTTTCACCGAATACCCTCTATTTTCTAAGAACCTGGACCTAAGTTAACTCTTAAGCATGCAGACAGCCCAAACAAATGTCTTGGTAAGATCTTCTAGCAGACAACACTTTACGTTAATTACTGGCGTACTACTCTTTTGCAAGAACCCAGATGTGCTACAAGAATGAGGATAACACCTTCTGACCTTTTGCTGCCCGGCTTACTATACGTTCAAAGCGGGGGCACTACGAAGGATAAAACACATTCACTCACAGGTTGTGAGCATCGCATAATTTATATTTATTTAACAAGCCGCGTTTGTGCACAAACGTACAAGTTGCCCTTGGATGTAAATATTTGTCATGGCTTTGTGTAGCTTGCCTCTATTAGCGTTTTTGATTTGCGACGACCCATTTTCTGCTAATTTTTTTCAAACTGCTCTTAAGATGGAGCTTCAATTTTGACCAGAACTTCTCAAAACCTGCTGTTCACCAGCCTTTATTTTTATGGCTCCCAGTTTTCTAAGTCAACATTTTTTACAGAATTGTGTAACGAACCAAGGCGTGTATCTAAAAATACAATATTTCGATTTTGTACATAAAGTAAACTTGTTTAAGAGAAAATGCTCCAAGCAAGATAAGCTCCAACAATTAGTTGTCGACTTTCAGTGCGTGAACATGGCGAATTTTATCAATTTCGTTTTATTTGAAATCCTTAAATCAAACACTGTCTGCGATTTTATAAGTTCTATTTATATGTACTCTATTTATATCTATTTAGACATTCCCTTTTCTACTTTTAATCAGTAAATAGGTTTAACTTTTAAAAATACTTTAAGTCGTTAGTTTTATAATGACAGTATTAATTATTATTTTACATTTTCGTTACAGATGGTTCAAATTCGACGATCAGGTTGTATCACCGATCGATACATCCGATGTGGTATCAAGCGCTGGATATATTCTGTTCTACACATGGTTACCGCAAACTCCACCGCCTGAAGTGAACTAGCAAATTGTTTTCAATTTGCTTAAATGTTAAAAACTCATATCCATTCGTTTCCTTCTACCTACATAGTCAAATGTCAAAGAATTATCTCTTGTTTATGTTTTTTGGTTGTTTTGTTTTTTGTTTTTTCTTATTACACCCATTATTTTTGCATTATACGTTATACGTTTCGTTGCTTTGTTTAGTTTTAAGTTGCGGCTGTATATATTTTTCAAATCAATCAGCGTTTAAAATAGGCGTATTCTCATACACAATTCTCATCAATTCAATTGATTGGTTTGATTTCCGCATGTTGAACTTTTAAAGCGATCCTTAAAGGGTCGCCGTTTAAGGTTGCAATAAAAACAAAAACACATTCTTACCAAATTGTGTAACCAAATTGCATAAACAAACTGTGTATTAAACTAACTACTTGTGCATTATTTAATTATAAAACAGAGATGTTATTTTTTATATTGCTTAAACAAATAAAAAAAAAAGATTTATAAAATATGTTTATATCTGTAATATTAATTAGAAAATATGAAGAAAAAAACTAAATAAAAATTATGAGTATATTTTGTACTTTTATTTGTTCTCGTTCAGAACAGATCACTTAGGCAAAGAACTATTCCATTGTACTTCTGTAGTGTTCCTCTTACTGGAGTTTCTTATATTTTTTTTGCAGAAAAGCACCAGCACAAATCTAAAGCCTGATGAATGCAAAAGTGGTCCGTGGTCTCATTGTCCGCCCTCACAGAGTATTATGTCAGTTTGCCTAGCTTATCTAGGTGGTTAGCAAAAGCGTAGTAGTACCTTACGTCGCAAGTAAGCAGTCTTGAGTTTGAAGGAACACCGGTTTCCTCCCGAAAAACATTCTTTGAACATTCATGAAAGATGAGTGGTTGCCTAGAATGCATGTCCAATTACACTAATAATTTAGTCTCCTCAGTAAATTTTGGACGCCACCTATGGATCGGAAATAGCCACTGCGCCCAAACATCTTTCTTTCTCTATCTGTCCCATTTTCCGAATAACTTAGGAAGTGCTCAGGCATTTTAAGAGTACATAGTCGTATCCTCTTGAGTGTTAAGTTCTTAAAATAAAAACATACATGCGGACATATTGGTTTGCGTTAAGTCGAATACTTTCTGTTTTGATTTCGTTAAAATGTTGGCTGAAAGCTAAGACATGAGATAGCGGCATCTCTCTGGCCGGTCTCGTGACAAAATGACAAAAGATTTCGGTGTTTTCTTGAAAGTGGATTTTCCAATAATATCCAGATTCCATCCATATATTGCAGATGTTAGCATCGGTTTCATCCGGACCTTGTGTGCCGTAAAAGCCAGCGCCACAGAGTTTTCGATTCGAGCCCGGAGGGACAACGCAGTAGAGGTGGGGCGCTTCAACCGCGCATTTGGAGGGAGTTAGCTAAGGATTGAGCTAACTGGAGGGGGTTGTTAGGCCAAGGTTCACCCTGAATTGTAGCGCCACCTAAGTGAATAAGTAAGTAAAGCTATTCCTCAACATGAATTTAACCGCATCAGCAGAATTCCATCCACCAGAACTTTGATGCGCCAGGAGTTTCATCCGGACATCATGTGAGGGTAAAGCCACAGGTTTTGTTTTTATCGATGGGTTTGACTGCTTTGTCCGATTTTCGTTCACTGGAATTGTCGGCTTTGTTGATTGCAACACCGGCTTTAACCGAGCATCTTCTGTGGGAAAATCCATCGGCAGAGGAATGCTAGAAGCTTTCTTCCCCTTGGCCCTATTCGAGACGGAAGAGTTACAGGTCAATGTAACTGAACCCTAGAACCTACTCAAACACAGATGGAGGGACTTCACTCCATATCCACGATCCAGACAAAGCACAATATAGACCTTTTGGCGGATGAACTCTCAAGATAGAATCAACTTCTACGTCAGACGCAGATTCAGTAATAACCTTTGTTACTTTGACACATTTTTCCGCATAGGATGTCGAACGATAATGACGGAGGGTGTTAAGCCAACCAACGGGAGAACTCAAATTTCCACAGTGGGCTACCTGATTTATCCTCTGAATAATCTGTCCTTTCAAGTTGGGGGTTGTGCAGTTCAGTTTCAGCTTTTATGCATTTTTATTTTTTTAACTTAAATTACTCTTATATGCTAAACAAAAAAAACGCTTAAAAATTAGCTTAAATAACTTAAAATTATCTTATACTAACTTACTGGCCCCATGCGGGCACTCTAAGTTAAACCTAACACTTAAACTATGTCTTTCGACGTATCTTACAGTCTAATTATATTTTTACATTTATTAATACTAAAACTAAGAAAATAAATTTTAAGCAAAAACTTAGTAGATGGACATTTGTTTTTAATTTTTTATAAAACTTAAAACTAAAAGCCTACAGACTACCTAAAAATAGATCTTAATCTACTTAAACCTACTTACATCTAATACGTACACATTTGTTGGGGGTTGTGCCGTCAAATATGGATGGACTTGCTGTTGATGAGCCCAGCAGCGAAAAACGAGCAACAATAGGCACGTGAAATGCTTAGACTGTGACTAGTCCATATGGTATACAGCTCTAACCGCAACAAAGTTGATATGATTGCCATTCAAAAAATACTTTATGCCGGCCAAAACCAAAATGGAAAATTTTAACATCAACTATGGCGATTGCTATAAAGGGCAAAAGCGGAACTCATTTGGATGTGGATTTATGTTTAGAGGAGCTTCAGCTTCAGGCATCAGAACGAACAGCTTACTACAATCCACGTCAACGTTAAATTTGTCCATATAAGCCTGATATGGGTTCATGCACCTGTAAAGGAAAGGTCGACTTTGTTAAGCATTGCTTCTATGAGCTTCTCGATCAGACGTATTAGCAATATCCCAAGCAACCGCTACAATAAACCACAGCTATAGTAATTTAGTATTCCAAACGTATCGAGAAGCCACGATTATTCAGACCATTTCCTTGTTATAGCCAGGATGTGAATGCGTATATTCTGGATGCCAGGAAGTCCAGTGACACTGACACCAAAATATTAGAGACACCGCATCTGATGTGTTAGGTTTTATAATAATAGTAGACACAGTCAGTGATACACTTTTCTACAGCCTTTCTAACGGCAAAGGTGACCAACATTTTGATTTTTAGGCAGAATGAACCATTTAACGTGAACGATGACTGACAGAAATTTCGTTCATCCCATCAAGAAGAGGTTTCTGTATTTAAGCTATAAGCTTGCAAATCAAGTTTTGATATCGCTGCTGAATTCGTCTGTCTATGTAGGATGACAATGGATAACGCACGTTGCTTTATGAAAGCAGGTAATGGAGAGGTTTATAAAAGTTGACGCGCTTTGATGTGATTTCTTCAATATCGTACTTAAAAGAATTGTGCGAAATTCACAGTCCAAAACACCAGAGGCACATAATTCCGAAAGTCTGTAATATTTCTAGCAAACATTAACGATATTGACATTATGGAGAGAAATCAATAAGCAGTTGTTGGAGGGTTTAGCAAAGTATACAACAATAGGAAACTTCGAGGTTTTAAAAGCCTTTTTCTACATGTGCTCCGCTTTAAATTCAATTGCATTTTCTCCGAGATACAGACGCTTTAAGCAAAGTCAGAGTTTGATTTCAGATGAGATGTTATTATCAGAGTTAATAGTGGAGCCAATACAAAATTTGAGGTGTCTATTGTAACGTCTTGTCCGATTCGTCGTTACTATGAGTTGCTTCTTATTGACAGAATATGGTATATTTAGTTTTGCTTCATTCACAACTAAACCCATTTTTACCCCTTCTGTTAAAATATGTGACTATATGCAACAGTGACAGCACGCTGAGTTCTGCCAATAATGTCAATACCATCACCGTATGCAAGTAATTGTACAGACTTTTAGAAAATTGTGCCTATCTTGTTACGAGTATCTTGCGTGTTTCACACAATTTTCTAAAGCATAATGTTTCAATAATTACACATTACAGAGCATCATTTCGCCTAAATCCTGTTTTGACACCAAACGCTCCAGAGAGATTGTTTACGATATGAGCTCACGTTCTACATGTTTCTACAAGCTCCTGGACAAAATTATGATGTTAAACTCGTCTTAGGTGATTTTAACGCAGAATTAGCAAGAGAGGACAAGCAACGCAGTCGAGAAGCATACCTTGCATGACACCACGTCTGGTAACGGACTAAGGCTTATCGACTTTGCGGGGCGGAACATCAATATAGCTAGCACATTGTTTCTGCCAACTTTGTATACTCAAATCTCTTAGACGGTCACCTGATCCACAAAACTTCATCCAAATTGATCATATTGTGTATTGCGTATTTTTCACCCTCTCGATATTTCCTATGCAACCAACATCAAGTGCTGAAGGCCAGTGGCCTCGATGCCCAGAAGCCATCGGAAGTGCTGCGACTGATGTGCTGGGTTTTACCCGACCACCTCTAGGAAACCCATGGTTTGATAAACAATACAGACAAGCACATATATGGAAACAACTTGCCTACGAAGCGACCGTACATAGAAGGAAGAGAGCGGCCCAAGAGCTCTAAGAGCAAAAGAGGAAGCAAGAACATCGGATTCTCTGAATGAAAAAGAAATTGTATGAGAAGCGCGCGATTATGGAAATAAGGAGGTGCTACTCCATGAACAATGTGCAGAAATTTTATTAAAAATTAATACGTAGAGTCGCAATCACTACTGGGGTACTTTTGTAGAATGAACCATTCAACCTGCACAATGGAAGCCAAGAGATGCGTCCACCCGACCAAAATGCCAATATCCAAGCTTAAGCACAACAAGGCTGCTTGACTGGACGACTTACCTGCCGAGTTATTTAAGGCAGCGGGAGATAACTTGGTAGAGATAAAGTTATAAAAAGCATATCAGAAAATGTTCTCTACAATGTTCATTACAAAAGCAAGCAGGTAAACCAAAAAATATAAAAAAATTTTCACTTTTTCTTGCGTTTCTCTTATTTTGCCCAGTAGTGTAAAAGAAAAAGATGAAAAGAACAACTATTTCCACCACTATTAGTTGCCATTGTCTGTCAATTTTGTTGCTAAAAAAAATACCTGTCACTCAGTAAGCAACATATCCCTACCCAACCAATGTTTCTAGTCAATATTTCTCAGCATTATATCCTCCCTCCAGCTTCGACACAAGCTTCATCAACATTTTTTGCATTTTTTCTTTCTAGCAACCTGTTTGCTCGTCTCTAGTTCTCCTTCAACAAACAAAAAGCACACGGTATGGCAGCAGGTAACGATAAATGTCAAACAAAAGCGTATTCTTAAAAAAGGGCAAAATGGCGTTCGTAGTAGTAGTGTCGTAAAAGTAAAAACAAAAAGAAAAATACTTCAAAGAAACTCTCGAAAAAGACACAAAAAAATGTAAATAAAGAACATTAATCAGCGACCAGAAATTCCTGCCGTGTTCCAATTTAAATTCTAATCAAAGCGATACTCCCAACTAATCTGAATCACGCCTAATCTCAAATGAGTGCAACTAGCAAACCAACAATCACCAAGGCGACGGCTTTTGCTCGTTTGGTGGACAAATTTTAACCCAAATTTACGATGAATTCACAAGGATAGTGCGTCGCTATTTGCTGTCGCTGGAAAACAACTTGCATTTCTCATACGATATCGAATTTTGAAGAAAGATTTTCCTCGTGAACAAAAGACAAATCATCGAATTTGAGGGCAAAGTGAATTAGAGCCTAGTCCTCCGTTTTTTTGGAGGATTTTCAATCTTACTCGAAATGGAATTGAAGGTTTGGGTGGAAGGAATTCAGAGAATCGTTTGTGGTGTGACAGTGAATACAACTTGCCAGGTAAAGTATTGAAATTCTATGAAAAGAGGGAGGTGGTTGGTGGTTAGTAGTTCCTTTTTTCCTTCCTTCAACGACGACCAACAGAACCGACCATTAATCATGTATGTCATCATTTTTTTTTCGTTTTTCATTTATGACTTGGACGAAAAAAAAATGGAAAAAATAAAAATCGGGGAAAAAACAGGATGTAGTTTTCGCATTGGCTCATGCTACGGGGAAAGTGGGACGTTTCACATTGATTGAACGATGGCGCAATAACGAACGACTTCTGGCACCTACTGAGAATCCATTGAAGTTGCTTCTCAAATGGGGTGAGTACGCTAATGATGTGCAATTCATACTGCAAAGATCCGAGCAAACAAAGAGACCAGCCGATGAGAAGGTACAGCAGCAGCAGCAGTTTGGTGCAACAACAGCAATAAAAAATCCACTGGGGAGCAATAATAGTGAGTCAGATATTCAACAGCAAACTGCAATGCAACAGCAGCAGCAGCAAGTACACGCTACAGATTTTATGCCATTGGAGCGATGTAAGGAATTGCGAAAGAGTTTTGGGTAAGTCTTTTGTGCGATTTTCTAGATGATTTGCAAGATTTTTGCATGATTGCGTTTTATAATTTTTCTCATTTTTTTTTGTCTGTATCCATTTGTCCTCTTGACACAGCAACTGCCTCTGGCTGGTACTATTGTAGGGGGGATCTTGCAGGATCTTAACCACACGATTTCTGTATTTTGTTTCTCGTCTTTTGTCATAGAGTTCTAAATGCTCTAAATCGAATGAAATAAAACAAAAGATTGACGAACTGTGACGAACACTCATTCAAGCGTAAAATCTTAAAGCACGAAATTTTCATTATCGGTAGCTTGTTAAAGTTGAAGACATAATTTCACAAGGTCACTTGGTTACAAGCATTTTGTTGCCCTTATAACTACATCTTCATCATGTCAAGAATTGTTTATGCAGAGTTTATCATTAGTAAACAACTAGTTCTGAGTCGTTCTATTAGTTTCATTCAGCAGAGGTTTTTAATTATAGGTAAATTGCTAACCAATCCAAAGCAAACTAAACAAACATCTTTTCGAATTAGTGGCTGCCGCTGCTTGTTTACACTGCATAAATCCACTTTATCAGGGTTAAATTGGTTTAGCAATTATAAAGTGCCGAACGCACCCAGTGCTGGGTGTCTGAAATAGACGACTATTAGCAGAAATCTCGTCGAGTTCACATTATTCTGTTATGTGAACTAGATTTAAGCTACAACACTCCACCGAACACGATTTGCCGAGATGAATTTTAGTCGTATCGCATAATTGCAGTAATTTCTGCTTGCGAATTGTATGACAGTGTTTAACAATTCATTTGCTGTTTTGTTGTAGGTAAATAGATTTTATACCTTCACCTATTAAAGTAAAAAAGCTTAACACTAAGGTTCATCTACTCGTAGTTAAGTTGCATGGATTTATTAGGCCTGTTACCTTTTTTTATCATGTCAATCGACTCATTTGATTTAGTTCTCTCTCGAGAATGCTATTGGCTATCTCACTTGCATCTGTCATCGATAGGATAAGGGTTTTAAGCCTTCAAATCATTTGCAGCTGTTCCGTATTCTCTTTTCGAATGCTTTCCTGTTCTGTTATGTAGAAGATGTGTGAAGTAATTGTTTACTTCTTCGTTTTACTTATAAACCTTTTGATATTTGGTGGCAGTTGTCCACCGTCCATTTGTTTTGGTGTCCCATTGCCATTGTCCTCTTTTGGGCAGCTTCTCCGATGGTCATCTTTCCTTATTTACTTAGATTGCGCTGCAGCCCAGAGTGTGCTTGCCCTTAAACCAACAAGCCAAATGTCTCTATTTGTGCACTCCAACTTAGTTGAGGACTTCTTCCACTTGTGCGCGCCGCATAAATCATCCTGTACTGCGTTGTTAGAAATGTACGTTTTTTCGGATTGGAGCCCTCTCAGGCGACTGATGCCAAGTTTTCTGACGATTTCGTTGTACAGCTCGTAGAGTTCGTTGGTTTACTTCCTCTTCTAAAACCCGTCAGTACATACAAAAGGAACTTATAGAGTGTCCTAGTGCTTCTTGATAAAATTGCGTTTTTAGGCCAAGGAACCAGAGATTGGCAAGTATATCTCTTCGTTTGATTTCTGAGAAAGTGTCCTTATTAGAGTAAAGACCGAATCCGAGCTAGACAAAACCCCTACCTACCTCAAAGTTTTTTCTTCGTTCTGCACGATTCATCTACAATATGTTTTACGTCCTCTCTTGTTGACAGCATTTTTTTTTTTAAAGAACTTAGCACTCAAGTGGGTATGATTATAATTATGATGCTAATGCCAAGTTTTTCAGAAAATGGTAAATCAAGAGAAAGAAAGATGTTTGGGCTCAGTGGCTATTTCGCTCTATTCTACATTTAATGGGGAAACTAAATTATTAATGTAATTGGACTTGGCAAGTCCAATGAGGCAACCACTCATCTTGCATGATTTTTGTTGCCTGAAAAAAAAAATGAGACTGAACGGTGAAACGTCCGATTTGACAGGTAGAGTATTACCTTTTGAGCCACTGCATGGCCGTGGTTTCGTCTTCATTCACAGTTGAACTCATTTCATCCGCTCTTTTTCAATACTTGCAAACGTTCGCTGCGTTCTACCAATGATACCAACGTCATCAGCGTATACAAATAGTTTCATAGACTTTTGGAATATTGTAACAAGCCAACACCGTTGCTTCCGAGATTCGCACAATTTTCTTAAGAAGCAGCATGACGGGGGTGGGCGTGGTGTAGTGGTACTAGCAATCGCTTCTCACTCTGAGGGTCCAAGGTTCGAATCCTGCCCATGGCAAGTCAGTTTTTCATTTGTGTAATGGGAACTCAGACAGAAAAATTCTGCGTGTGAAGGCATAACACTGACACGTAGATTTGGCTGCTGTAGAGTTTCAACCACAAAAAACTAGTGCGAATTATAACTTCGAATCACTCTGAGTGAAGAAAGAACTCTCCGTCCTATTCGGACTCCCACCCCTGGAGAGCTAATATAGAAACCAAATACACCTGAGTTTCAAACCACTATAAAACAATTTTCCTTTCTCCTCCTTCTACCTTTCCGCCCGCGCCTTGGCAACAGTAAAAGGGTATCTAACCCCTTAGGCGCGCGTAAATTATAAAAAAAAAAATGACAGCGCATCACCCTTTTTACAACAAAGGTCACGGGGAGACTGCTACCGGCCTTTGTGGAGTAGCGAGCGTTCTCCATTGTCATTTTGCACAATCTGACGTTTAGCCGAGATACCATAACAGGAAATGGCTCTGTATAAATCGTCTCTATAGATGTTGTCATATGTGTCCTTGAAATCGATAAATAGGTGATAATAACCGATTCTAAGACTCGACTGATAGGGTCCAATCAGACGGTTGACAAATTGTTTTAGATGCTCACACAATACCGCAGAAAAAATCTGTTGCCTGATGATGCCTTTATATTTGTCACAGCTTAGAGGCTCTTCTTGTTTATTGATCCTAATATTTTTGGCCTTCAGGCAGATAAATATACCGTACTGCATTCTTCTCCATCTCTTCTGTATGAACAGATTATACCACTTTCAGGAGCCTATGTCGGATGCGATGGTTCTGCAATTTTCGGGATTAGTGTTTTATTGTGCTTTTTAAATGGTGCTAAAAAGTATACCCATTAGTCTGCAGAACTCTAGGTACCAAATATGAGGCTTTGACTCGATGCTGTTATCACTAAACCAGCGTCTATTATCTACAACGTGATGCGAGTGTTAGCCCCAAGCTCACAATATAATGTTTAAGGTGTCAAGCAAAAGCATAACAGTCCGTGTAGTTGCCAGTATGCAGTTTAAATTATTTTTGGCAGAGGGAAGGCAAAAATGTCCCTGATCTTTTTGTGATGTTTGCCTGAATCCTGGAGGGTAAAGTTGTGCTCACGTAAGTGTTTCAAGCCGAGGATGCCCTATCTTAGGTTCAGGACCGCAGAAATATTTTGCACTGAACTATGTCTAACAAGTTCATCGACGATGCCATTGTGACCCGCAACTCTGACAAGATTGAATGAATTCAGTCTGTTAAATTCGGAAGTAACAAAGGGCTTTAACAGACTTTAATTCCTGCCTGGTTATCAGTTTAATGCATTGTCATTAGGATTGCGTTTGTCTTTGCTTCTATGACAGGCGAAAATTAGCTTAACGAAGAATGAAACCTAATGTTGTCGTCCCTAACAAAGACGCCTCAACACATCCTTAATTAGTTCACAATCGTTGCCTTGTGATAGGCCGATTTAACGGTGAATCTAGTCATTTTTCGTCCGTTAAGAAGTGCAGCTAAATGGTCATTTCTGATCTTGGTTTAAGAATTGACTATTTAGGTGCTGAGAGTAATTTCTGAACAATAAGTTTTCGGTGTTTTGGTGCGCTGATCTTTAAGTAATATGATCCTCGTATATATTCAAGGCCATATATACGTTTTTTTTCTACACACACTGTGTGGAAATTCTGTGACTTTGTATTTACTCGTACCTCGGAAAGCCTTGTGCATAAAAGATCAGGGGAAGCGTGTAATGTTGAGATTAATCTGAGTAAATATCGTAATTAAATACTGATAGTTTTATTCCTTATTTATACTCACCTTAAACAACGCGAAAATGAAACCTTCCAATGTTCGGATATGGACATGCCTCATATTTAGGCCTGACGGTCTTAATCAAAACTTTGTCCAAACCTACAATGAGAGAAAGGTCTTCCATATGTAGTCCAAAGTCCTGGATATAAAAACGTGTTTTTTGTTGTTTTTTTTCCGAAAAATAAGGAACTTGCTGGCAGCCTTAAAACTATATTTTCTTCGGTTACCCGCCACACTGGATCAGTCAATTCAGTCAATCATAAAAGCGCATCGTGCGTGAGTAAAGCCGATAGCAAAGGATTCTGCCCTTCCTTTGTTATCGGCTTTTATCGGCCTTTTTCTTTCCGATCCTTCGAGAAATTAGGAACTTAGCCGGCTTCGGTCACGTTAGATTGATCGGCTTTTGTTAGAGTGGCTTCTGGCATTCTATTTTTATTAATCTACTCTGTTGAAGGTGTGTTTTTTTTTACCACTTGGGACTTCGACAGCATTTGCAGCCTTTGTGCGCCGATAGTTTGCATCGTGCATCGTTTATTGTGTTTTGATTGACTTAGACGGTGGAACCCCACAAAGCAGCATATTGCTTAAGCACCTTCAGAAGAGGAAGATTAAAGGTAATGAGAGGAGTTTCTCCGTAACTCTCTATATATCGATCCAGCCCAAACTGTCAACCGCCATAGGTAGAACTGCTTCTTCATCGGAATCGAATATTCCAGCAACTCCCAGCACTGCACTGAAATCGGCAAAGTGTTTTTAGAGCAGACTAGAAATTCACATACTTATGTATAGTATGTATAAATTAATTTGCGAATGACTTTCCTTCGCAATTTTCTTTGGGAATTACGTTACAAAAAATTATGAAAGGCATTTCCTACCTTAGGCTTCCTTTGAAATTGTAGACGCCTGTGCAGATATTCCATATTTGGTGGAAAAGCGTGCAATCTCTACTAATTTCATACTAAAAACGCACGTTAACCTGTGTTTTTTTTACTCGAATTTCTGGTAAACTATCATGACCATTATTCAATATTTCTAAACACACTCAATGTTTTATGAACCATTATTAAAGTACGTATTTCTTACTTTCAATTTCCAGCTCTTTAGAGACTGCGAAACCAATCGAAAATGTAGGAATTGTTAAAGGAATACCACAACGCAACCCTAGCACTGCTCAACCATCTCCAACGTCACCTCATAAATCGGGGAAGCATGAGAAATCACCATCAAATGTAAGCCTGCCATCATCGCTACCCTCTTCAGATAGCATAGTTAACTATTATCAAACAACTCCGACAAATGAGATCAATCTTGCCGAAGTCCGGAATTCATTAGATCGACGAACAACACCACCAACACAAATGAATTACTCCCCTCAACAGGATTGTTCCAATAGTATTTCGAATAGCAGTGAAAATCTCTTGGATGTCTTCAATGTCAACAATAATAATAATAACAAATATCCACCCAGTTCCAATAGTGTAACACCTGATTTGTACAAAAACTCACCGCTCATTTCATCAAATGGCGCATTGGTGCCCCCACCTTATAGAGATCCCCCACCGCCACGAAACAGTCCCCTGCAACTGCAACAACAAGGAAAGTTATTAGAGTACACAACATCCGTTGGTACTGGTACAGGAGTCAGTGGAAGTAATTTTAAGAAATTCGATGGTGCTTGTACGAATCCGTTTCTATCGGATATCACAGATGCAGAGTTTAATGAGAATTCCTTTCAAGCAGCTCAATATAAGGATTTGATTCAGCTGATAAAGTTTCAGCGGGAGAAGATTACATTGCAACAAGCTGAGCTAACCAAGGTGAGTTTAGTTCTTAAGTACGTCACATCATACACTTGCAAGTAAACTAGATTTCTCAGCAGCAAATCCACTAGGAAAACTTGTTTATTAGTTTGCCTCTTACCGCTAGTTATCGAAATACATTTTTTTTTCAGTTTCTTTCAACACTCGCACATATCTTCTTTGTATCATAAATCGGTCGAAGGCATAAATGCCAATAAATCCATAAAGACCATGAATGAATCATATCAAGTTCATACTAAAAAATGAAAACTGTGACACATGATAGGCGATAATTTATTCATACGCGACCCACTTAGAAAAAAAAAGAGAATAAAACGAATTTATGAAGGTCGTATGCGAATTTTAAATTCGAAATGTCAACAGTTACGATCCTATACTCGTACCAGTTTTGTATTTGCAGTTAAAAATTCTAGTTATGTATATGACTTAAGTTGGGGGTACAAGTTATCTTTGTGCAGCATTTTAAATTTTGCTGTTCTCAAGGGCAATTGCTTATTAATTGTCATGCATAAAAATGTGATCACATTACTCACGAGTTTGAGGATAGAGCGGTAACACTAAATCAACACCTATTCAATTAATATTTGCTGAATATTTAAATTGTATACTCGTACACGCATGTGATTTTGCTTGTAGGAATGTCGGTTCTTACTCTATAAAAAGTTCTTCATTTGGGCTGAATGATCTTTACACTTACTAATGAGATAACATAATTTGGTTAGGGCAGGCATGTGGGTGAATCTAAACATCTGCCATTGTCTGCATGTGCCATCAAATACATAAATGGAATTTGAATGTAAAGAGGGGCATGTTTTTGTTCGTATTCGTTTTTTGGTTCTACTGTTAGTCACATAACATATGGCCGTTGGAAGTACTTGAATTGTGTGCGACTTGTGTCATTTGATATTAATCTTTAATATGATTCAACGTCTTGCTGATTTTTGCTTTTTAATTTGAAAGACAAAAGCAAGCAGAGATGATGCAATCTAGTCTCCTCACAATTTTTTGCAATGAAGATCTCTATCATCGGTAATTAGATCACGATTAGTAAGAACTATGTTCTTACCACTTGAAGACAACTTTAAATTTTCTTTTTTTCATTAATCATTCAAATAGGTAGCGTATGTATACTCTTGATATAAAATCTCACATCCTTAAAATTTTCATCTCTGTTGCTGTCATGTTACCTTTATAATTCTCGTACATCGTTCAATACTGCGATGTGTTGGCCAAAAGCCGAACTCACAACCATTATGTGTAGCTTGATATTTTTCTGACACAAAATACTGCAGAGTTTTCGCGCCTCAAGCTTACTCTACCTCTATGTGCGATATCGTCATTCTAGGTGGCTTGACGGTTCGTCACTAAGTTTAAGTGTTTACATTTTTTCCATATCAGTACGACAACTTCTTCTGAATAAATGTCGGGCGTTATATTCCCGGGTTCAGAAATCTAATTTAAATAAAATGTAAGAATCACGGCAATGGTTATGGTATTGGTTTTATTGGAAAGATAATCTCATGCCATCAGAGCATTCGCATCGGGCCTCCCAGTAAAACTGAAATAATGACAACAATCGGATCCCTCAAGAAAAAGAAGGCGGTGGGTATTAATGGCATCTCTGCCGAACTATACCAAGCGGCATCAAATTCATCGGCTGATCTGCTACAGCCGCTTATATGCAGAGCGTGGGATAGTGAAGAATTTCCGAAGGAGTGGAAAAGAGGGATTATTATTAAGCTACCAAAAAAGGGAAAACTGATGGAGTGTGGAAACTGGAGAGGTATATACGTTCTTCCAGCTGTAGCCAAAATAATGGCTAGAATAGGTCAGGTTTTCGCGCTAGATCCTCCTGCATCAACCACATAAACACCTTACGGATCATTATAGAGCAATGCGTTGAGTACAGGTCTCCGGTACATTTACTCTTTATCGAGTTCGAGAAGGCTTCCGACAGTTTGAATCAAGATGTTCTATGGTTGGCCTTACGCAGGAGAGGCTTCCAAGGAAAACTCATAGTTATTATTAAAGCTACGTATGAAGGTGGTAAGTGTCTCGTTTTGCACAATGGTAAGATGTCTGAGGATTTCGAAGTCCAAAGTGAAGTACGTCAGGAGTGTATACTGTCACCACTATTGTTTTTGGTGGTTATCAGCGAGGTACTACGTGCAGAATTTTTTATTTATTTTAACGAACTTGATTCTCAAGTGGGTATGAATACACTTAAAGTGCCTGAGCTGAGCACGTGTAAAGTTTTTTAGAAAATAGAGAGAGAAAGAAAGATGTTTGGGCTCAGTGGTTATTTCGCTCCATGGGTTGCATCCAGCATTTGATAGGGACACTAAATTCTTAGTGGGAGTTGACTTCTTGTTGATTTCTAGTCAACTACTCATATTACTTGATTTTCGTTAACTGAAAAAATGAATTTGTTTCGGGCGAGCCTGGGATTCGAACACCGAACCTTCCGATTTGGAAGCCAGTCCACTGCCACTTGAGCCACGGCAACCCACATTGACGGAAGGCAACTGTGGAATTCGATGGACAATGACATCTTACCTTAAACACCTTGACTACGCTGACGATGTAAGGGGCTCAAAATAAACACAGCCAAAACCAAAGCCCTTAGCACTTCCAACACGCCCACTCAACTTAACATTTCCAGACAGGAGGACGAGAAAGTTGACTTTCTATACTTAGGAAGTGTGGTCTCGACTAACCGGGGTGGCACCGAACTGGATGTGTACAGTAGAATTATCGGGAAGCCTAAAGCTGCGTTCGGAATGCAATCTAAAATCTGGAAAGGCAATGTTTTCAGTTTAAGAATGAAGCTGCAACTGTTCCGCTCTAATGCAGTACCAGTCCCAGAAATACTTGGAAGGTGGACACCACTATCCCACGCAAGCTGGGTTTTTTGGCCCAATCCTATCTCTTATGCACAGCTTTATCAGAGAACCGACCAAGGACCTATAGACATTACTATACGTGGGAAGAAAGTGGTAATGGACTGAATACACCCTACAGCGCGAAATCAGTTCTATTGTGAAGTACGCCATGCAGTGGAATCCGCTTACCCAAGCAGGCAGATCAACGGGTCGTCTGAGACATACGTGACGCAGAACATTCGAGGAGGAATCGAACTCTTTAGGAATGAGTTGCAGAACACCGAACAAGATGGCGCGCAGGTGTTGTTGACGCCCTACGCATAAATATGATTTTGGACATACAAGCGCCGCGGCTGCCTCGGATAAAGCGAAATTTGGGAGTCCAATGTTTCACGCCTTTTTCGAGCACTGGGCCCGCAAATTTTGCACACCAAATAAGCACTTTTTGTGGGGGTAACGGCGTCTCAATAATGGCTTTTTTGTGGATTTTTTGTACTTCAAATGCGAAAATTCAACCAAAAATGAGCCTCATCTCTGAAAGAAATTTTGTATGATGAAAAAGTGGATCAAAAGCAATCTTGTTTTCGGCGCATTTACCAAAAATACGACGCACACCACGTCTTCAATTCTTGCACGAGTTGCATCGTGTGAGCTCAGAAACTATGATCTTTCCGTTAAATGTTCCATTAAGTGGATGGGCACAACACGATTGCTGTGCACGATGGCGAATCGACTCATTCGGGTCTTAACTGAACGCTTAACAGAAGCAACAGCTTTTTCGGTGTGTACTGTACGTCGCTACGGATGCGTATCCATGATTGCCCTACTTGGTCAGTCAATGGTAACAGACGGTAAATTTCGTTCTTTTCGAAAAAAAAAATTGCGCAATTTACAAACGTCTTATTCATTCTATTCTATGGTGAAACGCGCAAACCAAATCTGCTATTTTTGTATTTCTGTATTCCTGTCCCTGTATTTTGTTGACATCTTAACGCTGTCATTATGACATCTTAGGAAGCTCTGTGGAATGCTTACTCAAGATTGATGGAAACGATGTGTTGATCTTTAGCATCGTCTCGATGTTTCTCGCCTTTGAATCGGGTCCTATGTCAATGTGCATGTAACATTTCCTTCACGGATGGGTAATTGTTACAATTTCGCAGGTTGAGTTTTCACAGCGCTTATAACTGACTTTAATTATGTTCTCCATTGATTCCGGCCTTCATTGGTTTTTCTTTGATTCCTTTACAAAAAATTCCGTCAGTAATAGTCGGTGCTGACTTGCTAGAATCTTTAGAATCTAGTGTCTTTAGAATCTTTTACTCGCATATATGTTAATCATTTTATTTATTTATATATTCATTTAATCTACCATTATGATAATCAACAGGTTTGGAAATTCATGAACGAAACTTAATAACTAAAACTAATAATATAGTAAATATATAAAAATCTATCTGGATTTTGTGCTCACCGCTGGAATAAATAATTAAGTGCCGCTCTTGCTTAATAAAAAGCGTATTTATGTAGGTTAAAGCGTGTAGTAGAACTTCTCCCGCAGAGTTTCTCGTTTCGATACCGTTTCCTTCGTGGACAGTTCGATTGCCCGAAAAAGCATTTCCTTCGTTGATGTTCTATTTAAAAGATTATCAACGTGGCTGCAAAATATTTCTTACTCCGATTGTTCACTGCGTACTTGCTTAGGCCACGACGACATGGAATGTCGTTTAATTGCCAGGGTGCACTGATCGTTCGCTATTGTTTGATATGTTTATTTTCTTATTCAGGAGTTCTCAGTATAAGGGCAACTCGCTTTGTATTTTGTTTCGTTATGTAGTAATACATTTTGTAAGCTTGCCTTTGCATGTTTAAATACCAAGCCATATTTCCGACACTTCGTGATTTGATTTCTTGAACATACATTGATTTTACGTTGCCGTAATAACTTTTACCCATCATTGTGTCGACATTCCCCTGCTTTTGCCATATAAAGATATATGCAAATCATTTCTTATAGTTTTTTTCTCCATTAACAATGAGAATATTAAGAATTCTGTAATTGTTTCGTTAAGGTGCAACACTTTGCATAGCCTTAGAGATTTATTTGTTGTCTGTAACAGCAATAATAAGTTGGGATAACTTGGTCTAGACAAAGACGTGTCTCATTACTCGTATTTGCTTCCCTAACAGACAAATCTGAATATAATCTCATATTCCAATTTTGTTAATTTTAGTACGATGCAGAAATTGTTTATTTGGAAAATAAAGAACGCGACCAAGCGCAGGAACTAGAAGCCATATCTCGTGAAATAACAAAGGCTGATCAAATTTTTCGTCAAGGCAGCGAACAGGTTAGTCTAAATATCACCACGCTGCATTCAAACTATTTTAAAAAATACACCACTTTTAAATTTCTCTAGTTACAGACACTGCAATACGTTGAGGAGGAGAACGAACTTGTGAAACAGCAAGAGAAAACACTTAAATCTGAAATAACACTATTACGATCAAAACTAGCCAATTGTGAGACTGAATTACTGCAGTGCAAGAATAAAATACGAATTCTTATGGATGATATCCAAATTGAACAAAGAGCAATATCAAGTAGGCAAAAGGATAATCGGTAAACAGTTTGTTAATTTGTATTTGTTTGTATTGAAGTTCGTTTCCAATTTGTAGGCAAAACGTGGAACGTGATTTTTTAATTGAAATGGAAAGAATCCAAACAGAAATCGATCAGGCAATACACAATACTGATACATCAACTAAAACAACAGAAAATTTAAAAAAAGAAATCAACTTGATTGAGAACGCCATTGCGGAAAAAAAGCGTCAGGTAAGATAACATTTATTTTTATTTAGGTTTTTAGATGCCGAAAATCAAATAGAACATATATCGTGTTTCCTTTGACTGTTGTTAAATTTTTAAATTTGTTTCTAGTAGTACTATGCTGGTTGATGCGAAGTTGAACACATAAATTAATGACTACACTTTATAAAGTTTTAATCGAAAATAAGCATCTCTCAGCCTTACTTTACTTTTATGTAACTCAAACAGCTATCTCTATTTACCGTAATTTTCTGTTAATAACCTCCAATTGTGCACACCAAGTTGATTGTGATCCCTTTAGATATGAGTGAACCACCCAAGGCAAAGTTCCTCTATTGGGTTGCCTCGTCGTCATGAACTTGAATAATACTTTTTTCGGGTCGGAAAGCGTTGGTGTTCTTTCAACATGTCCTAGCTATATAAGGCATCGTGTTCTGCCTTCGTCTACTACTAAGCATATCTTAGCTGCTTCTGTTTTAATATCCGTAAATGTACCAGTGACATCGCACTGATTTATCAATGTCGTTACCATAAGCGAGATTTATGAAATATTGTGTCCTTGATGATCGTCGTGTCACATCAAAAGTCTAGGTTCATCATTCATCATGTCATTCCACAAGAGATAAATGACTCAAGTCATTTAAATGACCTAAAGCAATTACTGAAACGACTGCTGTAATACGGACTTCACATTGTCGTTTTGTGACGAGTATTTAAACGACTTTCGTAATAGGGGCGAATATTACTTTCTAACAGAAACTAATCTACTCTCAGTCACCGACTACCTCTCGTGCTGTACGCATCGTTTCAACCGGCGGCTTCATATACTGTGCTTACTGTGCTAGTGCATAACTCCCGTTACTCACTCATCTAATCTCTTTTTCTTCCACTTTGTTTTTGTGCTGAATTCCACTCATCTCGCGAGTGATAGTGATTTTTTTGTTCCACAATGGCCTCAGGGCCAAAAGTGAAGTCAAAAAATAGGTTTCTGAGGTCGCACTTTCTGAACCCCCCCCCCCAGCCTAAAAGAAATAAAATGTCTTCTAACCTACTTGATATGTTTCCCGAACTTCCGAAAAACATCAATCAAAAAAACCCAAGATTTATTATTATCGCCCCACAAAACGAGAAACAACCTCTTTCGTCTGTGAGCATTTTTGCTCTGAGAAAAGCTATCGATGCTATAAGCACCGAATATATGCAGATCTCCCAACTTAGAGGTGGTAAGATCTTAATCCTCACGAAAAATCAAACGGTTGCGGACAGATTCATTTCCACAAAAAACCTTTCTAACCTCTGCCCTGTCACGATCACTCTACACACTCAACTTAATTCATCTAAAGGCATAGTTTACGCTCCCTGTCTAATTAGTGTTCCTGCGGAAGAAATTATATCAGAAATGAAAAATCAAAAAGTAACAGAAGTCTACAAATTTACGAAGCAAGTAGATAACAAGCGGATTCCAACAGGTTTGATGCTGTTTACTTTTGACACATTTCAAGTGCCAAATTCCGTCGAAATCGGATGGTATAATGCCAAAGTCACTGAGTATATTCCCAATCCCATGCGGTGCCAGAACTGCCAGCTACTTAGTCACACCACTAAACGGTGCAACGGTACCATCATGTGTCATAATTGCAATCTTCCACCACACATAAACTCTAAATGTTCCCGAACTTTGTTGACGATGATGACAGCTCATAATTCTCATAAAGTAAACTACTTAAAATTACCAAACTTAAATGTTACGCCACATAGTTCTTCATTATCACATTCCAGAAAAAAACAGAATTCCTCCACCCTTTCGTTGGCTTCGACTAATGAAAGTTTGTGGAACATTAGCTTTAAAAACATGACTCTCGTAACCTTGCAATGGAACATGAAAGGATTTGTAAATAACTACGACGAGTTAAAGATGTTAATTACTGAACACAATGCATCTATTGTATCTCTCCAAGAGACTCACTGTGCCTATAAAACTAAACCTTTAATTCCAAAATCATTCAAGGGCTACTTTTCAAATTCCCCATGCAACAAAACGTCCAAACAAGGTGTCGGTATTATGGTAAAAAGAAATATTCTCCATACGCCAGTTCCTATAAGCTCCAATCTCTTAGTATTAGCAGTGAAAATTAAAACTAAATTGGAATTTACATATATAAATTTGTATCTCTTACCAGGACAAGTCATAAAGAGACGTGATCTGGAAAATATTTTAATGCAGGTTCATGGTCTCATAATAATTGGGGGAGATATTAATGCCTGGAGTGTTCTTTGGGGTTCACCTTGCACAAACAAAAAAGGTTCTCTTTTAGAAATTTTTTTAACAAATTCTAACTTTCTTTTACTGAATGATGGCTCTCCTACTCACTTCTCTACACACAAAACCCTTACCCACATTGACATCACTTGTTGCTCTCCTGAGCTATACCCAAAAATGCAATGGAGAATTTTGAATGATCTGCACAATAGCGATCATTTCCCTATCTTAACAAACCTTAATTTAGGAACGAAAGCAGACTCCACGCGTCCAATGTCAAAATATAAAACAGACCAAGCAAACTGGGATGAATATAAAAAACTTACCACTGAATTCAAACATACTTTTATCACAATTACAAACATTAACAAATCAGCAGCTATATTTCAAAAATCCCTCCGAAATGCAGCTAATAAAACTATTCCACAAACATTTCCCAAGCACCGCAAATTGTTTGCTCCCTGGTGGAACGAAGAGCTTAAAAATTTAAGAGACAAAAAAGTGTCAGCCTGGAAAAAATTCAAAAAAAATTCTATTAAAACCTTATTTCGTTTAAGAAAGCCAATGCATTATTTAGAAGAACATTAAAAGCAAATAAAACTAAGAGTCTTAATGACATCACTTCATCTATTAATCCCCGCACCTCTGTAACCAATATCTGGAACAGAATCAAGCGCTTTAGTGGCTCAGCTATTTTCCAGACTATTAGATGTATCGACACCAACTCGGGACCTCTTATCACCTCGTCAGAAATAAGTAATCATTTCGCAACCACTTGGTCGAATTACTCCAATGATACTAATTTCCATAACAACCTTAGACAAGAAAAAAATAGTCTACACAACATAACCCTTCCCCCTACTAATTCTACCAGTATTCACCTCGAGCAATCCATTTCTCTCTCTGAATTAGAATCGTGCCTAAGTAAACTGAAAGGTAAGACACCCGGTAGAGATAGACTTTCGTATCCTATGTTCAAAAATCTATCAACCAAAGCGAAGATCGTTCTTATTAGTCTATATACGAGTAACACAATATTTGATACAAGTCTCATACCGCAATATTGGAAGGTTGCTACAGTCATAACCATTCCCAAACCCAATAAGGAGATACACAAAGTAAACGGATATAGACCCATCTCACTGTTACCATGCATATCCAAGATTTTAGAAAAGATTGTAGCAAAGCGTCTTCTCTGGTATACCGAATCCAAAAAACTAATTTCTCCATCTCAAGTAGTTTTTAAGCCCAAAAGAGGATGCCAAGATGCTTTGCTCCATATCGATAGTTATATATTAAACGCTATCTCAACCAAAAATCATGTTTCAGTACTTTCCCTCGATTTCGAGAAAGCCTTCGACAGAATAGGCATCCATCTAGTTCTAAAAAAGCTGAGAGAATGGCGAATAGGTCCTAAAATATATACCACAGGGATCCCCCCTTTCAGTAATGCTTTTCTCTATTGCATTCGATGAAATCAGCCTTATTATATCCAAGTATAAAATTCTAGATCACTGTTGTTATGCTGATGATGTATACATACTTTGTAAGAACAATGATTTAGAATTAATAAAAACAACTTTTTCGTACTTAATAAAAGATATTGCAGACTGGTCGACTTACTCAGGTGCAAATATAGCATTACAGAAGTGTAAAACATTCCACATTTGTAAAAAAAAATGTTGCCCTAGCTTAAAATTAAGTATAAATGAAGTTGAAATACAATCTGTTAGCAAATTGAGTATTTTAGGATTAATTTTTAACAGTAAATTTAAATGGACAGATCATTGTATAGAACTTAAAAAAACACTTGCTGCTAGGCTTAATCTTATTAAATACCTTTCTTCAAAAAAATGTAAAGTTCACACAAATAAACTAAGTTACATAACAAAAATGTTAATTCTAAATAAAATAGACTATGGCCTCGGCATTTACGGAAACTGTCCAAAATCAACACTCAACATAATAAAACCTACATACCATCAAGCTGCAAGGCGATCAATATATGCATTTCAAACTACGCCAATAAAAAATATACTAGCTGAATCCGGCCTGCCCACTCTTACCGAAAGATATGAAGAAATAATTTCAAAGCTTGCAAAAAAACTCTTGTTTCCCTCAAGATTGGTAATAAACAAAGATGTAACCTCTGCCCTTCGATCCAGACGCCAAAAAAGAATTCCATCAGCAATTTCATGCATATGGAGTCACATAACATCATTCAACCTGCCCACTAAAATCAGCTACTTTCAAGCTCCATCGTATCCTCCTTGGTTGTGTAGACTGGAATCTTTTGAGCTGTCAATGTCAAATTTCTCAAAAGATATAACCCCAAAAAACGTATACCAACAAATTTTCAACACCATAGAAAATGACCTCAAGACCAAGAACTGGAAGTTCATCTTCTCTGACGGGTCTAAAACGGAAAACCACACAGCTTTTGCGGTTACAACCCAAAATGGTAAGCTCATTAAAGTTGGCCTCCTGCCGGAACATGCTTCAATTTTCACCGCTGAAGCTTTAGCAGTCTACGAAGCCTTAAAATACGCCGCTTCTAACAAAGGCCACTTTGTCATTTGCACAGACAATCTCTCGGTCATCCATGCTATCACGAACCTTAACAACTGTTCTCCAGCAATTATGATTCTCAGAGACATTATTATAAAAGCTCCACAAAAGATCAAAATTATGTGGGTCCCTGCTCACCAAGGCATAATGGGTAACGAATACGCGGATAAAGCCGCTAACTCTGCCGGTAAATCACCCATACTTTTATTCAACACATTCAGCGAGTCAGATCTTTTAAGACTCATTAATGCAGAAATAAGGTCCGTCCAGAAGCAAAGGTGGTCAACATACGTTCATCACTATTCAAAAATAAACAACAATAAAACGCACCCAATATACCCAGCGGACACGCCAAAAGAAACTATTTCCAACTTCCTAGATCACATAAGCCAGCATTTACCTAACAAAAATCAAAACATATATGAAGTGCTTAAGAATATCACTGCACAAAACCTAGAAACTATTCAAAAAAATAATTCTAAAACTGAACTATAAATTGTAATTTTTAATAATTTCCTATTTTTATCAGCGAGCCGATAGCCTATGCAGCTTGTGCTCTCTAAAACTAACTTAGTAATTTAAGATTATTTTTGTTAGTTTGTATAATAATAATAATAATAATCTACTCTACTCTACTCTAGACTCTAGACTATATTTATGCGCTCCCATCCTGAATGTTTATTCTCGGGCTTTGTTTCCTTAGAATGTTATTTTTGCATTTTGGTAAAATTTCTTAACTTCATTTCTGGAGAAACAATTCTTTATAGCCTCGATCAATTACTAGCTCATTATTTTTCTATTGGAAATATTTTCCTCTCGTCTCTTTTGCCCATGAAGTTGCAATTAGTTTTGGTCTTACTATGCAGTGCCTTGTCAGCGTCCATCAGACTAGAAGTTTTGTCGTGAGAAGCCCATCACTTCACATGCAGCGTGTCTGATGATTTGGCGACAATATCATTATTGATATTCTCGTTTGACGGTGGGTTCATGGATTTCCGGAGTAATTTTGGGAAACTCAATCAGAAAGAAGTCTTATGCAATTTATTTTCCCAGTAGTACGTATTGATATATCGGCATTCCCAAACTGACTCTGTCCGAGTGAATGGTTCCGAGGAAAGTTGAGACATCCAGAATAACAAGGCTGTGATTTTGATTACTCGTACTTGCGGTTTTCGCCTCGCCGTAACGTGTATTAGGGTAAGTTCTTTGGCGGAGGTTGCGTATGCAGGATAACTAAGAAGGACTATCTTAATCTTAACGTTGTACGAGTACTTACCGATCTTTGGTCAAGTGATTCTACTTTTTCCTTGAAAGTTAGTGCATATCAGGCTTATGTTGACAAATTTACCAGATTTGCAACCAAATAAGCGCTGGTTGTTTTACATACAGCACTTATCATAGTAGAGTTGTTTTCATTCTTCTAAGGCCTCCACTAAATGTTCATCTATGTGAATTCCTCCGCCGAAATGTCTGTATTGTACCATATTTGAAGCCAGCTTATCCACCGATAAGCTTATGCATGTCTGAGATCGGTTCACTTGCTCACCTTGAAATGTGTTCCACTGTGGTTTTTTTTTAAAACTCGGTTTGTTACACCAGCTGACCCTCGATACATTCGAATTTCCGTCAGTGTCATTTTTCTTTATACTTGCCGTACATGGTCCAACATTACGATGCATATCAACTCCAATTTCATCAAAAAGTTCCCGGTATTTATTCTTAGAATGATAAATACAGGTTTGTTCAGTTAAATGGATATCGTCGCCTTCAAAATAATTCTCCCTGACTGCAATACACTTATGTCAGGGTTTTTTAAGGTCTTTTTTGCGAATTGCTTCATGTAAACGCCTCATAAAGCCCTAATAATACTTCTTGTTGACAGTCTGGCCTGCAGGGAGATATTTATGTTACACAACAATATTGACATAAAAACAACGTGTATTTTTCGGTCTCGTTTCATATGAAGCACGCTATTCACATCAAGCAAGTGTCGTACTCATAATTACATGTCTCGTCACTAGTAATGATACGTTTGATGTTAGGTTAGGTCACAATCATCCTCAGAAAGCACCAGCACCAGCTTTTCAGCAACACGTCTCAATCCCAACTGATTGGTTAAAATGCCAATCAGTTCCAATCGAATGTTGGTCATATATGCTAGCTTCCTGATTGTCAATTTTCGGTTTACGACCACCAAATCTTTCATTTCATTGACGTGTTTCTAGGTATTGATGCCGATGTTCTGCTAGAACGGGTGTCATCGTGGACGGCTTCGCTGTCATATCTAAAGCATACATTCCAATCGTAAACCATTGTTTTCTTCAGAGCAACGTTGCTAAAATGTAATACTTTTTCAAAGTATCCCATGTTTTTGTGCCGTTAATTTCATATCTAACATAAAATTTAATGCAAATTCGTTGCTCAGTTTTTGTATCCATTTCAAAAATCGCCGAGAAGGAAAAAATGGATGTTAACACAACGCAGTACCTTTCACAAATATCATGCTATGTGGCTAAAATTTGGTGGGAATGTCAAGGAGAATTGAACTAAAATAAAAAAATCGGTCAAACGAAAACGCCACACGTTGGCTATTCCGGAATTTGTCACAATGATTTATGGGTTGCAATGATTATTGAGGGTTGCAATTTCTCGTTTATACAGTGGCACAAGAAAGCTCTTCCTCTACTGGTTAGTCATGCGGTCAACCCTCATCATTTCAATAAACAAAATTGCAAGTCATTTATACCAAAGATTTCCACTTGTCAGCCATACTTTAGATGAGAATGATCCAGCCCCACTGCAAGCCCCCTGTGTAAGGGTTTTCATAGGATAAAGAAAAGACACTTTTGATGTCCAAAAAGAACACAAAAATTGGACACTACTCGTACATCAGTACTTTGAAGCGATGAATCCAGATTTGAGGTTTGTGTTGTTGATGAACGGACACGTGTAATTCGCAACTCAAAGGAGGCATTTCACAAAGACCGCTTAGAACAAACAGTGAAGTTTCAAGCATCCCAAATGATATGGGGATATGCGGGCCGTGGTGTTGGTCAGCTATATTTCGTTAATGGGCTTGTGAATGCAGTTAAGTACCAGAGTAGGTTCTTCCTTCAATACCACTACTTCAAACAATTGAAGGAAGTTATATATTTCAACAAGATAGTGCTTCCTGCCATACGGTGAAATCAACTAAGGTTTGGTTAAATGCTGAAGCTGTTCCTTTGATGGAATGGCCTTCCAGCAGCCCTGATCTTTCACCAATTGATATCTTATGGCACAAAATGAAACAAGGATTGAGACAGCAACCGGCAAGGACACTTCAGAATTTACCCCAGAAAATAAGTGAAATATAGCAATCCTTCACTACTGAAGAATGCCAACAATGCCACGAATTCATGCTGTCATAAAAGATAAAGGCGATGCAACACAGCATATTTCAACATCGTAGACCAACTTTTTCGCGTTAAAATTTATGCAGCTCAACTACAATATTTTGTTTTTTTTTTTTTAACCAGCTACAACTACACAATACAATTCCTAACTTTCATTATATAATTTTTGTACGTGAAATAAAAGTTTTCTGTTCTATAAAAAACAAATAGTCATTATCTCTAGAATTAATATTTATTCAACCAAATTAAAGTTGATAGACCAACTACGAGTATTTTGCATTTGGGTCGAAGTTCGATTGGCCGTTAGTTACTCTAAGCTTTGTCTGAGTAATTAAATAAGACGGGTAACATATAATATTTCGAATTAGAGATAACACCATCCCTAGAGTTTATTTTAGTAGAGTAGATGATATGAAATCACCTAAACCGCTTCACATTTTGGTGCCTGCATAGAAGAAAAATTCACAATTTGAACTTTTGCTATTATTATTTTTTTAGGTCGAACAACTTGTGAACGAGATGAAAGAAGTTAACTTACAAAGCTTAGCCGTTACCCCATCAGATGAGATTCGCAATTTACTCGAAGGTAAATTCTTTTAATTGTTTACACGAATTATTACATTTTTAATTTTGTACATAGGTTCCAACCGTCCCGGTAGTAGTCGACGCATTATTGGTTCACCAAGACAGCTTGAGAATGCGGTACCTACCAGCAAAAACCCACATGGCGTTTGGGTATAAAATAGAAATTTAATCACCTTAATGCATTTTTATGTGGTATTTTTCACATAAGTATGTACTTAATTAAAATCAACGTTGTGCTACAACTAATAATTAAAAATAATTGTTGCACCCAATGCACATTTCGAGATGGCATAGATCTCATCTAGTTCTTTTAGTTCTTGTCTATTATTCAATGCTAATCGTGCTCCGTCAAATAGTTCTTATAAAAGAAAATTTAAGTTATTAAACGTAAAACATACATTCCGTTTAAATTTTGTGATTTTGTTACACATAAGTTCTATTAAAGGCCCTTATTGTGCGCAAAATATAAAGCGCTACATTGTGCACATAAAGTTTTTTTAAAAAAACAAAACAAAAAAACTGATAAACAAATCAAAAGTCTGATACGATCAGAATAAATTTTTACAAGCGGAAGTTTATTTCCCATTAGTTTAAGTTAGAATCTACTTTTAGTTAAATCATTAGAATGCACCTGGCACTGGCAAAGAAAATCAAAAAAAAAACACAAATTGTAACGCACTTAAAAAACACAAACACAAACAGCAATCTGCAATAATCAAACTTAAGGTTAGAAGAACATCTTCTATTATTTTTTTTTATCGAATTTTCTATTATCATTATTTTGTTTAAATTAATAAATAAAATCTAGTCTTAGTTTGAAAGCAATTCTGAAAGAGAATTAACGGACTTGCATTTATTACTTCATTACACAACGCTTTTATTATAATTTTTAATTTTTTTTTATTTGAATAGTTTTATTTTCAATCTTTTATTTGCGTAAAACATTTGCCATTAGTTAATTCTTCAACCCCATAATGCTCTGGAATTAGTTCAAGTGCTTTTGTAAAACCTTGTATATGCATTGAATAATACTGTCTATATAAACGAGTATGACTTGAAGTTTCAACTTCAAGGAAATATTAGATATAATTGTAACGAAAACAAAAACAATTTACGAAACCCTTAAAAAGACATATCCATTCCATTGTATCCAGAGAATAAAATCCAAATAGTATTTATCTGTTTAATCAGTAGTAGAAAATTAATTAGTAAAAATAAATATATATCTATATGTATGTGAAAGTATGCAAGTACTTAAATTTAGTAAAACATTAAATAGACGTGCTTCGTGTAAAAAAAAAACTCGAATTGTGTTTTTATTTATTTAATAGCTATGTATTACCCGCAACTCGTCTGTGTGGATTTTTTTTGTATCTAATCTGAATTTTTTGCACGGTACAGCATACAACGATTTTGATCGTCTTTCCATCTTTCAGAATTGTATACACATGATAGCATATGTGGAAAACTATGTTTTCCGGAAACCTTTTGTTTCGCAGAAACTTTATGGCCTTTCTCATTGCAAATGTTATTTTTAAATGAAGTTGCAGCCTTTTAATTGAAAGGGCAGATTCGTCGATCATTCAATAGATCAATAAATTTTCTTTTCCAAAACGTTATAAAAAAAATTGGAACATCTATGGACAGGTAACCCTATGGCTTACCCGTCTGGGGAGGTGGTTGCTACGAAAGTGATCTCCCATAATTTCACCAAGCAATAATAAGACTAAAGAAAAAAAAATATTTGAAAACGTTACAAATGGTCCAATATGCACTGACGATTGAAAATTGCAGCATAATTAATTTACAGTTCCACGAAGCGTGATGACAAGATGAGGTCAACAAGGCACAACAATCAAGTTTGTATCGTAGTCAGCTACGTCTCTGCGTGTTTCGAGGGCATTCAGTTTAAGAAGTTTGAGGCGGTTACGATAGAGAGGTAAAATAAATTGGTCATCCTAGATACCCTGGGAAAATCGAAGAAAACGACGTTGAATGTTCTCGATTCGGGATACTTAAAATATATAGGGTCGGGTACAAAGAAGTTGTCTGTAAATGATTGTTTAAAAAATTTGCAAAATAGTTGGCAATAATATGTGGGTCGGTCGATATATATCGAACGAGAGAGAGGGTCGATTGCCGTCTGATTTTCTTTTGTAGTTGAGGAATTGGTTGGTCTACGCTGTGTCGAGATAGCTCTGATAGAGACAGTTATAGAGCTGAGTGAATTGGAGGTAGGTTCCAACATAGTTAGAGCAGTCATAATAAGAATTAGTCCGAAGAATGTGTTGTGATCATGATGTTTTATGCCTAGAAAAGGGAACGTAAAGAGAAATGGAATTAAATATTTCACTGTAAAAAAATGGAGATAGCATAAGTTAAGGATAGGCCGGTAAAATCAAAAGGACATTTGCTAAGATAAATATTAATTTTGCGAAAATTAGCTTTACGGAATTTGTAAGAAGAGATGGTAGGGAAAGAAGTGGGCTGGGGTTATGAAGTTGTGGAAAAATGCGGGAGCAAGAGGGGGTGAAAGCTGTCGACAGTTGATAGAGTAAATGGACAAAACGTTACTGTGGAGTTAATAGGATCGCTAGTGAAAATAAGGTCTAGTTACCTACCGATGGAGTTAGGGACGCCACTTACTTGGCATACGTTTGAGTCAGTTATGCTAGGAATGAATAGACATTCCTTGGATGAACTAGCTTTTGACGCGGAAAATAAGTGATGGAATCCGCTTCAGCAGGGGCAGATTAAAGTCACCAAAGATAAGGATATCGTCGATGGAATCACTTAGGCCAATTGCTTTAATAGCAAGAATGTAGGATTCGATAGGTTGAGCTGGGAGAATGTAGCAACGCATAACGTACAGGGACCTATTGGGAAGTGTTATTTTATTATTATTATTATTATTATTATTTATTTTATTAAATAGTAAATAAATTACAAATTCAATAACTTAAGCTAGAAATTAGCTACCAGGGCTATCTACTAGAGTGGTAAGAGAATTTAATTTAGAGATTATTATATATATACATTTTTTTTTTAAATGAGATTTTCGAGTTTCAAATCTTTAATTATATTGTACACTAAGTTAATATTATCTATGTTAATTTCATTTAAAAGATGTTGTATGTTGTTATTGGATATTTTAGTGCAAGTCAGTGAGATTTTTGGACAGGCCAGAAGATGAGTCATTGTGAGGGTTGAGTTGTTATCTTCACAAAGATAGCAGACGGGAGGTGACTCCCTGTTGAACAGGTGCCTATGCGTTATGTATGAGTGGCCTAGTCTGAGTCTGATGTATATTTTTAGTTTTCTGTGAGATATATTGTTAGGATAAATTGCTCTGACGCCGTTTGGATTTATGATTTTGTAGGAATGGTTGTAATTTTCCCAAGCAGTTCTTCTTTTGTATTTCCAATTTTGGAGCAGAAAATTCGAGGTGTCCCTTTTATTATGTTGAATGAATACTTTAAGTGGTTCCTTTGAGGCTGATTTGGCTTCCGCATCTACTGCCTCATTGCCGTGAATGCCGACGTGGCCGGGGATCCAAACGATTTTTAAGGTCTCTGAATTCAGGATGAGATGGTTTCGTATTAATTCGATTATTTCAATGGAGTTGGAGATGTTTTTTATAGCTCGTATTGCAGAAAATACAATAGTTTTTTTCTTTTGAAAATGGGTTATCGCTTTGTATATGGCAAACGCTTCAGCGGTGAAAGTTGATGTATATGTTGGCAATAGTCCTTTGGAAACAACGGAACTGGTCTCATCAACCACGGCAAAAGAGGTGTAGGTGTCTGCTTTGGATGCATCTGTGAATAGCAGTTTCCATCCAAGCGATTTATATTTGACCAGTATATCCAGAAAAAGAGTTTTGTAGATGTCGTCCGTAGTTGAGCCTTTTGGATGGTTACAAAGATCGGTGTTTGTGGTGTAGTTTCGTAGATTCCAAGGTGGTTGGCTCAACCTTGTGTGATCTTGAAAGGAGATTGGTACGTTAAAATTTTTTGCAAAGGTGATTGCCCGGCATAGTGTGGATTGCATTTTTTGGTGTCTCTTCCGATTTAGGATCTTCTTGACCTCAGAATGGATGGCTGTTTTTTGTGAAGAATTTATTTTTGTTATTATTTTTGAAGTGAGGAAATCTATTCTGTCCGTTAAATGCGGGAGTCCAGCTTCGGTTAGTATGTTCATAATGGGAGTTGAACGTATGGCTCTCATACAACTTCTGGCGGCAGCGTGATAAGGTGTTGTGACAGATCCCAAAGATGATTTTGAGCATTTACCGTAAATTGGTAAGCCATAGTCAATTTTTGAAAGTACTATAGATTTAATTAAATTTATGATAGTATTGATGTTGGAGAAACTATTTTTGGAGCATAAATATTTAATTAAATTGACTCTGGCAGTTAAGCTTTTTCTTAAATGGATACAATGATGCTTAAAACTAAATTTGGAATCGAATGTAATGCCTAGAAATTTCATAGTATTAACATTTTTTATAAAACTATTGTTTAAGTTAACTTGAATAAATTTTGAACAATTGTGTTTTTTGCATATGTGAAATGTTACAGATTTTGAATTTGAAATTACCGATCCCGAGTAATTACCCCATTGGAGGAGAGCTTCTACAATCCGAGAAAAAATATCTCCCAATTCGTGCAGGTTTTTATTCTTAGAAAAAATAATTAAGTCGTCAGCATAGAGTGAGTGCTCAACGTTGCGGAAACTGTCTATTATGTTGCTAACTTCGTTAAAAGCGATGATGAATAGAACCACTGATAGTGGTGATCCTTGGGGGATGCCATTGTTTAGTTTATGTGGGTTTGAGTGAATGTTGCTATATTTTATTCGGAAGTATCTGTTCGACAAAAAGGATTTTATGTATTTATAAATTTTTGGTCCGATTTTCCATTTTATTAGTTGATCCAAAACAACATGTGCCCCGATCCTGTCAAAAGCTTTTTGAAAGTCAAGGCCAAGGACAGTGGCTTGATTTCGTTCAGACAATGTTGAGCAAATGAAATGGTCAATATGAAGAAGAGCATCTAACGTGGATTTCCCTTTTTTAAACGCGACTTGTCGGTTGTCAATTAGTTTGTCCTTCTCGAGAAACCAAAATAGGCGTTTCGTTATGATTTTTTCCAGAATTTTCCCGGTACATGGAAGGAGGGATATTGGGCGATAACCAGAGGTTAAAGTGGGGTCTCCATTTGGTTTGGGTAATGGAATGATGTTTGCCGTTTTCCAGGCTTGTGGGATTATAGTTGTGTCAAATACTCTGTTGTAAAGTTCCAGGAGACGTGTTTTAAGAGCCTGTGGAGAGTTTTTTTAACATTGCATAGGAAATGCGATCGAATCCCGGAGTTTTTCCTTTGACTGTTTGCAGACACGAAGTGAGTTCCAACATATTAATTTCTGATTCAATGGAAATAGCTGAAAGACTGGGGTTAAAAGATAGGTTTAAATCGTTAAACGTTCTTTGTTTTACACTGGTGAAAGCGTCTTCGAAGTTGGAGTCGTCGGAAGATTGTTCCCATGTATCGGCAAAGTGTTCTACAATTTTTCTGGGACATGTCAGCGCTGTAGTTACTGTTTTAATTGTTTCAATTTTGTATGGGGAATATGTGCCTGTTAGCGATTTTATGTCGGCCCAAAGTTTTTGGGGCGTTGCCCTTGGGCTTATGTTAGAAGTAAATTTTTCAAAACATGCCCTTTTTTCAGCTTTCACTTTTTTACGGAATTCTGCATTTAGTTTGCGGTATAAGACTAAGTTTGGATCAGTAGGGGATTGTTTAAACTTGTACCAAGCTTTTTGTTTTTGTTTACGTAAAGAGCTTATTTCCTTATTCCACCAAGGGGGTGATTTTTTATGGCTTTTATTGTAGGTTTGGGGGATTGCTTGGTTTGCTGCCGTGCGTATAGATTTGTGAATAAAAGCAGCTTCTTTGTTGGTGTTTGAGGATCTTTTTCTTGCGAGCAATTCTTTAGTAACTGTAAATCGAAATAAATCCCAGTTGGCCTTGTCGAGAATAAACTTTATGGGTTTTCTTAATTGCTGATTATTGTGACTGGTAGTAAAGTTAATGAAGATTGGAAAATGATCGCTCCCTGAAAGGTTGTCGGATATGTCCCAAGTAGTTTTATTGAGGAGAGAGGGCGTGATTAGTGAAACATCAATGTGGGTAAACGTTCTATGGGTGGAAAAGTGGGTTGGTCGACCGTCATTAAGTATAGCTAACCCAGAGTTAGCAATAAAATGCTCGACTGTTTTGCCGCGTTTGTTAAGTTTCTCAGAACCCCACGATGGACTCCATGCATTAAAATCACCTGTTATAAGGACTGGGTTATTAATACCTTTGATGATGTCTTCGAGGTCTTTTGTAGAAAAAAATTGATCTGGATGGATGTAAAGGGAGATAATTGTAAATTGGATATTTAAATTGATTTGGACTCCTATTGCTGATATGTTTGAATGGATTGTGATGCTTGAATGTGGAATTGACTTATGGATGAGGATTCCAACGCCCTGTTTTGAAGTCGACACCGAGTCAACATTGTGGAAGTATGGCGAGTATTGTTTGGGGGGAGTTTTTTCAGCTTTCACTTTTTTATGGAATTCTGCATTTAGTTTGCGGTATAAGACTAAGTTTGGATCAGTAGGGGATTGTTTAAACTTGTACCAAGCTTTTTGTTTTTGTTTACGTAAAGAGCTTATTTCCTTATTCCACCAAGGGGGTGATTTTTTATGGCTTTTATTGTAGGTTTGGGGGATTGCTTGGTTTGCTGCCGTGCGTATAGATTTGTGAATAAAAGCAGCTTCTTTGTTGGTGTTTGAGGATCTTTTTCTTGCGAGCAATTCTTTAGTAACTGTAAATCGAAATAAATCCCAGTTGGCCTTGTCGAGAATAAACTTTATGGGTTTTCTTAATTGCTGATTATTGTGACTGGTAGTAAAGTTAATGAAGATTGGAAAATGATCGCTCCCTGAAAGGTTGTCGGATATGTCCCAAGTAGTTTTATTGAGGAGAGAGGGCGTGATTAGTGAAACATCAATGTGGGTAAACGTTCTATGGGTGGAAAAGTGGGTTGGTCGACCGTCATTAAGTATAGCTAACCCAGAGTTAGCAATAAAATGCTCGACTGTTTTGCCGCGTTTGTTAAGTTTCTCAGAACCCCACGATGGACTCCATGCATTAAAATCACCTGTTATAAGGACTGGGTTATTAATACCTTTGATGATGTCTTCGAGGTCTTTTGTAGAAAAAAATTGATCTGGATGGATGTAAAGGGAGATAATTGTAAATTGGATATTTAAATTGATTTGGACTCCTATTGCTGATATGTTTGAATGGATTGTGATGCTTGAATGTGGAATTGACTTATGGATGAGGATTCCAACGCCCTGTTTTGAAGTCGACACCGAGTCAACATTGTGGAAGTATGGCGAGTATTGTTTGGGGGGAAATGGGTGGCGGCCGGTTGGGAGATGTGTTTCTTGCAGGCAAATAACTTTTGGTTGGATGTCTTTTATGAGTATTTGCAATTCGTGTAGGTTATTCAAGTAGCCATTGAGGTTCCATTGAAGAACACTAAAGCTTTGGCATACTGAAGGATAAGAGTTTTGTTTTTTATTTTGAAAGAGAAAATTTTTTGAAGATTTTGAAGGCATCTTTTGTATTAAATTATCGTCCGCGGAGGCCTGGTTTTTGTAAGGAAGTTCATTTCTAGGTTGATTCATCATCGTGATTTATATGATTGTCAGGTAAGTAGTATTTATTTTGTGTTAGGAGTGAGTTTGTTAATTTTGTTAAAGGAGACGAAAGGCTTGAATGTGTATGTGATTTTGTAGTTTCAGTTGAAAGTGTTTGCGGGAAAGAGCAAATATGTGTGCTGTTGTTGTCGCTAATGGGTAGTGCATTGTTATTGTTATTATATTTTTTTTGTTGTGTGGGGTAATCAGAAGATGTGTTTTGAGAGACATGAGTATGTATTGTGGGAGTAATCGAGCCAGTACCGTAGATCTTTTGATCGCTTGTGTTTTTATTATTTGTTGTTGATGAATTTGTAAATAGGGTTTGGGGGATTGCCTTAGTTGTATTGCTTCTTGGAATAGAGAGAGCAGATGATTTGGAAGAAGTGGAGGGAGGAGACAGAGGTGAAGGAGGTGTAGGATTTAATGAAGAACTTGTTTGTTTGATTGCTATAGATGAGCTCTGTACTATTGAAGAGTATGTTTTAGAAAGGAGGGGAATCGGATTTTGTTCTTTATATTTTTTTTTTGCATCAGACATAGAGTATTTATTCACCGTTTTAATTTTTAGAATTTCTTTAGCCTTGATGTATGCCTTGCAGTTTTTTGAAGATGATGGATGTTCTTCGGAGCAGTTGGCGCATGATGTGCGCGTACAGTTGTTCGGTTGATGGAGGGGTAGGTTACAGGTTTCGCAAGATTCTGAAGAAGTGCATCTTTTTTTTGTGTGGCCGAGGAGTTGGCACTTGCGACAGCGCATAGGATTAGGGTAATATTCTTCTATTTTTACGTTATACCAACCTATATTGACAGTAGAGGGAGGTCGAAAGCGATCAAATGTAAACAGAACTAGTCCGGTGGCACGAAGGTTGTTTTCAGGTGTGATCTTTTTAAATTTAAAGACATCCGTTACGCCTTGGGATTTCATTTCGTTTATTATTTCATGTTCAGGCACGTTACTAAGACATGGGGCGTAGGCTGTACCTTTGCAGGAATTGAGGTTAGAATGGAGTTTGACCGAGATGGGACACAAATTAGCTAGTTTTTTTTGGTTAAGGAACAGATTGGCTATTTTGGGGGATTTTGCAAGTAGAAGGAGGCTGCCGTCGCGTAATTCCGTTATATTTTCGTACGCAGTACTTATACCGTCGATGGCCTTTTTTAGTAAGAATATACTAAAAGAGGACAGAGGCGTTTTTTCTTCACTTGATGAAATGGTAATATACTTTGGGTCCGAAAGAGTTGTATTATTTTGTAAAGTATTGTCAAAATCAATATGTGTGGGGTTATGTTTTTTTCTGTTTTTCACATTTGGTTCAGGCACAGTTTGAGGCTCTTTGTTAAGCAGCTCAAACCTGTTGCCCGAGAGCACAGTTGGCCCAGGGGCCATAATTAATTACGCACTTGATCACACTGTATATATATTTTTGGGAGGTCGGAAAGAAAAAAAAATATTGGAGAAAGTTGTCACAAATACAGGGATAATACCGGTGCAAATTGAGAAAAAAGAAGCGAGAGCGATACTGAAAGACGAGCTTACGGCTTGAAAGTCAGACGGCGACTGAGTGTTATTTTAATTGAAACAAAGTCAAGTTTAACAGAACAAGAGATAGCGATGAGAGAAGAGTTGAGGTTATTTTGAATAGCAAGTAGGACACTTCTACATGGACAACCATTAACCATAGGGAGAGAGTGATCGTCATCTTGGAAAACATTATAAGAAGATGGAAACAGCTCCTGGCTGTTTATGTCGGGGATCAGATTGATTTCTGTAAGAGCATAGACGTCGAGAGAGAGACTATGTGATTTAGACAAGACAGCACGAGTTTTAGAGCGCAAGCCTCTTACGTTTTGGTTGTAAAATGTAAGAGGTAGTTTGTTGCGTGGAGGGGTAGGGTGTGTAGATGAGATGCAGGCAAAGAAGGCAAGTTAGGACCGAAAGAAAATATCATCGTCTGCTCGACTACGTTGAAGGTGTGAAACTCTTTTAGAGTGTACATAGCTGCGGAAAGTTGCGAGGTCATTCGCAACCTTTTGGGGAGGTGTGTTGAAGATTTCGTGGTACCTGTTGTAAAGTTTCCTGAGACTAGTTATATCCGTAAGAAGGCCTTATTGTTGGATGGAGACCATGTCACTTATTGTGGTTTTTCCCTCAAAGCAAACAGAGTCGGATTTGTAGTAGAGTCATAGTCGGTGCTGAGAATATGGAAAACTTTTCCTGGAGACGTCTGCCGTCAATCGAAATAAACCTTTCAATTTAGAAAATGACAGCTAAAACTGCCATCCACCTGACCAAAAGGAAATAAGGAAAGCAATATCCGAGCTATGCAAAGCTGCTGGGAATGATTTTGTGGAGAGCATACACCAACTTATTTTTCATATCCGATCAGAAGAATGTATATCTAATGAATGGAATGTCAGCATCGTTTGCTCGATTCACAAAAAATGAGACATTTCAACTCGTCGACAACCCGATTGGCCCCTGTTTTCAAACCAGGAAAGTATACAATCACGCTCTGGCAGATCCTGGAAAAAACTCAAGAAGTCCAAATCGATATCTACAGAGTTAAAATAAACAGAACCACGCCTAGTTTTGGTATCCCTGCCAAGCTCATTGCGCTATGCAGGATGACGATTTAGAACACACGTTCCGTCAAGGTCGGTAACGACAAAACAAAGACCGGCAATGTGGAAAGTGGACCGTGGCCGTGGCAGTGGACTGGCTTCCGAATCCGAAGGTTCGGTGTTCGAATCCCAACCGTGCCCGAAAGACATCATTTATTTTAGTTAACAAAAATCAAGTAAGCTGAATAGTTGATTAGAAATTAACTATAAGCCAACTTCCACTAAGAATTAGTCTCCCCATTAAATGTTGGAAGCCACCCATGGAGCGAATTAATCATTGAGCCCAAACATCTTTCTTTCTCTCTCTATCCCATTTTCCCCCAAAAAAAAACTAACACATGCTGAGGCATTATAAATAAGTGTATTCATACTTACTTCAAAGTGAAGTTCTTTAAAAAAAAAACAGGTTGGTGCGTTGTTATTTGATTTTTCCAACACCGTTCTTGAAAAAATTGTGCAAAACTCACAAGTCAACTCAAGGGGCACCATTTTTCAAAAATCTGTTCAGTTACTCGCATATGCAGATAACATTGTCGTAATGGGAAAAACGCTTTTTGAAAAGGTCTTAAAACAAACCCGCAAAATATGAAGTCAGGTTTAACAGAACAAGTTTAACAAGCCCTTTCAGAACTTGTTTCTTCTCTGTATTAATATCGAGCCGAAGAACATAGCCTCTAATCGCCTAGTACGATTTTACGATCATACTTAGGACATTGCTCATGTCTTGTTGAGGAGCTAGTAGAAACATTCTTTGATTGCGTCGTCCTTGTCTTCCATGATACCATGAGCGCATTATAGGCTTATGTTAGCGGACTATCATAAAATACTCGTTCGCGTGTCGGATGACTTCTTGTCAAAAACATATGTCAAAGTTTATCATCGTCTTGCTTCACAGGTTGTAAGTTGCAAGTTAACGATTCGAACATTCCACGTGCAGACCCGAAGATAGTAGTCCTTGTTTCGTTCACTGGAGTCGTCAACAGTAAGGTCATACATATCTGAGGTTTGTTATTGTTTTGGAACCTTTTGGATTTTCCGTGGAAGGGACGTTACCCCGACGCACAATCCCTAATCTGGAAGGTCAGCTCTTAACCCTTAGAAGTCCGATGTTTCGATGTCGTCCCACTTCGTGAATGCGAGCACTATCGTTGGCCCATTAAGGGCTATTCTTTTTTCAAGACCCTTTCTCAGTATTGAAAGTCCATTATTGACATGGGCTCTTAATATGTCGGAGTAGTTCGAATAAAGCTTTCGCTACTCTGGCTGTGAAAGTTACCGTTGATATGCTCTGACTTGACTGCAACTGCGCGTCCATTCCATCTTCTAAAATTGCGGGCCGATTATTCTTTGCGCTGACATTACAGCCACATTGATAACCTTAGGTAGATGAAAAGCTTTCTGACCCTTGCGTTTCGGTTTCATTGTAGTCCAATAATTGCAGTTCTGCTTATTAACATGTCCATTAAGGTGAAAATAAAATGTTGATAAACACACAGTTATCTGGCTAACAAATGTAACTCTCTAACTGGCATCTTGGGACTTTCATTTTTATACCAGCTAAATTTTGTTGGAATTTCAAATCTTAGCACAAAATTCGAGGTAATGATGAATGATGATCTAGCCACATTTAAAGTACTTGCTCGCTTATGAACTGATAGGTCCGAACTATCACGGATTCGGTGACCCAATCAAATAGAAACTGTTTTTTTTACACACCTTGTACATGTTGTCAAACGATATCCAATTATGAGAGCTTTTAACTATTAACCCACATTAATTTGGCCAAAATAAAACGCACAATAAACTGTTTTACAAAAAAATATTTAAACGCACACCCATACATTCATATATACATATAAACTTGAAAAACAAACTATTATTCGTTAAGATTTCTCTTATCAATTAACCAATCTCCATAAATAGCTGTCAACCCTATGTATCTGCTGTTCAAATAATTATGTTGTATCTCCACTCGCTTACCAACACCGGCTACTTTTGCTACATGTTTTGGAAGCGAATTCCTGGGTAGAAAGAAAGCTATGTTATCACTAATTTTCCTAGCCTTCTCAGCTAAAGCAGTGGCACCTAGGGGCACTAGGGACTCTTCAATATCGTACAACTTTTGTTGAACATAATTTGGTCCACCCCAAGGTGGGCTAAGAAACACCACATCTCCTTTTAGACTATCACATAGGTGTAGGAAATCCCCAATAATGAATTCAATTTTATTCGCCACACCATAAATATTTGCGTTGTGCCTTGCATTCTGGATTTTCACCTCGTCTATGTCGATTGCAATCACCTTGGTGCATGTAAGAGCGAACTGGATAGCATTTCCACCACTGCCACAGAAGGCGTCTATGATTGTGTCACATCGCAAACGTTCGGCCATGTGAATAGCCACCTTTTCAGGGGTAACTGAAAACCAACTCTCTGGATCCAGTTGGATTCCCTCGTTAAAACGGGAAAACAATGAGAAGCGATTTTTCCAATAACGTTGCAATTTGTTTTTGCGTAGTGCTTCCGGAATTTTATGATCCTTGGATTGCTTCTTCTTTTTCGGAGGAGTTTTCTTATGTGTAGGCGGCATGTCCTTCTTTTCAGTCTCTGGTATATCAAGCGATTCACTGCTGCTGCTGCTACTGTGATATAAACGAGAATGATGATACTTATTATTTCTTCCTCCAAATGATGTTGGAAGACCAAGAGCTAAAAGCTCTTCGTTTTGGTTGAGAGTTTCAAATGTGTTTTCCTCCGACTCGCTGGAGCTGGCGCACTCCAAATATTTAATGGTCTCTTCCAATTTTGTTTTATAAAAACAATATTGATGATAATGTGCTGTTGAAAAGTTTTGATAGGTTTTGGTGTATAAGTCTGTATATTGTTCGTCCCAGAGCTGCTGCCATGAGGCACAAGCCTCGTCCGTCTGAAATTTAAAGTTATTTTCCTCTGAGTCCTGTTCAGTTTTTGTGTCCTTAGGTTCTCTTTGATCAACATCGCCTTCTTCATTCAAAATATAATCTGAGTACTTTAGTGACCAAGAAGCACTAATGATTTCCTCTCCTTTTACTTCCCAAAATGATAACCAATCAGTATATAGTTTTTTATCGTATTCCTCTGTATCCTCAACAGACTCTTCAAAGTTGTACTCCAAAATTCGTTCAAAAACATAGAGCACATCTAGCATGATTATGCTTCTCATGTCCCATTCTCTGAAAGCATTCTTATCTCAAGGTTTTTTTCAATTAGTTCGGCTGCCCTTTCAATTGGTCTCAAGTGGTCAACGATTACAGCAGGACTATATCTTTCAATCAGATATTTCTTATACTCGGCTTCGCTCAGATTTTTTGATCTTAGGTAGCTTAGTCTATCGGCTACGTCTTTTGACGTAAGCGGTTGTCTATTAGACACACGATCTATCGTATTGTAGAGTATAGACTCCCCAATTACCTCGCAAATGTTCCCATGTGGAACGTAGTGCCGTAGATTTGTTGTTATTATTTTAAGGCGCACGGTCCCTTCTGGTAGGGAATATGCTCTACAAAAGAAAATAATCATTCTATTAAAACATATCCATGGATTTTATGGAAAACACTCACTTCGGAAGACTGGGTAAACAGATATTTTCAATATAAATTTGGCTTGGATCTGTTGAATCAACGGCTATTTTACCAATAACACAGCAGCGTCCGTAGTGTAGTTCATGGAAATCAACATTCAGAGCTAACTCTTCCACCATAAAAAATTTCGAATGGTAACAATAAAGAGGAATATTAATTGATAAGCCTTCTTCCAAACCCTGGTTCATGCTTCATTCGAGGAAAAGAAAAATATGATATTGTCAATGCGAATAATTTGCCGCTCCGTTTGATTTCAGAACTTTCAGAAAGCTTATGGCGAAGTTAATGACGTTTTCAATTGGCCGGGCAGAAGCCTTCTTTTTGCACTCCGTAGAGAAAAAAATTACATTAAACTATTCAATTGGAGTTCTTCTCACTTTTTCAGAAGCAAAATTTTGTTTCTGGTTTTCTTTTCAGACTGGGTGTAGCCGCTTGGCCATATTTTTTTTCCTACGCAATCTATCGGCTTCGCTATCCCATATGACAGAGATACATATGTATACATCAACTGCTATGGAAAACCTCAGGTGTGGTTGATTTTACTGTTGGCCATTAAGGAGCAACAATTGTTGTTTCTGCATGTGGCTCAAATAAAGCGCAATGTGAAAATCCATAATTTGTACCACTCTGAAAATGACAATTTATGTACTCATTGAAAGTTTCCTTAAATATATTGATTATGTCGACTATGAAGAGAAACAGTAAGGTGGGTTTGGCGATTCTCGATATAAATTTGCAATAAAAACTCTTTTTATGTACGATATTTCAAATCTTGGTAAACTAACGTTCTTTGTATCAACACCAAAAGCATAGGTATCCTAAAGTTGTAAGATCATGGAAACTCAAGCAATCTGCAGTTATGTTCAACCGAAACCCGAAAAGAAAAAGTCAATGGAAGCCCTAAGCAAGGACGCTGAGAAACTCTCATCTGAGACTTGCCTAGTAAGTTTGGCAGACATCTCATTTCTCGTAATCCCATTGTGACTCAAACAAGACTCAGCGAATTCAGTCTTCTGACTGACGGGGAGGGTTTAGAACGGAAATAACATAAGTGAAACTTAGCTGTTACTACGGACGTGGATGCTTCTTTTCGTCCATCGACTCTTTACAGCATAGTTTGTTGTCATCATGATAAACCCAAGTTTTCCTAATGAGGAGTGATATTCGTATCTTGTGTTGTCATTTTCTAAAAAACAAAAAAAACACCAGCGTCGCATTTTAGATCGATTTTGATACAATTCCTTTCTTGGCTCGGTCAAAACCATGTCGACATAATAATACTCTCACAGCAGCAGAATATCTAGAGCATTGTATCAGACGGCATATTCATAAGACCAGCTTGTCATTGTTAAATCAGGCTCTTCTAATTTTTCTAATGAAATTGAGCCGCAGATTTCGTTAGATTCAGAAGAATCTGACGAAGAATTTTCAGATGACAACACAATTGATACCGCTCCAAATATGTCAATGAACCTTAAAGAGGACCTCAATAAAGTGAACTGATTTACGAAAAAAAATGACTTGTTATGAATTTTTTGAGAAAATTCTATCTGTAAATTGAAGAAGTACGTCGTGTCAATGGTCAACGTTGACGTACAATGATCAGTGATTATTTCTTCCAAAATGTATACAAACCTGCTGCGGACTACCTGTTTAATTTATAATAAAAAAATATTAAAGAAATCACCGCAGATATGACGGTCAGTGTTATTCCAAGATACGAAATTGTGACAACACTCTAACTGTAAATTAACATGCATATATTTATCAACCAAACAAACATACCTATTTGTAAAATTCGAATGTCACTCGTCGGTACGCACGACCAACATACCACTTTGGCATTTATTAATGGTGTCTGTTCCTTAAAAATTAGATCTTAAGTTTTATAAATTTGATAGTGAGAACGGCCTTAATTTAATATAATTTAAAGTGTATTTGAAAAAACTAAAAACACATCACCATGTCTTTCATGAATCCGGTTGATATGGTGGAAGAAGATGCCGCAGATCTTCAGTTCCCCAAAGGTATTTAGCCCGCGTTGTTAACTTCTTTTTGAAAAACTAGTTTTTCCGACTTACCACAGTAGTTATCAGGCAATTTCTTTTTTTTTCATTTTAAAGAAGTACACTCCGTTCTAAACGACAAAGATGGCGAAAATGACTACATAAAACTTGAACCCAATGCAGATACAAAACACACTGTAAAATACTACCGAGCGCGCACGAAATCGATTCGAAATGATCTCGATGTATTGCACGATCTCTGTGAAACGTGTAAACAGATTTTAGACGTTCCTCACATAAAGTGTCCAGAATGCTTGATAAATATGTGCCTACAGTGCTTTGCACGGGGTAAAGAAACCATTCGTCATCGCAATACACATTCTTATATTATTATCCACGACAATATCCAGGTCTTCCCTTGGTCTGACTGGACTGCTTTTGAAGAGAAACTTCTTTTGCGATCGCTGCAATTATGTGGCTATGGTAATTGGGAAGATATTGCGAAAGCAATGTGTACTCGAACGCCTAACGAATGTAAACAACACTACCACGAGTGCTACTTTGATGGTATTTATCGAAAACTACTCGGATTGAGTAATGATGTGTATTTTCCTGAGCGTGCCCCCTACATGTACAAAATGAAAAGTATAGATCCTCCCCGGCATGAAGCCGACGATATTAATGCCAAAATTATGGCTGGGTATCGTTGTGCGCGTGGTGACTTTGACACGCCATACGATAACTCAGCTGAGAGTCTCATTTGCAATTTGGAGGATGCAAGCCAATGGCCTAGTGAATATAAGTCACTTGGCGAACAGTTACATTGTGCTATCGTAAAGGCTTACAATCATCGCCTTGCGTAAGTTCTTTTTTTTAGTTTAGTTCACTTCAGATGAAAAGTAGCTCAAGTGTTACTTTTGTTTGCTTGCAGTGAACGACATCGTCGATATAAAATCATGCGCGAAAATGGACTTATTGTAGCCAGTCGTACGCTGGGTTGGATAGCAAAGCATTCAGAAGCACTTGAGTCGCAAAATAATGCTGGGAGGTTTCTGGCTTTCATGCAGATAACAAACGGAATGAAGTTTGATATGCTAGTTGAGTCTATGAGTCACTTTACAGAACTACGCAAGTATATTTTCAGGTGAATATTTGGTAGCAATTGTTCCGGCAATTTATTGTTCTCGTTGTCGACTCTTTTTTCTTTTAAAGATTATACGACTTACGATCGAATGGTGTTCGCACTCTTCACGGAGGGGCGTTGTATTTTAAATACTTGAAAAAACGACAGAAGGATGCTCGAGATCGGAAGAATGAACGTTCGAAATTGAGTGATTGGAGAACATTGGTTCCGGAGCTAAATATCAATGCAAGTCCGTTTCTTATTTCGAATACATTTACTCCAAATCCACGTAAAAAAGCTGCGCCCATTGATATCATTGGTAAATCAAACGTCTGTCTCCAGCTTCCTTTATATTATCATTTCTAATCTTCACAGGCTTACCGGGATACGCAAAGCTTACACAAAGTGAACGTGATCTATGTAGTGTAGCGCGCATTGTGCCGGCAGCATTCATTAACTATAAATCCCTTCTGGTTGCTGAGAATGCAAAGATTGGTTACCTGCGGCTAGCAGATGCAAGGCGGTTGATCAAAATCGACGTCAATAAGACGCGACAGATTTATGATTTTTTGTTAGATGAAGGGCACATCAATAAACCGTCTTAAGCAAAACATTCACTCGTTTTTTGAATCCTCTTAGCTACTGTGATTTAGTTGTTTTCCCTTTTTTTTCTTTTGTTTCGAATGATTAAACTTATTCTCGTGTAGAGTTTGAAAATGCAGAGACCTTGCTAATATCTGAGGTACATATGCTGTTGGATCATCGGAAAAGACAAAATGAGTCGGCCGACGAGGAACAGGAATTCTCAGAGGTCTTCATGAAAACCTACAGCTACACAGACAGTTTTCGAAAGTTTAAGAACAAAGAAACCATCGCTGCAGTAAGAAGGTAGGTACAATCTCTAAAATACTTAAATATATTGTATTCTAATTATTTTTAAATTTGCAGTTTGTTAATGCAGAAGAAATTACACAAATTTGAATTGGCTGCGTTAGGTAATCTCTGTCCAGAAGCTCCTGAGGAAGCAAAAGCCTTAATTCCATCTCTTGAAGGACGATTTGAAGATGAGGAATTGAGACAAATTTTAGATGATATTGGTACAAAGAGAAGTTTGCAATATTAATCGTTTTTCTTGTTTTGTTTTAATAAAGCGCGTATAGGATTTTACTGAATAGAGTATAAATTCAATGTTTTATTATGTCGCTAGTAATTATCTTTTGAGTTTGCTTTGTTGTTTCTTCATACAGCCTCTACCGTGAGCATCGAACTTGTCAAGTTGTAGAGGCTGAGTAGGGTCAATGAATTTCGGGACGCTCCCCCCATAAGGCTGTTATCTTTCCTTCTGAAAACTCTAGAACAACTGATTGAAATCCATATACGAGTTAAAATTGACCCGAGACTTTTGTCAATGGCTCAACATGACTGATTAGCCACATCGAACGATCCCTACAATATAGAGAGTACACAATGGTTGCTTTGCTGGACATAAAGGGTGCTTTTAAGAACATCAACACATCCGCAATCACGACTGCTGCCAACTCTGCAGGTAGACGACTCACTTAGGGAGTTGATCAGTCTTATGCTAATCAACTCCAAAGTGGGTGGCTTCTTGTAAAAGATGTGTCAGCACCGCCCCAAGGCGGTGTCCTTTCTCTCCTTTTCTCGAACTTAGTGCTTAATGAACTGCTGATATACCTGGAAGAGGGCGATTGCCTATGCGGATGACGTTGCTATAGCTGTCACAGGTAAGCATCTTAATACCATTAAAGAACTCCTTCAGCTAAATCTTAATAGATTAACAAGTTGGGCAGATCGCTGTGGATTGAGACTAAACCCCCATAAAACTGATCTTGTTTTCTTTTCCAGAAAATACAAAATTCTAATTATAGACCCTCCCTCAATATACGGTACCAGTTTAGTCTTTTCCTATACAGAAAAATATCTCGGTCTCATGTTTGGCAGGAAACTAAACTGGAAACCTAGCATTCAAGAAAGAACCAATAAAGCTACAGTAGCTTTATTCTCTTGGGGGCTTTCAACCTCGCATAACCCACTGTCTATACATCTCGGTCATAAGACCGATATTCACCTACGGGGTTCATATTCTGGTGGACGGCCTTAGACAATGCAGTCAACTGCAGCAAACTAAACACAGTCCAAAGAACAGCATGCCTATGCATAGCGGTGCCTCTCTCTTCGGCATTATTCATTCTGTTTCACTTGACACCCCTCGATATCTTCAGCAGGCAAGTAGCTGCGACTAGCAGCTATTCTCCTTAAAGCGATTATACAGTGGACAAGTAATGCATTCGGCCACGCTAACATTCTTAATGACTTAGGAATCCTCACAGAGAACATCGATTACACAATCCCTGAAATTTAGCTTGACAAAGACTTCCATGTAAGCTTCCCCTCTAGATCCTTCAGGAAGATGCTTTCATGCAGGACAAGTCAATCCACTTTTACACAGTTGGATCTAAAACCGATAGCGGGGTTGGTGGCGGTGTTTTCTCAGATAAGCTAAATCTAATCTTCTCTTTCCGTCTTCCAAATTACTGTAGCGCGTTCCAGGGGTAATTTTGGTGATTAAAGGAGTTCTGTGTTGGCTGAAGAAAAACGTGATATCTGCAAAGAATATCCGCATCTTTTCGGATAGTCAGGCCGCTATTAAGTCCTTGGATTTAGTCGTATTAAATTCTAAAACCACCCTTGAATGCCGATCATCTCTTATGGAGATGGCAGAGCAATTTAATCTTCACCTTTGCTGGGTTCTGGGATACAGAGATATTCCAGGGACCTGTAGGGCCGATGAACTTGCCAAAATTGGAACCACTATACCTGTTCTACCGGAACAGGGTAGCATAGGTATACCAATCGCTACGTGCAAATTAATATTAAAGCAGAACAAACCTTAGGTGGACTGTTGGACCAAACGCTCTAAGAGTCTGATCCTTATAAATAAGAAACATCTCAGCGCCATCATAGGTGTCATCACTGGACACTGCCTCATAGGCAAGCATGCAAGAAGGCTTGGCGCTTTTACAAACGATTTAATCCACCTATTCTGTACACGTCCAGCTCTCTCCCAGAGAAGAAGACTTACAATGACCTAAAGGTAAACGAACTAAAGAATATAAACGTAAACAGTCTCCTACGCTTCTTCATAAGTTCAAACTGGTTCCATTAGTAGGAGGATCATAGATCCAACTGGCATCACAATAGGCCAATATGCCTAAGTGGGTTGGTGTTCCCAACAGCCACTCTTACCTACCATCTTCATACAGTTATATAGTGTAGTTAATGCCGAGATTGACTCTGTTGGCAGTAGCTCTCTTTCTTGATCAGCCATCAGTAAATAAAACACTATCGATTCGATATCAGTATCAGCAGTTTAAATCTTACATCCGGGACGATAAACAGTGTAATTTTTTTTTTTGTGACGGAAGAACTTAAAAGTTAAAATCCCTAAATTATTGCAAATGTCCCCAGCGAGTCATCGCACCTTACACTAAAGGCGTCCTAACTTGACGTTCAAAGTGATAATCAAATAAAGAGCCCAGTTGAAACGAATATGTACTCCACAAGGTGCCCGCATCAGCACGCATTTTTTTCATTGTTTTACTACTGGGTGAGAAATCAGAAGAACATAAGCATCGGAGTAAGTTAAAAATAGGAAGGCTTGACGAACTTACAGTGCAAAAAGAAGATGCATTTGAAGGTGGAAGTATTAATAGTCACAGGGTAAAGGGAAATATTTAGGTTGATAGAAATCACACAGACTGAAATCTGTAAATTTTTCGTAACTGTAGCTCTTTGTTCTTTATCTGTCTTTGCTAAAGTCGAAAAGGATCCTTTCTTTGGCTGCTTTGCCGTAGTAGGAAAGTTTAAGTGTCAAAGATTCTAAGGTTCCAGAACAGACGTTGAATGGTTAAACAGTATGGAGGTGATCCAACAGGATTATAATCCAGGTGGTACTCGCAGTAGCTATAATCCACCCACTGATTCTGGAGGTACTAACCAACATAGAAAATAATCCCCTTGAAAATGTAAGCGCTGGCTCAGGAGTTGCAGGATCTTTGAGTTCCTATGACTTCAGCGGCACGTTTTGTAGATTGAATTGGAACGATGGAGAGAGTATCAGAGAAACCCATCAGTCTTCATTTAAAAAGTCAGGTGATTTTTCAGAGTGTTTTTTTTGACGGCTTGTCCCCAGAAATGAAAACAGGCTCCAAAAAAGGTGGATTCATAAATGTAAAAAAATTGTTGTAAATTGACTGCAGGAAAACTTGAAAACATTAATGAACACAACTTTTGCAGCATTGATGTCGCAACTTTGCAACAAATATTTTAGCTGTTACTGAATGCCGAAGACGCGAAAATTAATTTTCAGAAAGTACAATGTCTAGAAAGCCTATTTTGACAATTTTGTGTAAATATTTAAGCAAGGTACCTAGTTTAGATAAACTGTTTTTTTCTCCTGCTGCTAATATAATCCGCTTTCATCGCTAAACGTACATATGGAGAATAATAGTTCAATTTGTGCTGAAGTCCAAATCTTGAATTCGCAATCTTCTCCAAAACAAACAAATTAGGTTAGATTTTCTTTTTCTTTTTCTAGATTTCAAGGCTGCAAAATTGCAAGACGAAGACGGTTATTTGACGTTTATAAATATAAGTGATACCAAAACATTTGCAAGACTAAATGGTTGTTCAAATTGGCGTGGGCAGAAAGATTGTCCGAAAGAGAGGGAAAGCTTTTTGTTTAAGTGCGAAGAAGAAGGGTTACTTGCACCGAAAATAAACTTCTGAACTGGATTTTCGGGTGAAGCATGACATGGTTTTTCATTTTAGTTTTGATCTTGATGTATGAGGAAGTGTAAAGAAGAGGAAGTATGTTTCTGGCCAACCGCTCAAATTTGAAAATTAAAAATGATCCGATTCAAGTGTTCCGCTTGTCACTCTCACGGGACAATTGAAGATGAAAGTAAGACGTGAAGCAAAAGCGCCGTGCAGGAAGAGCTTTCGAGGGCGCGAACGGAAATCGGACGAAGCGGCCAAACATATTAACATAAACAGAGCCAGCGCAGTGCGCCACGTAACAAACTCTGTGTCTGTGTTGAAATTACTCATTTTCCCTATAATTCGGTACTTCTGCCACGTCCAAAGATAATTGCGGAACTTATTGAATACAGCGATTTCACGGATATGGGACTTATCATACATATGTATGCTACGATGCTTATGATTAGAATACGTTCTGGGACAAAAAATAAATGCAACTCATATCATCGCCTGTCTTCGCTGTCAGTCAACATTTGTTACGAAAGTGAGAAATTAAGTAATCGACTGAACGCTCTCTGATAGGCGGACTAATGTGGGTACTATTATAAATATGAGAGACTTACATGTCAGATCATGGGTACATCGAATTAAGAATTGGATTCGAGGTCTTGGCTTTGTTAAAGAGAAGGCACAATAACTGAACTAGTTTTAAGGAGGAGTTTTGCAAGCCTGTCGAACTAACGGGTAGATGTAGCTCTTCAAAACCTGCAGGGTGGCCTCATCAAATGTTTTTCCTGTCTTATGCTTGCTACTCGTTTCCTAAGTGACCTGATCAAAACTAGCTCATAATCTGCTTATATCACTGGTATCTATTATCGATGAGCCTATCAAACACGCTGTTGCTTTCATTGGCTGTCGCCTGGCACCAATGGTATATATCCAGTTATGCATGTTACAAAAAGGTGTAAACCAGTTTCTGGCAACTTTGTAGGAAATCCTCACTGAACGGGCATTCACTGGCGCATATACATACCGAACGTCCGGCGAACAGTAAGAGTAGCCGTTATACCTAAAACCGGAAAAGATGACTACACGCTCACTATGAGCTTAATAGTGCTTCAACGCAAATTGAGCGGTCGGATAAACTGGGTAACAGATTCACATAGATACACACATTGTGTTGGCGCTTACGGCTATACATGTGTTTAACTTTTGACAGTTCGATATCAGATACAGATTCAATCTTCAGATTCACATTCTGGTCAGACCTTAATTCTTTCAAATATGATGTTAAAGATGTCACATGATAGCGCGTCACCCTGTCTAAAACCTTTTTTGACATCAAAGGTCTTGACGGAATAGCGAGCATTCTCAATCGTCATTCTGAACAAACGGACGAGGTCTGCAGGGATGTCAAAACCAGACATGGCTCTATGTAGCTCATCTCTATAATTGTATCATATACGGCCTTAGAATCGGTGAAAAGTGGTGGATACTTCTTCAGTTTTTTCTAGGCTTTGCCGGAGTCTGAGAATTAGATCGACTGTGGACTTTCCTATTCAGAAACTACACTGATAGGAACCAATCTAGTTGCTGATGAAGGGTTTTATACGTTCACACAATATGGTTTGTATTCGATGTTGAGGAGTCTTATAACTCTATAATTGGCGCACTTGAGGGAGATCTTTTTTTTTGTGGATCGGGCAAACCATACTGAGATCCAATTCATCAGGCATTCTCTTCTCTTCTAACTATATCTGAGGAATTAGTTGGTGTATGCTCTCCACAAAGTCGTTCCTAGCAGCTTTGAATACCTCGGCCGGTAAGCCGTTAGGTTCAGCTGCTTTGTTGGATTTCTGCTTAGATATTTATATCCCGTCTTCACTTTTGTTAGGTCGATGGAAGTTTTGGCTACATCGTCTAAGTTGAATGATCTATTCTGCCTGACAGCGGGATGTTAAAAAGTTTCCATATTCTCAGCACCGACTATGACTCTACTACAAGGCTTTCTTCTTCATCGCTGCAGGCTCTATACGAGTCTTCTTACGTTGATACGCTCTTTTTACTGTTGGTAAACGTTTCGTACGTTATTCCTAGAACACAACCTCTCAATATCTTCGATCGCGCGATTTTCATGCTCTTTTTTCTTCTTCTGGAGAAGTTGATGTTCTTCAGGTCTCTTCTGCTCGTAGAGCTCACGATCGGCGCCACTTTGTACGCTTCTAATTTAGCTGTATGTGCTTATCGATATTCTTTATAAAACCAGCGATTTCTTGGTGGTGGTCGGGTGAAACCCAGCACATCAGCTGCGGCGTATTTAATGGCACGTTGGCAGCGCTACTATGGGCCTCAGTACTTGATGCTAGTGGCATAGGAGTTGTTGAGGGTTTCGGTAGTTCTTTTTGTTGTGGCGCTTTGGAAATCCGGCCTCGCACCTTGGCTGCAACAAGGTGGTGATCCGAATCAATGTGGGCTGCCTGGAACATTCAAATGTCCAGAAGACTAGAAGCATGCCTTAAGTCTATCGAAGTATGATCAATTTAATTTAGCGTTTCATGATCCGGAGACCGCCATGTCCCCTCATGTATATTGAGATGCGGATACTGTGTGCTTGCTACAGTGATATAAAGTTCGCTGTCACACGTTACGTCATATAGGCTATTCTTACCAAAGATGTCCTACTTTCCTATCCTCGCATAGTACGATTTTAACGTCATACATTGCTCATATGCTTTGTCGCGGAGCTAGCATTAGAATAAGCACTGCTTCTTTCCCGTATAGAAATTGTCGTAGTACAATATTATACATATCACAGTTTTTCATTCTTATGTCCGGCCCATTCCATCGGACTTCCTGGATAAGCTATTCTTACCAAAGATGTCCTCCTTTCCTATCCTCGCGTAGTGCGATTTTAACGTCATACATTGCTCATATGCTTTGTCGAGGAGATAGCATTAGAATAAGCACTGCCTCTTTCCCGTATAGAAATTGTCGTAGTACAATATTATACATATCACAGTTTTTCATCCTTATGTCCGGCCCATTGCATCGGACTTCCTGGATGGCGGAAATATCTGCGTGATAGCAATCAAGCGCCTCTGGTAATTGCTCGGCTGCGCGTGGTTTGCTAAGGGTCCGAAAAATTTTGTTATCCTTCAAACGTTTGCAACAGTTGTCAACAGTGAATTCGTTTTCATTTGAGGCCATTAGTTGGTTCGTCATATTTTTTTTATTCACTTCCGTATAGGGTTATGAGCTCTTTGATGGTGTAAGCCTGTATAGTGCTACAGTTAGGGAAGCACTGCGCTACGAACTTGATTGTTTCCCAATCAATCGCCACGCAGGTCCACAGGTTATATGCCGCAGTGAACTTAATTTTCGTGCACATATTGATATAATCAAAAGCAGTCAATTTCAGATTAAGTTAAGCGATGGTTCAAAAACTCTCAAACGTTATAAAATCCCTTTACCTCAACTTCGTTAGGCTCATTCTAGAATACCCAGGATTGGTCTCTTTTTTACGACAGCCGCTCTACGTGAACGCAGATCTATACAACCTGGATTTCGCGGTCCTAATTAGGCTACATGGATACTTATAATGCTCCTTACGTAGATCGCAAATAATTAATAAATCTTCAACCACTTCAAATACAATAGGAGGTACCTGACGCACTTTTTGTTCATTAGCTAACTGTGAATTAATGTATATTAATACAATTTGCCCGGTAAGATCAGCCACCTTATTTTTCAAAGGCATTGCCAATTTGACGCCTTTCACTGACTACCCTATCTCCACTGCATCCAGCCATCGGCATCACTTATTGATTGATAAAAAGGATTGTCTGGTTTACAGAAAACAAAAGAGAACCAGATAAATTGTTTAAAATGAACCATTCAGTCCACTCCAACTACAGTCACGAAAATAAATTTCACTACCTTTGCATTTTATGAAAGTTAAAATTGCATTTTATTTCTCTATGAAAAAATACATTTGCTCATTACAATTGGGTATTTGTGTTGTTGTTGCTGTGTAAATTGATCTTTAATAAGTTCAAAACTTTTTTTCAATATCAAATCTTTAATTTCACTCTTCATTTCAGGATTACTTCTGTAAAAAAAAAATATACACACTCCACTAGTTATGTGTACATCTATTTGTCTTCATTCAGCATCTTCGTTGAAATAAAGGTCACGAATTTTAATTCCAAAACCAAAACAATCCACATCGTATGTATGTGATGTATAGAAATGACTCAAAATATACGTTAAACAAACCACAAACTTATTGTTATCGTATATCACAAATAAAAAATTATAAAAATAATAATAATAAAGCTACAAATGAATACATTTAAAATGAAAAATTAAGAAAAAATAAAAATAAAATAAACTTAACATGGCGTATAACATCTTTTCATTCGCACATTATACTAAAGCTATGTGTTACTTTCCTAAATTGTAAAAACTTAATCTTAATAAGCTCTCTACATAGAAACCAAATTGTAGTCGTTCTGAGGTGAGATTCTAAAATGAAAACCATTAAAAAGAAAAAGAACACCATCGCTTGTTTGGATGTGCGTCTTAAAAGTTTGTCTCTTGAAACTCTTTCGACTGTAGGCCAGATCCAATAGTGTATGCCACAACTGTGGCATGATCTAACTTCCCTGGGAGCGACGAAAATGCACTGCTATCGACAACACGCTTCCTTGCTGCACGATGTTGCATACGATTCAATTCCACTTCACGTTTAATTCCATCAGGACCGGTGGCTAATTTATAGAAAAGTTCACGTTGTTCGAGAGTCTTCCGACGAGCGGATGTTATCATGCGAACAAAGTCGATTAAAAGATGGCAGAGTCGCCGGGCGGATGCGCAGGGACTAAAAGTTCCACTAGTGCCATAGCTGAGTAGATCTTCCAGACGATATAAGGTTAAGGCGTGACGCTGTGGACCAGTGACCAAAGGCAAACCTAGTATCGATTTTGGTATTTTGATTATTTGCTGTGTTTGTTGTTGTACTCTCGGTTCGATTACAGTATGGGAGCGCATATACTTTGGACGACTTGGCACACTGGATACACTAGAAGATTTCTCAAGTTGTCTACTATTGGGAGCGATATTTTCCGGTGAGGAACTTTTCTTTGATCGTTGCGGACGAGACAGTATTGACGATTGGGCGGTATTCATGCTGCGTGTCATAAGATCCGCAGGTGCCGGTTCACCACGATGCAAGCGAGAATAAATCGCCGATGCACTTTTATTTTGACGTTTTGGTGCCAGAACACCCAGCGAATGCTGTCCTTCGTATTTTAGAAGCTTGCTTTCGGGTGTCCATGCTTCAGCGAATTTACCAACTACCGGATCGAAATTATCGCTTATGCCATCCGAAGTGAGGAAGACAATGTCTCCGGGTTCGACTGTAGTCATAGAAAATGTGAGATTGCTGAGTTCTGGTTTGTTTCCATCGGCAGGACCCAAGGCGCCTAATGCATCACGCATGTCACGCATCGAATGAATATCATGAGAAGCTATGAAAAAAAGAAAACAAATCAATCAAATGTACGTATAAGATAAATCTGTGTCATTGTAAACTTACCTTGGGTGAATTCTCGAACACCATACTTCTTGGAATACACATATCCCAAAGAATCTCCAACGTTGCACGCACACACTACATATTTGCCAAGATACGGCTCAGCTAATGGTAAAACTACAGCAATTGTTAATGTACTTAAGGCCCCACCAACTTCTAAAATACATCCATGTCCTTCCCACAGACTTCGTAATAGAGAAACAAAAACCTCACTTGTCGAAGTAGCCATGCATTCTTGTGCCATACCAAAAATCGCTCTGTCTAAATAATCAAGGCATCCATGAACGGCAGAACGAGCTGCCAATCGGGCACCGTCACCTAGAAATTAACGAGATGTTGTAGGATGAATTCATGCTGCTTATCGTATTTGGTTAATTTTTTGCTTTTACTTACCCCAATTAACACCATCAGCAAGTGCCATAGCTGAAGCATTGCCCCGCACAACCATGCCGTAACAATCAGCGATGGGATTACCCATTGGTTCCTTGGTTAACATATTATTCTCATACAAAGACACAGATATTCCATAGGCACTCTCTGATTCCATCTTCCAATTTGTGACTCCAGCTACAGGCTCTGCCAGTGATCCATTCTCCATAATTAAAGTCTGATTGGAAACGACTTCACGCAACAAACGTGAAGCATCATCGAGTTTCTTGTCAGCAATCGGTTTCGTATCGTCAAGTGTCGGCGGTAGCGGTGGTGTAATAACACCATTATGGCCATTCATGGAGATTTCTTCCGTAAAATCAGTCTTTGCGTTAATTATATTCTTGTTGCTTTGCTCGGTGTCGGTGGTGTCAGCGGCGGCTATATTGGTTGTGTCATTTTGGGCGGCAGTGTTCGACTTTATTGTGCTGCTTACCATACTAACAACAATTGTTGTACCCTTTTTGTTATCTGCAGTGTTAACGTTCGCGTTCAAAGTGGCATCCTTGTTAGTGCTGGACTGTTCTATTTTAGAATTCCTTCTTGAACGCACAGCAGGTGTTACAACCCCAACACCAACACCACCACCACCACCATTTCCGCTATTCATGACCGTTTTGTTAGCATTTTGATCCGAACGATACTTGGTAGCATTAAATTTAAATTTATTGTGATTGCTTATGCTCTTACGCACTTCCATGGCCTCATTATCCTGAATTGTATCGATAAAGTCTATATCGGATCCCGCACTTAGATGCAATTTGGAGCGTTTAATTCCAGTTAAACCATCATCTGGACCAGTACATGCGGATGTTATGCTATTTGATCCAGTGGAATATGCTGACAATGACAGTTCTGGCATGTCAGTAGGATTTTGCCCACTGTACACATCTGGACCTGGTACAAATATCCTTTCCATGCGACTACAACAAAATAGTTAAATGTTATTCACTAGCAATGCATGTAATTGAAATCAAAGTGAAGTCTTACCCTTCCAAATATTTGGTGATGAAACCGCCATCATCTTCGGTTTTACGCGGGCTACGCGGACCATCTCTCGAATCGGCAATGAAACTCAATTGACGAAAGTACGTTGTGACCTTTTGTCTGAGTGATGGCATCGCTAGGCGGTCTCCGACTTAATTATTTCTCTCTATCACACTAATGATTGATCGCACATACACACTTCGACTAAAGTTCATTCACATGACCGGCATCGTCTGTACTCGGGTTATTGCCTGTAATGAAACTGAAAACAAAGGACAAAGAAATGGAGTTCGATTAAAACATCATCTAGTCAGGCGAACGGCTTTAGCTTTCATAAATGAGATTGTGCTTTGGGATAATTGCTATGATTGTTAAGACTGCAGATAAATTGGGTGACTACTGTTAGGGTACGAGTAACGGGTACTGGCATGCAAGTCATTGTCATATTTCTTAGTTCAGACAATGAAAAGTAAAAACTATTCAACGTTATTCAGAGGCAAAAACCCTTATAACTATGGTGGGGCTAATTAGAAAAGAGCAGTTAGATACAAGTAATTGGAATGTGGGAGCACCCTCGACTACATGCAGGCGAAGATTTATATTGTTCGACCGGTCTTCTCAATTATGGTCTTCTTCTTTTTTACTTTTCTCTTTACAATTCATTTTGATTCACGTCCTATTTGTGATTCATGCTTACGCTTAATCTCCCACTGAACACTAATTGCAGCATGTAATTACGGTTTCGAATATGATTTTGTACCTTGAGTGTTAAAGTGCTTAGGCGAAATTTTAGATCGAAATTTAAACCAAGGTAAATTGTGATTTGCGTGTTCGTTGGGGGTAATATCGACTTTGGGATTTATTTCAGTTGATTTAATAATGTCCTTGGTGACTTTCATTTTTTTATTTTTTTTATTTTTTTTTTAACTTACATTTTGGATGTAGGTTTATTCGATGCTAGACCTGCACGTGGGTCAGTAAAATTAAATTAGCGAATATTTGGGCAGGCAAAGCCAGTTTGGCGCTGTGTAGGATACACTCGCGTGCAATGTAACAACTTGATGTTTTTTTTTTACTTTGTGGTCGTCTGTGGCAAATTATATTACTTACACTGTTTTCTAAATTTTTGTGTGGAAATGGGTTGAAGTAGAATGTCCGACAGTTCGACATACGAAGGTCAATTTGCTGAGAAACACTGACCTCAAGTAACAAAGAGTGGTGAGCCCTAGACATGAAATCATTTATATGTTCTTTAATTGGGGGTTAATTTTATATATATTCTACGAAATCGGTAGAACCGATTTATGTAATAGCTACATAGTTAATTAACTAATTGGAAGAAGAAGAGAATTAGTACACTATGGTGTATGAAAACACGAATCAGCTACTAGCCTATTATACGAGAGAAAATGATTATATTCAAGAAATCAATGCAGGGTAATTGGTAACGGAAACTGCTTGTTTTTAATTGTTTCTGAGATTGTTAAATAACTGGAACATGCTTTAAAATGAAAACTTAAATATTGATGGTGGATGACACTCGGGACGGCAGATGTTTTAGCAAAGGAATTTTCTAGAGCCTAAGATTAACTCAAAGGCGAGGTCAGAGTTTAGACCAGCGGTAACTTTAATTTTAATTTTGGTGGAGCGAGTTCCCCCATTTATTCGGCTTAATACAAGCTATAACTTAAAAATTAAACTTAAACTAAAACTTAAAACTGGGGTTGGTTGGAGTGGTGAAGGAGAACAGATTTGAGGTAGTATACGGGAGATTGGTTCGTTAGAGCCATAGGAGGTCTGGTGGGTTGGTAGATACAAGTTTCGTGGGGTATGTAGATTACGAGGGTTAGTGTTGAGGAAAATAGAGTTGTGAAGGGACGCGCATTTAACGTGACCTGAAAGGAGTCGATGAATGAAGAGAAAGTCGGCTGCATCTCTGCGATCCTGAAGGGTGTTTAAGTTGATAAGGTTGAGACGGTTTCGATTAGGGGGCATAGCAAATCGAAGAAAACGGCACGATGATATGGGGACAATACTTGACTGGCGTACTCTAGGAGGGGGCAAACAAAGGTAATATAGAGGGACCTGGTCACGTATGGGTTGGTGAATTCTTTGGACCACCGCTTGACAAAACCTAGTGCAAAGTTGGCTTTGAGGATTATCTCATCCATATGTAAACGGAAGTTGAGCTCCCTATCACACAAAATGCCGAGGTCGCGATGAGATTGTACGGAGGAGATAGGTTGGTTGTGGAGAAGGTAGAGTCGGGGAGGAGATTGGTTCCGCTTATATTAGAAGGTGATGGACTGGCATTTGGCGATATTAAGTTCCAAAGAATTTTTGAGGCACCAGATCGAAAAACTATCAAGATCTTGTTGAAGGAGGAAAGAGTCATGGGGAGAGGAAATGGTTTTGATAAATTTGGTATCGTCGGCGTAAAGAGAGACAGACGAGTGTTTGATGATCATATCGAGATCATTTGTGGTTAATATAAAAAGAAGGGAACCGAGATGGCTGCTTTGTGTAACTCCAAAGGTGGCCACAAATGGAGCCGAGAGGGCTGACCTAAAACGAACAGTGTAAAAACGGTTTTCCAGGTAAGAGGATATCCATTTTAACAGTATGGGTTTAAAGCCGAGGGCAGACAATTTAAAGATTATTAATCGATGAGGGATTTTATCGAAGGCTTTGCTAAAATCGGTTGTGTAACTACATCGACTTTGTTGCCATTCTCTAGGGCAGAGAGGGCAAAGGATACGAATTCATCGAGATTTGTGGTGGTTGACCTACCCTTTAGGAAGCCATGTTGTCTAAGGGAAATAATTGATTTGCATTGGAAACTTACAACTTCATACAAAATACTTTCGTAGAGTTTGGGTATATGGGAGAGTTTAGCGATGAGACGATAGTTGGTTATTTCATTCTTTGATCCTTTCTTGTGGATCGGTTTTCAGGTTTTCCAAGCCTGAAGAAACTCTCCTTGTGAAAGGGATAGACGAAAGAGATTAGAAAGGGCAAGGGAAAGAGAGGAAGAACATTTTTTAAGAAATATGGCAGGGAGGCCATCTGGGCCGGGTGTGAATTCGTCATCGAGTTGGTGTAATTTACATTCGATATAAGACGGGTCCAATATATGAGAGAGAAGTGGGCCATTGGAGAAGTTCAAAAGGTAACTAAAATAGGATGTATCTGGTACAAAGGAGCTGTTGGTGAAGGTTTGTTTAAAAAAGGTGGCAATGGTGAGTGGATCGGTTGATGACTTGTTGTTGAAAGAGAGGAACGGAGGTTAACCATCGGACTTTTGTAGTTAACAAATTGGAAAAAGGACTCCGTTTTCATGTCGGATGAAGCCCACTTCGACTTAAACGGCAATGTCAGTCAACAAGCAGAATTGTCGAATATGGAATGACTCAAACCCATAAATTCTCCATGAGACGGAACTTCATCCAGCTGGAGTCACAGTGTGGTGTGCAGTTTCCTCACGTTGCATTGTCTGGTCATACTTTTTCGAAGAAAACGGTCGCACTGTAACGGTCACTGGGGACCGTTATTTGAAAATGTTACAAGAATTTTTTTTCCCAGAATTACTTTCAACTCGGTGTGGTTCCAACAAGATGAGGCTAGTTCACACATAACCAGACCTGTAATGGCAGAGTTGCAGCGGAAATATCCTAATAAGATAATTTAAAGAAGCTCCATATTTCGTTGGCCCCCCAGGTCTCCAGACCTGACTGCACCTGATTTTTTCTTGTGGGGTATTGGGGTATTGCGAACAGAAAGTTTACAAAACCAAACCAACAAATTTGAGTGATTTGAAACAACCCATTCAATTTTAAAAGAAATAAATTATATGAACTACAAAATAAGTTATTCGAGTTTGTTATCACTGTATCACTGAAATCCATAAAGTTTGGTTGATTCGATTGGGCAAAAGAAGTATACAATTAGAACATGTATTATTTTTATATAATAAATCGAGCCGAAACAGCGCCTACTTGGGTACGGATTTAATGTCAGGAGCAGACTTAAGCAAGAAGTTCTAAGGTTCAGCCATGATAACAAATTAATGAATACAATTGTTCATCAATAAGTACCCGTTTCCAAGCACAGGGAATCTTTGAAACGACGCCATACAAAATTTCAGATTGATTCATCGGTTAGTTTTGATTTGACAGCCATCAAAAGTGTTTTGTGTTTTTTTATCTTGTATAATGGAACAAGAGCAATATCAATTTTATCCTTGGATGTAAAAACGCGAGAAAAAAAAATCGAAGTAGGATGCTGTCTTTGGGACCCTTCACCATCTATGACAACGATGAGATATTGATTTAACGAATTTAAACATGGACGTACAATTGTTATTGATAAGGAGCCCAGGCCGCCCAAAAGAGGTTACTACTGAGAAAGGTCCACCAAACGCATGCGCGCGAAGTATCAGAGGCCGTAGGCGTATGGTACAGGACGGCAATCAATATTTTACATTATAAGTAAAGTGGATAATAAGCGGATACGGCTGTTAGTTTCGAATCTGTGTTTAGAGCTCTTTAAGCGAAGAAGGCAAAAGCGGTCCAATCGTCTGGAATCCTCATGGACTTTTTGAAGAAAAGAAGCAGCACTACAGTCAATTGTTGGAACAGACACGGCCTCATTTGGCAAAGAAAAGCGGTCTGTGTAACCAGGAAAACGCACCAGCTCACACATGCTGAATCGCCGTGGCCAAATTGTATGAAAACGAAGGGGTCATTGCCAAAATAGAAACATTTTTGAAGTGTTGACAAATCGTATTTTCTAGATGGCTTAAACAATTGCAGGGACGTTGGGAAAAGTATTTTAAAAAGAGATTACGTTGAAAAGTAAAAAAATAATTTTAAAATACTTGCGTATTCATCCCTAGCACGGGTACTTACGAGTATTGATTCACCCTCGCACATAGGCCCCCAAAATATATCTACACAATATTTGAACAACTTTTTCAAAGATCGTTTCCACAAGATTCTCAACAAAAAATACGGACAAATTCCGTAGGACATAGATCGTAGGTTGTAAAATTAGGAAAAGGAGTCATTTTTGAAAGAAAATTGCTTGCACGACAATATATTATATCTGAATATGGTATAAGACTTTGCAGACAAGTACGTAACTCGATCCACTACATTGTTCCAACTAATGATCAAATAGGGATATCTTAGATTCCAAAATTCCGAGGAAGAGTTGGTTGTAAGCAGGTTCGATGTCAGACCACTGCGAGAGACTGACGGAACCTTTTCTAATTGAGCCTTTTAAAAGGTCTCGCAAACTCGTATGATGTCAGTACTAAGCATGGAAGACAAGTGTAGACATTGATAGCAAGTAATCAGAGATGCTGCTGCGCTGGGCTTCACGTGAACACCATAACAAAACGTCTGCTTTAATGATAGTTTTAGCGTATGCTCTAATATGAGGTGTACAAGGCGACACTGCAGAGAAAGACTACCGCTTAACTGCTCATAAATTCTACAAAGAAAGAAGGCGGAAGTAACATCGGCTACTTCAAACAAAAGAAAAAGAGCCAATGAGGGTTACTGGATCATATATATATAACAACGATTCCGTGTCATATTCATATTTGCCAGACAGTGTGGTCTGATTTCTGAGGGACACAGTATATAAGATATAAGATATAATATCATGCAGGAATCCGTTTGCAAACGTTTTAGTTAAAAGGATTTCAAATCCCATTCATCTAGTCCGAAATGTAAAAAAAGACCGGATCTTAAGAAAGCTTGGAGTGAACAGCTTAACGTTGCTTGGACGAAATCGATCAGCCGAGGTATCATGCAGGATTAACTTTCTCAAGCCTACTGCTGTTCTTACATATTATGTAGTGATCTTAAGATGTTGAAAATGAAGCTTTACGTAATATTAATTCCGAAGCATTCCTTTTGACCAATGATACTTTTCACAGCCTGTCACTCTTAAGGGCTATCACACAAGAAGTAAACTTAGTGCCTTCTCCCTGTTAACGTCTATTGACGAAGAGTTCGTAATGAACTTCTTCACGGACAAGATTTTAAGACGCTTGCATAGAGCTTATCAACAAGCTTTGAATAAATTCAAAGTTTCTTTGGTTGTCTAAACATGTTATAAAGGGTCCGCCATCTAACGTTTTTTTTTCAACTAGTGCTTATTTCGTGAATGGTAACACTTAGCTCATGTCTGATTTGACAGATAATTAGTTTTATCCTTCCGCTGAACGAATATGGTTGTGTATACGCTTGAAGAACGCTGGGAAATATTGCGACATTGCGACTTAGAGAAGATGCCGATTTTGCCAAAAAAATCATATTTTCAGATGAAGCTCATTTTGATCTTGGTGGGTATGTAAACAAGCAAAATTGTCGCATTTGGGGCACAGAAAATCCGCACGCATATATTGAAAAGCCGATACACCCAAAACGAGTCACTGTTTGGTGCGGATTTTGGTCCAGAGGCATTTTTCTTCGAAAATGAGCAAGGAGTGGCCGTTACAGTCAATGCCGATCGTTATCGGGCCATGTTGAACGAATTTTTGTTCACAAAAATTGAAGAGGAGGATATTGGCAACATTTGGTTTCAACAGGATGGCGCTACGTGCCACACAGTCGAAGCTACACTCGATGTTTTGCGCCCTGTTTTTGAAGATCGCATTATCAGCCGCAGAGCTGATGTCGTTTGGCCACCTCGGAGCTGCGATTTGACACTGTTGGACTATTATTTGTGGGGTGCCGTAAAAGATAAGTGTTACGCCGACAAGCCAGAGACAATTGACGCTTTAAAGGACAATATTCGTGAAGCCATTGGTGAAATACAGCTGCACACAATCGATAATGTGCTTACAAATTGGACCGATAGTGTAGGCTACTGCATGGCCAGCCGAGGCAGCCATTTGAATGAAATTATTTTCCATTATTAACCGGAAGGATAAAACTAATTATCTGTCAAATCAGACATGAGCTAAGTGTTACCATTCACGAAATAAGGACTAGTTGAAAAAAAAAAACGTTAGATGGCGGACCCTTTATAATTTTTGCATTTTAAACAGGCGGAAAATCGCTTCCAGTTCCATACGAGTCTTGTTAGTGAACGCTCGGATGACTTTGAAATAAATGATGCAATGACAGCGCGTCATTTATTCTAGTGCTAGATATCTTATCGATAAGAAAATTGGAGTTGTATGATAGCATTATTCGGCCTTGCAGTGGTCCTATTGTCTGACCTTCTGCATATACACCAACCATCGCACTAGCATATTCGTATTTATATGCCAATGAACTGCTAAATAACCTTGAGACCCACTTCAATCTAATATCTGAGTCTATGTTTATGGCAAACAGTTGCGAATATAAATGAACTCATCATTCCAGATAAAGCTTCGCCTCACATACATACGAGTATTAGCAAATTTCTTCGACAATTTAGCTCAAGGCCTTTTAGACAAATGGCGAATTTACTGGAAAAGAATTGAATGTGTCGTAGTTATGGACTTACTGCCCAATTCTAACACTTTCGTTTGAGCTAGACAAATAATCTTATAAGATATCCGAACTTGTAAAATTGCGGCCAAATTTTATGCTCGATTGAAAATTAACAGGAAACGTGTTCTACAAATCATTTAACGGCACACCAATTACATTTTAGGGATAAATAATGAAAATAATCGAAATTACCAAAAACGACTTCAAGAATTTTTTATTTTTTTTTTTCGAGACAAAAAAAATAGTTGAATTGCATCATAGCTTGTTTTCAAAAACTATCAGAGACCATTTCTGTATCTATCATATTTCTATCGAATCAATTTATACATAGAGTCCAATTTCGATTGCTAAGACGTGAGCTACGTATTAGCACTTGCTGTGGTCGTATCTACTCGTAACAGTTGGATAACGTTGTAGGTCGATTACTTGACTCGTTGTTAGCGTTCTAACTTACTAGTACTTGGTCTGATCGGATACACATATCGTAGATGCAAATTCAATTTACAAATAATTACGGGAGGTACTAAGATGTAAACTGCACACAGGTTGGTTCCCATATTTGCAGAGGTTTGTTTAGACGACTGCTAAATATGAATCAGAAGTTTGACTGGGTTAATGGCCAAAGTAATAATTGTGGAAAAACGTCATTAAACATAATTTTGAAGCGAGTTTTACATACTGCATGCTTTAAAAAATTGGATTTTCTGGGTCCTCATTTAAGTTGTATCACAGTGGCTATTCTTAACTTTATAGTGCTCACACCTCCACAGCAAAAAAAGAAGAAATAACTCAAATCAGGTTAGCATGAAGTAAAGATACTCCTTGGCTTTTTTAACACAAAACTAGGAAAGGAGCACATTCCTAAGGTACAGCCTGTATGGCACAGCCCCATAGATTGGGGTTCATCGATTTCGCTTTTCTTTTTTTCTTTTTTTTTTCCTTAATCACTAACTCTTATATACTAACAAAAAATGCTTAAATGCTAGCTTAAAATTACTTAACAATCTTACACTAACTTACTGGCCCCACACAGGCACTCTAAGGTACTCTAAATTCTTATAACTATGTCTTTCGACTTTATTTACATTTGTTTTACTAATATTTGTTTTCTATACTTAAGGCTAAGAAAAAATATTCGTTAAGAAAAAACTTAGCATATGGACTTTTTTTTGTTTTTTTATAAAAACTTAATATCTAACTTAAAATAAACCTTAGTCTACTTACCCTACATACACAAAACACACATACACACACATAGACATTATACACAATAATATACATATATTAGTATATACCTTTGTATATACTAACATATGTATATATTACTTAAATGCTAACCTAAACCTATGTAAGCTGGCCATCGCTATTAACAAAGCAAATATATTGGTCAGCTCTGCCTCATTAGTGAGGCTGGCCCGTAATTGACGGAAACGACGACAAAATATCTTCTCCATCATTCAACCACCAGAAATGCTGGTGCTGCCGAACGACATCCCTCTTATCGCGATTCCCCACCGCCCTACTGAACCTGAGACGATCCACACTGCCGTGTGCGACGTCTCTGTTGTAGTTGAGTCGCCTGTCCCCAGCTGTCCGAGCGACATGGAAGATTAACGGCACCGCTGATCTATCCTGGATCAACCCTATCTGATCTAGGTAGGGGAATTCTTCCGGTGGAACGAAGCCGTCAGAGCGCACACTCTCGTGGTAAAGGTAATTGCGGTAGTAAGCCAAAGATATCAGGTTATTCGTCGAGGTCATTGCTCTTGCAATGTGCATTCGAGTCAGCTTAATTACGAAGTTGTCCACTAGTATTAGGTTCGCCCTGTTGTAAAGGACCTCATTAGGATAAAATTTCTTGTACTCCGACTCTGGTGTTCTGTACAAGCGAAGGCAAGCCCTCTCAAACACCCGAATCTTTTCCATTAAGCTTGCTCGTACATTGAACCACACGGGACAACCAAATACCAGCATGGGCCTGATAAGGGCCATGTAGCAGATTACCTTTACCCCCGCATCGAGTTGGCTGCTATAAAACAGTCTCTTTGTAAGGGCAAAAGCACCTTTAGCTCTGGCCAGAGCAGCATCTACATTTTTACCAAAATACAGAAACTGATCTAGCCAGATTCCAAGGTATCTGACTACATTTCGACAGGCAAGAGGTTGTCCGCGTTGTCCAATGATAGAGAACTTTCGCCAATTTTTTCTGGTATCCCTAGAGGCTCCAGACAACGGCGTCCTAAAGAGAATGGTTTCCGACTTCTGAAAGTTGATTTTCAACTTCCAGTCATCGCAAAATCGTCTTATCTTATCGAAGTCACTCTGCAAGAGAGTACTAATAACCTCGATGGGGAAGTGAACCTATCAAGTCGCTTGTATAAATGTTGAATAGGATCGGCGAATTGACGGCACCTTGCTGAAGACCATTTTTAATTTGAAATATTCCAACAGAAGTCACATCACCATTTTACACGATGAACTGTCTGTTGGTTAGCATATTATAAAGAATGTACAAGAGTGGTTTACTGATCCCCAGACTAGTCAGCTTATAGAAAAGACCCTCTAACCATACGGTGTCGAAGGCCTTCTCCAAGTCAACAAGGCAGGCACCAGTACATTGTTTTTTGCCTTTATTCCATTGGATATCGGACACCAGTTTAGACGCGGCATGTGAGATATCATGTCCCGCCTTAAAACCGAATTGATTATCCGGAACTATATGTTTGTCCTCAACCCACCTAGACAGAGCTCTATTGATTACTTTTTCAAAAACCTTACTGATATTCGGAAGGAGACTTATCGACCGGAGATTTGCCGGATTGGATATATCCTTTCCCTTTTTGGGGATAGGTTGAACCACCGCCGTTTTCCAATGCGCTGGATAATGTGCATTATTCATTGTATTATTAAACAGGGTGGTGTAGATGTCCACCGCTTCTAGAGGAAGATGTCGAAGCACGATATTCGGAATACCATCGGTCCCCACTGATTTCTCAGCTCTGATTGTGCCGAAGATCTCATGGAGTCCTTCCTTCGAAATGAATGGGGGTAGGCCACCCTCTCTGGCAATGACGTTATTTGCCATATTTTCGTCGCCAAGCCGGGTGAAACCAGAGCCCTCGGATCGCTAGTTCTCTATTTCATTTCGAACGCAGAAGTCGTGCACAAAGACGCGACTGTCCAAGTCGTAATTAGGGCCAGTGGTATCAGTGGCCTTGTATACTTCCTGGAAAGTCGCCCCTGTGGCCTCAACCTTCTCCTGTGGATCCTCGATCACAAAGAAGTCGTCATCATCAGCGGCCTCATTTGGATCAATACCTGCTATTGTCAGTAACCGTTCGTTGTCTGTTGTCCGGGCTATTTTAAGACACTGAAGGTCGTTTTGACTTTTTCTCCGAAATAGTTTATTTATTTGCGGAAACATATTCGGGTTGCTGGTGTTTACAGCCCGAACCTTGTTGTTCCAATACAAACTTACAGAAATTCTGTAATTTTCTTTTATTAGCGTTTGATTTTTAATCGACGACTTCAGTGTCCTAATCTCCGGGTCTCGTCGGTCAGTTAACTGTCTGTACAAGTTTTTAAGTCTTGTCAGAAGTCTACTTTTCTGTCGGTGCAGTGCGTCAATAGCCTGCTATTGCGGAACAGGTCTTCGTTAGTCGTACGTCGATACCGCGGTATTGCAGTGTCCATAGTTTGTTTAATTGTCTCGTCCATTTGTTTTAGGTAATTGTCGATCTCCTCGTTTGACAAATTCCTATTGGACGGTGGGTGGAGCGTGTTCGAGGAGAGCGCTCTTTTCAAGGTTGCGGAGAAGCGTGTCCATCGAGTCTTACTGTAGTTGTAAGAATATCTTTGGACAAGCTCCTCCAATTCGGCAATTTCGTTGGGAACTGTAATTTCGGTGCTAAACCCGCAATGGTCACTGTCATACACGAACGTGCGCAGACAGTTTAGCGTTTGTAAATTCGTACCTGTCAATCGTATGCGTTCGTCGTACAGCAGTAGATCCAAATAAGACCCGCCTCTGGGAAACGACGGATTATCCGTCGCTTTTAGACCGAATCTGTACATGACATCGTGCTGACCCCACCAATCGAGTAGCAGGTTCCCTCTAGTATTTGGCAAATTATTTCCCCAATCTCTGTGTCTAGCGTTGAAATCCCCGCCGATTATAAAATAATTCTCCCCCGATTCCAGCCTCAGAAGTCGAAAAAGTGTGTCGAGCTCTGTAATGAATAGGGTGGATTGTGAAGTCTCAGGTGCATAAACAGAGGCCAAGTACAGCCACTTTCCACTGCGGAGCGGGATGTAAACGACGACTGCTTCCAGCACCCGGAATCTGCGCAATACTCCCTTGTACACTCTGTGAAATTTTATACCTTCTTTAATGAAGATCGCGACACCGCCTCCACGTTTGGATCTGGGCCAATTTCTTCTTCTAACAACATAATTATTGTACTCCAGTTTGTGATTATCGGTTAGCTTGGTTTCGCTAGCGAAAAGCACATCAGGAGTTTGGTCTTGTAGCAATTTAAACATCGCGGCTCTTCATTCAATCCTAATCAGTGAATTAACATTCACCGCAAGGACCTTCAAAGTTTGCTCCACCATGTGCGTACCCATTACGATATGTGTTGCGTTAGGCCCGGCAGCAGCGCGTAGATCTGGTCCACCCGCTTGGCCTGTTCTTGTACCTGCTGTTGCAGCTGAGCCATCTGCCCTTGGATTGCGAGCAAGATGGCCAGCATGTTAGGTGCAGCTTCCGTTGTTCTCGTCATTGGCGCCGGAGAAGCAACAGTCGCTTGCTGTACCGTAGTCCCCCTACCTGACGCCATTTGGGCGTAGGAAATTTGAGACGTGACGGCTGGTGTTTGAAACCTAACAGGCGAACGTTTGACCTCCACCTTCTGCTGCCGAGCCAGTTTTGCTTTTTTAATGTCGGCGAACTTAGGACAACCTCGATAGTTTGCGGTGTGTCCCATGTTCCCACATAATACGCACGAGAGCTGCGTCCTATCGGATGCTCCGTCCCTACCCAGAGCACACTCCTCGGAACTGTGGTTCTTTGCGCACTTCACGCATCGAGGCTGCATTTGGCAGTTCGACGCGGCGTGCCCGAACCTCTGGCAGCGAACGCATTGTATAACGCCTTCGCTCATTTTTAGTTTTTCCCAGTGAACCATCTGGTAGTCTAGGACACTGATACTCCTTAGACTATCCAGACGGCTTTCGGGACTGAGCTGCACCAGGAAGAACGGCAGACTCCGATTCTCCCGCCTGCCTCTAGCTGTGGTAAACGGCTTTACCCCCACAAACTTGAGTCCTTCGCACTCCTTCTCTTTGAGCAGTGCCAAGATCCCCTCAGGATCGGAAGACGGTTCCAACCCCTTTAGCAGCATCGATTGCCGCTTTTCACACTTTGGTGTAAATGAGTAGTGCTCCGTCGTCGTTTCCTTTAGGAGCTCTTTCACTTTCGCGTAGCCCTCCACTGTATTACAGTGGATGGCATGGCGATCGTTCCCCAATCTCATAATTTTAAAATTATTACCAATGATGAACTTACACAGGTCCTCGGTTTCATTTACCTCTAGTTAATAGGTGTTTATAGAAGACACCTTCTCCTTCTTCTTCTGCTGCTGCTGTTGTTGTTGCTGCTGCTGCTGTTTTTTTAGCTGCTGTGTTTTCAGCTGTTGCTGTTTTTGCTGCTGCTGTTGTTTCTGCGGTTGCTGTTGTTTCTGCTGCTGCTGTTTTGTCTGCTGCAGTGGTTGTTTCTGCTTCTGCTGGTTTTGTTGTTGCTGCTTTTTTGTTGGGCGCTTTCTGCCTCTAATTTCTCCCTCTGCCTGCGTGCAGTTTGTTTTATCTTAACAGCAAGCATTTTTTCTTGCAGCTTTTCTATGCTACTGCTAATTTCTTTTAACATTTCATCCTCATCTTCTGATTCGGATGCCGCTAGAGAGGCAAAGTTGTTATTGCCCCCCTCATAATGTTCATCATCCTCTGATAGAACGGCATTTATTTTCTTTTTTGTTACATTAGGAGGGGATTTCAAACTCCTCCTCCTCTTAATGGCTTTCGCCACGGCACCGGCAACACTGTTGTTGTCTTTTGTCACTCCCATTATGGGAAGAGCGGAACGATCTCCACCATCCATCACGTGCTTTCCTGAACAGTTTTGTTTTGATAACACTACTTATTTACACAATTTGTGACCAATAAAATAAAAAAGAAAAAAAGTTTCAAGTTTGCCTGGGATCGAAACTCGGGTCCCACGATTTAATGACCGACGGTAGCGGCTTGGCTATCGAGTCAACTAACAAACCCGCGATCAATTGTCTATACGAAAGGAAAAACTGACTTGCTATCTTCACTACGAAAAGCCGGAACACGTCTTTTCTCTCTGGAGATCTGCGAACGACTGGCATCGATTTCGAAACGGGTAAAAATGTAATATTACGAGTATATGCTCACATGCTGCAACCGTCGCAGTTGAAGACCCTATCAACGGTGATTTTTACTAATTCTTAAATAGAACCTGTCCGAATTAATACATACTCGTAAACTTAAAATCGGTAGGGAGGACGGCCTAACTGAACTAATTGAGAAGTACAAACTTCAATTCAAACCTGCAAGAAACACGATAAGTAGTAGCCCAACAAAAGAATCCACTTTGCGACGTGCCTACCATCAAATTATCGCATCGAGAGCTAAATCAGCCACGTGGCGATCGATATGCAATACTATGTGAAATACGCACTTTCTTTACTTACTTTACTTTAGAAGGTGCTAAAGTCCAGACTGGACCTTGGTATCAACCCACAAGTTTCTCTATTCAGCTCAATCATAAGCTAGTTACCTCTAGTTACGAATGCCGATTTGGATAAGGAGATTTACATTTGGCATCTGACTCTATGTCTTTCTCTATTACGTGTGGCCTTTGGCGGAGAAAGTAGGATAGACTAAATGCTAAATATGCGGTGCAAACAGTAAAGCATTTCTTTTCAAGGATAATGGATCATGAATTACATGAATTATTGGGCTGTACCACATGTCCGATTTTATTATAAAAATGTAAAAGCCATTATTATTTTTCCGTAAATTTTTATTCAATCGAAATAGGATCCCTTGGCATCTACATATGCCATTCTTCCAACGTGATACAAGGTCAAATATTCCTCTTTCGTAGAAGTGCTGAGTTTTTGAGTTTTTGAATCTTCAAAGGCTTTTATGACCTCTGCTCGGTTTCGGAAGACCTTCTGCCGGCAAAATGAATCCAGATTGCGGAAAAGATGGGAATCCGTTGGGGAAATATCAGGAGAGTACGGTGGATGCGGAAGAATTTCAAATCCCAACTGCAACAGTTTTTGCACCGTTACTTGTGAGGTATGGGGTTGTAGCATTGTCATGCAAAAGGATCGGACTCTGCCTATTGACTGACGCAGGTTTATTTTTCAGCCAATTTTATTCAGTTCATGGGATACCCACTTATCGAGTTTCTTTAACTTTCCTATGAGAGAAAGGTGTCGACTTATTGTCCTTGGGGATACTCCCATGCTTTGTGCAATCTCCCGCACCAATTTCGTTGGGTCCGCATCCATCGTTGCTCTTAAAACATCGTCGTCAACTAACGTTTCCGGCTTCCCACGTGGGAGGCTGAAGTCCCCGAACGGAACTTTCCAAACTATCGTCGTATAGTGCGTTCGTTTACCGCTACATACTCAAATGCCTCATTAATGTTTTTCATTGCCAATGATGCATTATGTCCCATTTAACGTTCCGGCACAGATGTTCACTCGAGAACTTCTTATTTCCGACTGAGCAAAAATCGGACATATCATGTGGTACAACCCAATAGCACAAACAAAAGGCCTAAGGGTGGTGTTAAATCATACGTGTGAGGCGGCCAATTCAGAGAACCATTACTGGCAATAAGACGATCATCGAACTTGGTCTTTAACAAGTCCCTGTATGTCAAGTAACACTTTCATCTTGAAACAATCATACATATCCTCCAAGCAATATAGTTCCTATTTATTCAAAAATTAACATGGTTAACATGGAGGCGATACAGTCTTCATAGACAATAAGCGACCCGACGGCATCATTTGGAAGAAGTATGGTCCAATTATTATTATTTTTTTTTTAGTACCGAGTGAAGGTGAAAATCTTTCATAGACACTATGAGGATCGCAAACGCGTGCTCATATTTACAATAGTAGCGTGAGATTCTTGCTCACTAAAAACGCCTCGCTTGCAAGTCAATGTGTTTACTACTACAATAAAGTTTCAACTTATCAAAAAATTTTTTTATCAGGAAATAAACGTGTTTGGCACGTGTCTTTCAATGAAATTCCCTGCATGTAAAATTATCATATTATTATTATTATTATTTTATCATACTAGGTCGAAAGAGTTGGTACTTTGAAGACGGCGCAACAGATTTCTTTCGTTTAACATTTGTAGGACTGTATTATTGGTATGTCCACTTAGTTGAATTTCGTGCTTTCTCGTAAAGTTTTTGTGTACTTTTCAGCTGTAGGAATTCCGAGGTCTCTGTGCAAATCGTCATTTCTTATATACTACGGTGTAAGGAAAATTTATCTTAGTACTTTATTTTCAAAAGCTTGCAAAATATTGGCATTCGTATTCCTAATGAACCCACCGAGTTGTACCGTAGGACCACACCGGCCTCACCAGTTGCTTGTATAATAGCAGCTTGTTCTCAAGCTTGAGATATTTTCGGAGTATTTACGGTCTAATAATACTTCCGACACCATGGTAAACATTCAATTCTTTCGTATAGAATGACTGCTTTTGGAGCACATTCAGTTGTTCGCTTGACCAAAGGGGTTAATTTTACTCTATTAATAAAGTCATTTGAATCAAAATGTACCTCGTTACTGAGGATGTTTTTCGATGAAAAACCAGATTCTTCCATCTTCAATAGAGTCCAATCAGCGCAAGTTCGACGTGCACCATGGTTATTTGGATTTAGTTTTTTGGTTAATACGATCGTATTGACAATACGGACGTATAGCCAAGCCTTTTTCCAAAACACGGCACGAAGACGTTCGAAAGATGTCCAGCTTTTAATTACGTCGCAGAATCATTTGATTGCGGTCTTTACTTACCGACTGTAATACAGATGCAATATTCCCTTTAGGTTTCACTTTCTCACTTGCACGGCAACATTATGGAGTGAATAAGTCAATTCGACTTTTTTCATTAAACGCTCAATGGTTTGATAAACGATGACTGTAACGGTCAAAAATTGGAGTTAACGCACGTACGCACTTCTGAAGACCGTTAAACGTCGAGGATAACCCGAATTCCGTTGTCAGACAGGATAAACCGTTCAACCTGGACGGAGAAAGTCAAGAGATCCGTCCATCCCACCAAAATCAAGTGAGGAATCAATGTAGAAGCTTAAGTACAAAAGGCTGCTGAACCGGATGGTCTACCTACGGCGTTGAAGGCGTGGATATGACTTAGGTAGAGAGGGTGCACCATTTCATTTCCAAGATTCGGTTGACAGAAAGTATGCCTAAAGAATGAAACTTTACCCAATGTACAAGGTAGGAACCCTGCGCCAATTATACAGTCACCAGTTGCGTTAACATCGCATATAAGATGCCATCTTGTGAACGCCTGAATCCATGTATTAACGTTTCGGTCCTATCAGTGCAGTTTTAGGTCCAGAAAGCCCACAATTTACGAAATATTTTCAAATCCTGGGAAAAAAACTCAACAAGTCCAAATCAATACACACCACCCCATTATCCATTTTAAAGCCGTATATGGCTGCATATGAATACAGAGACGAGCAATACAGAACTATGTCTTAGTATCCCTCTCAAATTCGTCAAATTGAGCAGAATGACGACGGAGAACGTTCGCTGCGCCGTAAAGGCCGGAAATAATCTTTCCTAGACCTTTGATGTCACAAGATGATTAAAGGAAGGTTATGTAATTTGGTCAACATCATAATTGAGAAAATTGTGCGAAACTCGCAAGTCAACAATAGAGGCATAATATTCCAAAAGCTTGTACAACTGCTTGCATACGCAGACTACATATACATCATTGCCAGCACTCAGTGAGCTGTCACTGTATTGGAGCAGATGCTGCAAAAATGGTTTTGTAGTATGTTCCCACCGAACCGAAATCGCATGGTTTGGATGAACTTTTACTGAAACCTCAATAGGCCGTTCCCACCAAGTTGAAGTGTTTTCAAATGTCATTATTTAGAAATATTTCTATTGAAAATGTTACCTCTTTGTCCGACTGCCACATCTAATATTTTGACATCTAAAAATTAACACCAAAATAAACTGAAGTTCACGCTGTAGGCTTTGGCTTTTTCGGTTTCACAACCCCTCGCGGACAGATGAACTCAAGGAATTTCAACTAGATTTCGCCGAAATGGCGAAGTTTCGAAACCCCGAAAATGTATGGCGAAACCTCGGAGGTTTGGCGAAATTTGATGAAATCATTAGTCATGAATGAGGGCAAATATTAGGTACTCGTATATGCTGTCAACAAGAAGGGATACACAATATGATCGAATCGGACAGAACATTACAATAGAGAGCTATAACTTTGAGGTAGTGAGGTACCTCGGCTCCGCTATTAAATAAATCTGATAATGATATCACCAAAAAGCACACGAAGGGTTACTCTTGTCAATCGCTGTATCTCTGGCCTTAGAAGCCAAGCCAAGCTAGATCGTTTCCAAAACAAAACCTAAATCTAATGGCGAACTCTAAGAGCTGTACAGCGACATTAACCTGATCAGAGAAGCGCACATTAGTTACCTAGTCACGTGGCGGCTTTAGTCCCGAAAAGTCTTCGATTACAACCCGGAGGCACAACGCATCGTCTAAGTTGGCGAACCTCAATCAACTTGGAGTTCGCGATTGGCGGGGCGGTAGTAAGGGAGAGACCGCGCCAACTGGAGAATATTATTTGTTGACGCCCAGGCCCAATAATGTAATTGTAAATGCCCGTGAAGTGGGGTGGTTTGGATGATTTGAAAACTTTGTTGAAGTGTATACTTTTCTATAACTTAAAGGTAGACAATCTGAAACACAAATATGACACCTGTCAAAAAATGCTATGTGAGAGTTCAGTGAATCCCTATTTATAAAATAGGGCACATCTAATGAATAAATCGTTACATGGATGACCGTAGATCTTTGCAGCCTATAAGACACAACCACAACACACGAATGGGAGCCCAATGGGAGATTCTTGAAATTCATTAAAATTACAAGATTAATAATAATAAAAAAAAAACTAAATTTGTACCTCAAAAAAGTATTGGCAAATTTAGCGTTGCCTTACTTTAGGGAAGGGAAGTGGAAAAGGTTTAATATTTAGTATGTAATCCTTCCGAATTAATTATGGTTTGCAGTAGTCTGTCCATAGAATAAACCAGAGTTTTTGTTGTTTCTCTGGATATCTTATTCCATTCTTCAACGATAACTTTTTTCCGCATTGGTCTTGAAGAAATTTTTCGTTTTCTTACAGCTAATCCCAAATGGTTCCATAAAGTTGCATTATCCAGTTCTCTTCTAAATTACTACGCGAAACATCAATATACATAACAGCTGTCATATGACTAAACCCTCCCTCCACCATGTTTCACTGTAGGTACAATATTTTTATTGTGAAGTTCCGTGTAGGGTTTTTTCCAAACGTATTGTCTACCACCATCGCTGCCAAAAACATTAAATTTTGACTCATCCGTAAAAATAACGGATTCCTAAAACTCTCTAGATTTATTTAATAATTTTTGGAGAAATCCAGCCGCTTTCGACGATTAATTTCCAAAATGAATGGCTTCTTTCTAGCAGCGCTTCCGTAATATTTTGTAATATTCGTGCAAAGCATTACGAAGAGTCTGGACATATTCTTTGGTTGTGTTTGCGACTTGCTCTGCCAACCGTGGTGCGCTTATTTTTGGGTTCTTGCCCACTTCTCTTACAATATCACGTTTTTCCCTATCAGAAAAAATACGAGGTCGCCATTTCTATTCACATTTTCTGTTGATCCCGTTTTTTCATATTTTTTTACAACACTTTTTACTGTAAATAAACTAATTTTAAGTTCTTTTCCAATCGCTCTATAAGTTAAACGCAAAATCATTACAAACACGTCTTAGAAGGTCAAAGAACTCAAGTTGAATTGTTTTATTCTTTCAATTGCGTCCGGTACTTTCAATAACGGCACCTATTTAATGAACACCAAGTGTTGCAAATACTTTTTTGATGTGTTAATTCGAATGTAAATTTTTTTTTTATTTATTATTCTTATAATAGAAATGACTGTAAACAATTATTTACTGCACCCTTGTTTAAATGGAAATACCAACTTGATCCACCGTGTGGCGATCCCATTGTTCCGATTTGAGTTCTGTTTTGTTTTTGTTAAGTTGGTAAGTCTGTTGTTGACATTCTCTCTAAATCTTAACGTCATAGCTTGACATTTGCAAAACTTACGTAGCCAAGAGTACGAGTACATCTATCTCTGTGTGTGTTGGCCATTTTTTACAATTTTAGAAATGGATTTAAATTTTCAACAACGAACTTGTATCAAATTTTGCGTAAAAAAGGTATTTAATGGTGCGCGAACGTTGAAAATGTTGGAAAAGGGTTTCAGCAACGATTCCGTAAAGAAAACTGTCGTTTACCAGTGGTACGAGCGGTTCAAAAGTGGTCGTGAGTCAATCGAAGTTGATGAACGCAGTGGCAGACCATCGACATCGAAAACCGACGAAAATATTGATGGAGTAAAAGAAATGTTGGTCAATAACCGCAAATTAACCATCATAGAGATAGCGGAGGACTTGAACATTGCCTATGGATCCGTCCAAGACATTTTGGTTAATGATTTGGGTTTCCGTCGTGTAGCAAAGCTGGTGCCAAAAGACCTCAATTTCATGCAAAAATGAGAGCGATTTGCAAGGCTGAATCCGATCCCAAATTCATCAAAAGGATCATTACTGGAGACGAGACGTGGGTTTACGAGTACGACACGTAATCCAGACATCAGGCAAGTGAATGACGTTCACCAAATGAGCCGAGATATGGATTACAACGGTGTAGTGCATCATGAATTTTTGCCAGAAGGCCAGACAGTAAACAAAGAGTATTATTTGGGCGTTATGAGACGTTTGCGTGAATCAATTCGCCGAAAGAGACCAGAATTGTGGGCAGAAAACTCGGTGATTTTTCACCATGATAACGCACCGTCGCACAGTGCCATCATTATTCGTAATTTTTTGACGAAAATGCAACAAATACCACCCAACCGCCACCGAATTCACCTGATTTGGCTCCCTGTGACTTCTTTCTGTTCTATGGAGTTAAAAAAAACCACTACGGGTAACGCGTTTCAGCAGCCGAGAGGAAGTAATGGAAAAATCGCAGGGAGCAATGATGGACATACGGAAAATCGAATATAAAAAACGTTTCGAGGATTTGATCAAGTGTGTTACAGTCGATGGGGATTACTTTGCAGGGGACAATATAGATTTAGGTGAATAAACTTTTTATTTTTCTGAATACTGAATACATTATTTTGATCAAGGTGGTTTTCTATTAAAAACAACTGAGAAGTTTAAATAAAACAAGAAAATTAAAATTGCCAATATTTTGTTGATCCAGTAGAAGACGAGAACTACGTTATATTATTCCGAAAATAATAAATACAATGTGTCAAAACTTATTTGCTTCAATTTCGTTAGTAAAATCCAAAATACTCTAAGTTTGAATTTTCCTAATTTGTTTCACTTTGAAACTGAATTATTTACCTATATACAACAACTTGCAGATGAGCGCTTTGCCTTGCGGGAAATCATTATAGATGTACAACATTTAAATTATGCGAATAAAATTCGTTTAATTTGCAAAAAATAGAAAATTAAAAACTCAGCATAGAATTCTTGCGGCGGAATGGAACAATACTCGAAGATGGGTTGGACGCTCGCCGGTGAGAGCACACGTTAAAAATATACTTCCCCATTGATCCGTATACAGGGAAAATATGGAAGAGAATTGCTTAAGAATGCATGCTTCCACTCCACTTAGCTTATGTCTACATCTGTGGTATTGCTGCTTTACTAATTGTTACAAGTACGCTCTTATCACGACTTTTAAACTTTCCAATCAGGTAGTGTCCTGAAAAAATCGAATCTACTGTATATCGAGCCCAAACTACTCAAAATCCACTTCTTCCACTATAGTTGTTTAATTCCTACATAAAGCAAACATGAAACAGAACAAAACAACATACCATGGGCTAAATCCGATAGTTGCAATAACTTTTTGTTTTTAGTAAGTAATCCATAACAAAAGCATGCTACTACTTCAACTTTTTACAATGAAAACAATCTCAGCATACCACCAGCACCATCTCCGTACAGCCCCGTTTGTGCAATAAACTTCAGATATGTGAGGAAAAAATAAATACAACTAGCAACACAAATAAACACTTTTACTGTAAACACAGTACAAGGTTTATTGAAAGCCCCACTGCGAAAGGGAAAATAAAAAATAAAAAAATCAGAAAAGATTTACACTCCCATTGCAACGGTTCGCGGAAGTTTCACAAGACAAAACACGTGTATTTTTAGAAGTACTACCTCGCAGGCAAACATATACGAGTACATATAGTTAATCCGTCCGTCTTCCCGTTTGTTCGTCCAACTGGTGCACAGAAATCTGTCAAAACCAAAATGTAACGTGCCCGCGTACTTCCTACAAATACCTAAATACCGACAAATGAAAACGAATGCTTCTCAGATCTCAAGTCTCCACCAGTAACCTAGATAAACAAACCACACCACACCACTCTAGAACCGACCAGACCAGAAATGTTGGCGCAATATCGATGCGATGGCCAGCACAACTTATTGTCTCTCGAGCTTCGAAGAAGCTAATTAAATGCGTAACGTGCGGCACACTAGCATTTACTATAAATAGTCTGGCGTAAATCTGGCGCGTATCCGTCACATTTCTGGCGCTATCATAAAACCCGCAACTTAAATGACACACAACATACTCGTACACGGCCGGGCGTGAGTTACATTTTAATTTTATGGTTCAATTAAATTTCACTCTTATTACTCGGCTAGCTAATAATAACCAAAGGCGGTAATTTAACAATTCAATTAAAATGCCCCGAAAAGGTTTGCTTTCGTTAATGGATGAGACCGTGATGGTGTGATAATGGTAGCCACTGTACTCGTACAGTGTGCAGCAAAAGAGTGCAGTCAAAATTCGATTATTAGAATCAATTGCCCCTGAGGTCAATTTGGTTAATCGAACGTTCTCTTGTAATAGTACTCGTATTCCCTTCGTATGCAACGGTTTTATTTTAAAATCAAGTGCATTTAAGCCATGCCATGGAGATGGAAATTGAGTTATTACCACAATGATGTTGAGTTAAAACTATTAGAGTGCTCAATTAGTTATTGTAAAAGAGCTGTCCAAAGAAGAGACGATTATTTAATTTAAATTGAAGTGATCCCATTATACGGTCGTTATGTTGGGAAATTGGATAGCAGAAAAATATACCAAAATGACCAGGAGAACAGTTTTATAATATACATGTACGTATATGTGTATTATGTTGGTTAAAGCCCCTTTTAACTTGAGCGCACCACTTATGGTAGTTCTTTATTCCTAATTTTAAAATCAAAGACACGCCGACGAATGGTTTCAGGCATTCATACAGTACGATAGATAGGATCTTGTAATGCAATACTGAGAAGACTGATGAATCTGTAGTTGGACAGCCTTTCTACTTAACGATTGAGCAAACAATGCTAAGATGCTTCTGTTTGAGCTTTGCGATCGGTAAAACTTTAAAACATATTTTTACCAGAAGCAAACCTCCACGAGCTTTATCGAGAGCTCCTTAAGTTCTTTCTCTTTCATTCAGAAAATCAATCAATCCAAGAGTTTTGATCTGGTGATCAGGTGCAACCAAGGGTGTCATAAACAGCATCTACGATGGATTGATGTCAATATTGCCATTGGCCTTCTCGATACTGAATACGAAGGACTTCTCGAGAAGTTTCAAACTTTATTTCAGCAATCTTCAATGTTGCCTTTTCTGCAACAAGGTACGAGTATGTCTTGCGTTGATAGTAATTTATTCAATCTGTTTGATGGATAGATAAGATTAATGTCTCGATAACCGCAACGGCAGATAAAGTGTTTTACATAAAACTACCTTACGGCTTCACTTACCAAAGTACTCATTAGCTTGCGCGAAGCCTGTAACCTAAATTTCATTAACCAAAACCAAAATAGCAACGACTATCACGAACTAATCAAACAAAATGTTTAGCAAGCCCAGATACGCAAGAATTAGTTGTTAGAAAGCTATCATATAATTACCTAAGACAGTGCCTAATGGCATCAATTAATGATGGAAAATTAAAATTAAGCCACGATATACTCGTATGTACCTAAACATATATTCTTATGCATCCTGACTGTACCTTTTGTGCAACGTCGTACATTTTAGATAGATGAGAGCTTACTTATGTCTTTCAAAAGCCTGTTCAGTTACTCGTATATGCAGACCAAGAACACAGTGAGCTGTCAACGGAGGGAATGCGACTATTGAAGCAGAAGCGGCAAAGATGGGTTTAGAGATCAACGAGGGAAGAACAAAGTATATGCTGTCAACAAACAATCACACAACATCGACTTCTAGGACAAAACGTTACGATAGGCAACTACAATTTTGAAATAGAAAGGGACTTAATCTATCTCCGCTTCGATATCAAATCCGACAACGTCACCAGCGCGGAAATCATGCGAAGAATCACTCTTCCTAATCGCTGCTTCTTTGGGCTTGGACACTGATTATCCCAGTCCTGCTAGTCCAGACCAGATACTCATTATCCCAATTCTAAGAAGCGCGGACACTTACGAAAGAGATGAAAATGCTCTTGGACGATTTGATTGTGATTTTTTTTGCTATTTGATTTTTCAGTGTTCTATTTTTTTCTAGTCAAACATGCTCAGTTAGCATTGCCATTTCAAAATTCATGCTCTGTGAAAAATGTTTTTTCATAATCGACCTACTAAGTAAGCAATTCAAGCCATAGTGACCAAATTTCGCACCAATTTGACGCTATTGGACCCGTATGCGTAGAGTGCGTACAGAGGAAAATATTGCTGCTGTACCTGCCAGTGTCAATTGGGGTTGTGTTACTCGAATACGTGGAAGATTTTACGCAAGGATCTTGGTCAAAAACCTTACAAAATACAGGGCGGATGAGTGGAGGAAGTTCCTCTTTTTATCGAAAAATTGTCTTTAGCGACGAAGATCATTTCTGGTTGAATAGGTAAACATTACTCCGTAATTAGCCCGATGAGCAACCTCAGGCAATACAAGAGCTGCTAATGGAGCGGTTTATGGTCCAGCGGTATCATTGGCCCGTATTTTTTTAATGATGATCATGTGAACAACGTTACCGTCAATTATAGCCCGCTATCGTCCAATGATTTCGACCTTTTTTTTTGCCCAAAATGCACGAGATGAACCTGGTCGATATGTGGCGGAGCAAGACGGCGCTACGTGTGCGTGCCACACAGCACGTGACTCTATGGACCAATTGAAAAACGAGTTCAGTGACAATTTATCTCTCACTTTGGACCGGTGAATTTGCCGGCTAGATTGTGCGATTTGACGCATTAAGACTATTTTTCATGGGAATACGTCAAATCACTAGTCTATGCCGATAAACCAGCGTCAATTGCAGCCTTCGAAGACAACATTATACATGTTATTAGCGAGATACCAGCCAATATGCTCGAAAAAGTGATTCAAAATTGCACTCTCCGTATGGACCACGCAAAACGTAGTCATGGTCAATATTTACATGAAATAATCTTTAAAAAGCTAATGGCAAACTAAAATACAAATTGTAGTTTACAATTTTTGAATCTCCTTCCTGTGGGTTGGGCAAACGATGCTGGTACTTCATTCGACTATACCTTGGAAATGAGACCATATGCTCTCTACCATCATCTCTCGTGGCAGTCTTGTTAAGCTATCTTTATTTTATTTTGGTTGAATTGACGGAAATCTTGGCTTTTATCTCCCAGATTGAATGGTTCATTCTGCCTGACAGTGGAATTGTCTTGTCTCCTCGAAATGTTAACCAACGGTTTGGCAGTTTTGGTGGACCAGTACTTAACATTAGTTGATGAAGTGCGTCAGTTGATGTAAGCATCAACTTTACGAGTAACTTATATAAGGTGGCGCAAAATTAATCATCCAATTTTGTTTTTGAATAACTTTTTTACTAAATAAAAAGAATGATTTTGAGTGATGGAAATCTTTATTTGGACCTTTACAATTGTTTCTGTTAAGTGTAAAATATGATATCCGCCAAGTGGCTGCCGCCAGTGTTGATACACCTTTGTGCTCGTTTTATCGCATTTTCCATGACTTTCCGCAAGATTTCCTGTGATAACTGTTCGCATTCCTGTCGACTATCCTCCTGCGATTGTCTGACATAAACCCGCGACTTCAAGTAGCCCCAAAGCAAGAAGTCTGGGATGGTTAAATCGGGCGATCTTGCTGGCCATGCCAAATCGGGAGAATACGCGACCAGGAAACGCTTCCTTCACAATATCCATTGTGGTTCGTGCTGTGTGTGCGATTGCACCGTATTGTTGAAACCACATGTTCACGAAACTCCGCTCATCCCATTCTGGCAGTAAGAAGTCGTTTATCATGGCCCTGTAGCGTTCGCAAGTAACAGTGACCGTATTGCCGATGGCGTCCTCAAACAAATACGGCCCAATCACTACTCCCGCGTGAACGCTGCACCACACAGTGGCTTTGAGTGGATGCAATGGCTTATCGTACATCACACGCGGATTTTCAGTGCCCCAAAAACGAAGATTTTGCTTATTGACGTAACCGCTTAAGTGGAAATGCGCCTCGTCGCTCATGATGATTTTCGACACAAAATCGTCCTCTTCGTTGTTGATATTGAGGATGGCTTTACAGTAATTCACACGCGACTGACGGTCAGGAGGCATTAACTGATGCACTGTTTACACTTTGTACGGGAACATGTGTAAGTCTTTCACTAAAATTCGCTGTGCGTCTAGTGATGCCCATCGTCTGGTTGATGTTCCTTCGTTCTCTGCGACATCAGCAGCCACAGCCGCGATATTCTCGGCCGAACAACGAGTCTGAGGAATCACGTCATGGCAAAATGAAGGGTACTCACATATTGGGATCTAGAATATTGCATACAACCAGATGAGGATACGTATCTCTGAAGGTTCTTTAGCTCGATTCCTATTAAGCCCTCTAAGCCCTCGAGATCCGGTGCTGGTTTTGTTAATTCCTACATCATCAACGAATTTTTCCATACAGCCAAACGGAATACTCACAAAGGAGAGGGCTTGGCATATATTACCAAGTGTATTCCAAGTTTGGAAAGTACGGCGGGTGCAGAAGGATGTCCCATCCAAGCTGTTGTGTGAGACGATGCATTGTCGTGCAACAAAATTACTTTGCAATGTCTTCTGACCCATTCCAGTCGTCTTTCGATTAATGTGTGGTTTAAATTAATCATTTGTTGGCGATAGCGTTGTGTATTAACGGTCGAAACCATGTCTCACATGTTTTCATATGTTTCTACCAGCAAACCATGACTTTCAACAGCCTTTTTCTTTTGATTAAATAAGAAAAGCAATGCGTTCCGCAAAAGTTCTTTTTCAGGCACAAAACTCGACATGATCACTGAACGATAAAACAAAGGCGCTAGTTTTTGGCGGACTCAACTTGTGTATGTTTGTAATAGTTAAATGTCAGACGAACAAAATGACGTTAGTGTCAAATTAGTACGCCGCGTACGTTTCGCTGGCGCCATGTGCGTGGTCTAGTTGGAGAGGAGATTATAAAGTTTTGTTAAATTGTGTTTCAGTTGTCATCATGCGTTGGAGTAACGAGCAGCGTGCGTTTGCCTTAGAGGAATATTTTTCCAACGGCCGTTCGGTGGTTTCAACCCAGCGCCCTTTCCGAAATCGCTTCAATATTGCGCCTTCAGCTCCTATCTCGGACCATAAATCAATTCTTTTGTGGCTCTCATCGTTCAAGGAAACTAGTTCTGCACAGAAAAGAGAACTGGAATTATCGGCCCATGGTTTTACAAGGAAAATGAGCAGACTGTCATAGTCAATTCAGACCGGCGGCGTTTTGTGAACATGTTCGAGAATTTTTTTTTTGTCACGACTTGATGCAATGGACTTAGGGGACTTGTTGTTTTAACCGGACATAGAAACGGCCCATATTTCGAGGGCATCGAGGGCACTTCCCCGGGCTTATTGAGGGGTGATTTGTGACTTCTTTTTGTGGGGGTATTTGAAATCCCATGTCTATATCAACCGCCCACAGACTCTGGACGACCTGAAAAGAAACATTCAGGAGGAAACGGCCAATATACCCATCAATATGCTGGAGAGAGTGATAAGCAACATCACTGGTTCAAACAGTGTATCAGCAATGGGCGGCAAACGATGTAAACCACAACTTGTAATGTTTAACTCTTTAATAAAAAAAAAATTTAAAATATGTCGTTACTACTTTTTGTTTTATTGCATTGCTCATATAGCCTTTTAACTGACTGTGATATCCTTTTGACCAGGTAACCGGCGTAGAATCGCAGTATTCTATCTGGCTTCTGATTTACTGGGAGTACATAATAATAACTTCGACGTCAATATTGTTCTTTGTAATAGCCTTCTCAGTCTGAATAATGTTTGTGAAGAAAACGCTAAAGTCGTTATTTATTTAAAAAGTTGATTGACTTGTACTGTTTCTCAGTGAACTCTGGATCCATTGGCATAAGAAGAAGGTTTCTAATCATTGGTGACAATCTGATGCTCCCATTGAACTATGTCGGTAATTTTGGTCTCGAAAATCTTTTTGAGGTTGATGATCGGAGACAGATAATCACTTTTCATTGTTTTCCAGTTCCATCTGTATAGGATGGAAGCATGATCATATGGTGTGCTCATAGTCCTTCTTTATCCAGTATAAATGCAGTTTTAGCCTGGACAGTGATGCAGTAGGATTTAGAGGGATCAGGGTTGGTCTTAGTGACTTTGTAGAGATATGTAGTATTTATTACTGAGGGCTTTTCACCAGACTATCGAGCAGTATGTTATAATGAATCTCACAAAAACCGTGTACAACCGTGGAGCTACTGGCTAGCGATAGTGAGGTGTTCGAAAGAATATTCACTAACGAGTGAGCAGGCTGGTACTCACACCGGTGATACGCAGGACAGGACCTCGGATGAAGGGGTAGCCAAGGCAGCTGGAACATCCGCTGCCAAAGCTATCTCCAAGAGTCAATGAAAGAAGGGCAAAGCTGCGGTGGTGGAAAAAGTGGAAAGAGCTGGCTCAGCCGCTGTGTCCGCCGCCTCCATCGCCGCTGTTAAGAGTGCGAAGAACGCACACCAAAGGGCATGGGTTTGCTACGTAACGCTAGGCGTAAGGTAGCAAAATATGAAGGCTGTGATCCCAGCAGCTTAAGTGAATGGGAAAGAGCCGCTTTTGAGAGAGCGAAGGCCATCCTGGCCAACAAATCGCTTACCCAACAGGCGACAAGCAAGGCCGATTTAGCAGCAAAGGCGGGTGGGGAAGCGATCAGGCGCCTTCTACCTCCTACGCGGCTAAATTAAATCCAGGGGCTAGCGTCCCTGGAAAGAAGGCAAATTTCAGCAGAAAGAGGAGCAGACCCGACGTCGTGGAGCCGAACGATGCATTGCGTCGAAAGCAAAGCGACCCGAAATATAAGTTTCTCGTTGCTGTTAGTAACGAGCTGGAGCCTTGCGGTCGTCTAACAATCGACCAGTGGAAAACGTCAAGTAGAAGTTCCAAGACGTCCTGTGGAAGGAACTATCCACTACAGGAAACGGAGAGCTTCAATTCGATGGTGCTGTTTGGGAAGGCGGACGCAAAGTTGTAGCTTGTGGGACTTCCTTAAACGCTTCATTTTGGAAGTATGCGATGCTTGGGAAAGCATCAAGCTAAAATGTACGATGGTGGCAGAGTTGGCAAAGTACATTCTGCCAACAGCATTCTACAAGGCAGAAGGTAAGATCAGGACCTGTATCCTTATCAAAAACCAAATAGTGGCATTTCTTTTGAATAATTACAGCTCAGGAGATCTGACAGCGGGAGTGTGGCAAACCACTCTGTCTGACCTCGGCTTACATCCCCTATGACTCCGAGGTAGTGATCTCAGAGAAGCTAAAGGACTTGGCAAGGCAGAAAAACTGGATGCTGGTACTGAGCGGTGACGCAAACACCCATCATACACAATGGGGAAGTGGGTTGATATCAACCCAAGAGCTAAGTGTTTGGACGATTTCTTTTTATCTTCGAACCTCAATATTTGTAATAGAAGATATTCACCCACCTTTGTTGTGAAAAATAGGCAGGAGGTGATAGATATCACCCTTGCTGCAAATACAGAAGGATTAGAAATAAGGGAATGGAGAGTAGTCGACGAAACGTCAATGTCGGATCACCGATGCATACTCTTCAAGGCGAACTTTCAGAGCAGGGTATGTAGTTTTCCAAGAAATCCTAGGAGGACAATTAATCACCTGCGATAATATTGTTAACTTAAATAGGGCGGTAGAAAATATTAATAAGACACTAACAATGGCATTCCACGAAAGCTTGCCCGGGTAGCAGAACACCTGAAAGGGCTCATCCAAAATGGTGGAATACGGAAATATGTTTAAAAAGGAAAGAGTTCAGGAAACTCTATAATAGGGCGAAGCTTTGCAGAAGCGATAGTTGATGGAATGAGTACTACGAATGTAAGAAACAATTCAAGTACCTAGTTAGAAACTCAAAAAGGGCTTCATGGCAGGTTTCGAGGTTACTCGAAGTAGTTTCAAAGGAAGCGAGCGCTCCTAGCTACCTCAGGAAAAGTGACGGAACCTGGGCTGAAAGCAGCACTTTCCGGGATCCACAGTATCAGACGACCCTAGCATGCTACAGCACACTGAAAACACTGATATCTTTTTCTCCGAAGAGGAAATAGGAAAAAATTAGGTGGGCAATTCAGTCTTTTAAGCCATACAAATCTCAAAATAGGGTACATACCAATAGCTTGGAGGGAAGTTAAGGTGGTTTTTATACCTAAATCTGGCAAACAGGCGCATATAACAGCAAAAGATTTCAGACCAATAAGTCTGTCATCATTTATGTTTAGAACCCTAGAGCGACTATTGGAAATTCATATTAGGAATAGAATAGGACTGAGTCACAGAATGCATGCAGAAGACCCAGAACTAAGAGTGTCTATAAGACTACCGGACGCAAGCAGTGTCTTCCAATCCTGGCTATCCTCAGGGCGGCTGAGCTAATACAGATGAGATCGGTATCCGAAAGAGATATCGCTATCTACATCGATAGCCAGGCCACACTCAAGGCAATGGAATCAACCAACGTCAACTCTGATATACGAGGGCGGGTCAATAAGTCCGTTACTTTTGGAATAAAACACAGATTTTTTGATAAAAAAATAATTTTATTTTTCAACGTAGTCTCCCTTGAACTCTATACACTTTGTCCAACGCTTCTCCAATTTTTTTATCCCTTCCAAAAAAAATGATTTGTCGAGGTCCTCAAAATAGGCCTTTGTTTGCGAGATGACTTCATCATTGGAGTCAAATCTTTTTCCACCAAGCCATTTCTTCAGGTTTGGGAACAAGAAGTAGTCGCTCGGAGCCAAATCTGGAGAATAGGGTGGATGAGGGAGCAATTCATAGCCCAATTCATGGATTTTTGCCATGGCAACTGCACATGTGTGCACCCTTGCATTGTCTTGGTGGAAAAGAACTTTTTTCTTGGCCAAATGAGGTCGGTTTTTTTTCAAATCGTCATTGAATCGGTCCAATAAGTTGGCATAATATTCCCCATTGATTGTTCTTCCCTTTTGAAGGTAGTCAATGTGGATTATCCCGCGTGCATCCCAAAAAACAGTCGCCATAACTTTATTGGCTGACAAACCCACCTTGGCCTTCTTTGGCGCCGATTCACCCTTAGAAACCCACTGTTTTGACTGTTGTTTGTTCTCTGGTGTGTTGTGATGGATCCATGTTTCGTCCACGGTTACAAAACGGCGCAAAAACTCCTCCATATTGCGATTAAACAACGCCAAACCTTCCTGTGAAGTTGTTACACGATTGCGTTTGTGGTCGACTGTGAGCAAACGCGGCACCCATCTTGCGGAAAGCTTTCTCATGCCCAAGTGATCATTCAAAATTGAAACCACTGAGCCATGCGAGATCCCTACGGCTTCCACTCTCTCTCGCACTTTCAATCTTCGGTCGGCCAACACCATATCGTGAATTTTTTCGATTGTTTCGTGTGTAGAGACCTCAACTGGGCGTCCAGGACGTTCGGCATCTTCAGTGCTTGTACGGCCACAACGAAATTCAGTAAACCACTTTTTTACCATTGAAATCGATGGTGCAGAGTCCCCATAGTATTTATAAAGCTTAGCCTTGGTCTCGGTAATGGTTTTTTTTCGCCAGAAATAATGCTTAATAAGCACACGAAATTCACTTTTTTCCATTTTCTCCTTAAATTAGTGAGTAGTCTGATAAAAATAGCTGTCAAACACAAAATAACTGACGCAGCAAGTTTAAATTTTGACAGGAGTCAACTGACAGATGCCTGTTGACAGGAGCAGTGTTGCTGTTTCAGTAAAGAGGTCAGAAATTCAAAAAGTCACGGACTTATTGACCCGCCCTCAAAGTCAGGGGCTGTCGCACCGTGCTTAATAAAAGGAGGGCGAATCGACAATAGTGAGGTTGCCAAAATCAAACTACCCCTTTGCATAGTGAGGGGCACTATCAAGGAAAAAAATCACAAAAACTGCCAACGTAAGGTGGTCAAGGCTTGAAGGACACAGGGCATCGAAGGCTCTTTGGCCGCTTTTTGACGGAAGTTAATAAAACTAAAAATAAAATTGGGTGTTTCACCAGGGCGATTGTTTAGGTTTTTGGCATTTGACGACAAATTCAATTGGTTCCACATTGACCGCGATGGGCTTATTTTGGTGCCTAATGTCTGTATGATGGCATATCCATCACACCCCTGTTTAACCTAACCTAACCTAAGATTACTTCAAGGTAGCGTGTTGATCCTGAAAGACGTAAATCTAGGGATCTCTGTTTTAGAACTACTCGAAAGAATTTTGAGGCTCGATCAGAAAAGGCTCCAGCAGTCCCTGCGATTGGAGACGTTTGAATTCAAATTTACTCGTAGTACTTCTTCGACGTTAAATCTTTCGAGATTGTTCAATTTGCAACTGTGTTACAACAAAGTGGTGGTCTGATACGTTCGGATATCCAGAATACATAATAAGAGCTGCCTCTGGCTTCGATCGGAATGATCAATGACCGACGAACTCGATTGGTCTGAATATCGTTTTATATCTGGTTTCTTGCAAACTACGTTTTTCAACTGCGCCGTTAAAGATGTTCTGTTTTCCAAACTTTGCCTTAAGATCTCAAAGGACAATCTCAACAAGAAGAGCTCGTAAAAGCAAAAAACACACTTTTATTCGATGGGGGAAGCCTGCGTCTTTCATGCTTATTGTTTTGGATGGCTTTTTAGAGGTGTAAGGCCTTTGCTAATTTCTGCATGTGAGCTGTTAAAGGTCCGTGCATAGTCGAGAATTGCTGTTCGTTTTTCGTTTTCTAGGATTCTCAACAGATCCATCCATATTCGTGGCAGTTTGTTGGTTCACAATGACAACATCGTCGGCGTAGGCTGCCGCGTTGAAGCCATTGTTTTCAAAATCTCATCGGCATTAGATCGATCAATTCCACAGGCCAGTACAGAGTTAAGGTCCATGCAGAGTAGTTATGACGGTATCAAAACTTATTTATTTACGTAAAAAGGATTTAAAGTGATTAATGAAATGGGTTTGAACAAGTTAGATTAGGTTAGGTAATCTAACTAAGGACAAGCATGCTAGGAGGAATATTGGTTTATTGTGATTCCCTGTTGATGTTATGTATTATACTATTATTATTATTATGGTGTGTCCTACCTAGCTTGTGTTGGCTGAAATCAAGCCAGCACTTTTAACAAATCTAATGAGATCTATCAGTTTTATTTTATTGACTTCCTCAAGTTCTTCAAAAGTCTGCTTGGCACGGCGTATCTGGAGTTTAGGTCAGTCGTATAGCAAGTATATGATAAGTCTCTATATCCTCTTCGTTCGTACAGCTTCTGTAATATCTCGAGAAGAGACTCCTATTCTGCTGGCCATCCTGCCTATGAGGCAATGGTCAGTTATGGCACTTGTAGCGATACGGAGGTCTTCTTTGTTCAGTCTGAGGAGGGTAGGTGTTCTCTCGCTGTCTAGGTTTGGTCAAAGGGACCGTAAGATGACACAGTCACTCCTGGAAATCCGTGGGATGGGTCTAATTATGGCCATGTATATCCAGTGTATTATATATACGTATTCCTAGTTCCCAACGTCTACCAAAGGCTCTTTGGCATGTATAGAATATTACTAATGCTTTCGTGGTTCTTTCTTCAATTTTACACTTTCAACTGAGCGTACTGTCTAGGATGATTTCTAGATATTTAGCTTCGGGTGAAAGTTGTATCCTAACAAGATTAAACTTTTCTAGCTTCATTTTTCTTGTGAACAACACTTGTTCGGTTTTTGATGGATCTATCTCTAAAGCGTTCTGTGTTGTCCATTTTACGAGTGTCTTCAAGATCGACTCCATTAGTGCGCTGATCATTGGAAAATGTTTTCCTCCCACCAGAATGACCAAGTCGTTGATGTAGGGTACTGCCTTAACACCCTTCTGTTCGAAACTGGTAAGGATGTCGTTTACAGCAAGAAGACATAGAAGGGGAGACTTCGCTCCTCCTCGTGGAGTTCCTCTTGCGATTGTTTTTCGTGGCGTCGCTACTGATTTTCCTTTAAAGTAACCGCTTTGAGAACCGCATAGGCTATGTTGGTTGAATTTTTGTCTTACATATGTTGATCTAGGATTCTCTGCAGTGCTTTTCACAGAAACAAAGAGAAACTTATGGATCAGTAATCATTAAAACAGGGGTGGTTAGGTCTTCCTGCTTTGGGAATGAAAACTATTGTATAATACTTTTACTTCTTTCCAGTTGTTTGTGACGTAGCCCACATTTAGGCAACCGATAAATGTTGCACGAGCTAAGTATTCTTCTTTCGCCAAGTTTTTGATTCCAAAGGCGGTATTGTGTAGTCGTGAGAAACCAATCGCAGACACAGATATTACATATATCTTTCGGGTGTAAATAGCTTGATATGACTTTATTTCAGTAAAGTTGCTAGAGAGCATACGATATTATGATCCATTGGTTCAGGGCTGAACGCTAATGGAAATTGACTCGGAAACAGTTCAGATTACATCAGTCCTTAACGGCTGTATTGCTGCAAAGCTGTCTAAATATAAACATTTACTGACATGCCACAGTAAATTATTAGTAAAAGACCGGGTTTCACTGAATCACAATTGTTGAACAGTATTTGAAAAGTATCTTTCAAACAGTCCAAACCATCGTTACCTGTCACTCAAAACAACCTTTCATTCTTTTCTTTTTTTTTCTAAATGACGTACTATGTACATCCATCCGAATATATACACTTCAATCCTTTTGTGTTACTTTGAGTGGTACATAAAAATTTCATCTACATCTCCTAATCAAGCACTCAATTGAGATTTGCTGATGAGTTTTTAATGAACACCCAAACGCCGAGGGAGCATTTCAATTGAAATTGAAAAATGGTGGAGAAATGTTAATAGACAACACATCATCGCTAGCGTTCAATCGACCCTGGAGCGCCAGATTGCCAATGCTACAAATAAAAATATATACCACCTTCAGATTCTCTCCCACTTCCGTCCCATCATTCTCGGTGAGCTCTTTAAATAAACCAACCTAATCCGAAATGTGTTTACTGAACTTGTGGCTTTTTCATGGAAATGAACGATAATTAGCGTGGTATCCCACCAAGTGCGAGGGGTTGGTTGGGGTAGAAAATATTAAGACCACTATTCATGGCTAAAGAGAAACTCATGTTTACACATTTATGTAGCGTCAACAGGAAAAGCCTATGACGTGGAAATGGAACCATACCATAGAGGGAGTGCTATTCCCTACACCTTCTTGGTATGACTTTAATGCAGGCCCTCCCTGGCTATGATGTCGAACACGAGTACTCCACTACCTGTAGCCAAAAGGTGTGGCGTTTGTAACTATACATACGAGTAGTTCTATAGAGCTATGCGTTCTATGGAGTTCTACAGAGTTAACAATGTTTAGATTATGCAAACGTGATATGCCAGCCAAAGTCTCTAAAAAGTCAGAAGATAGTTGTCTGTTTGTGTACTCTATGTATTCATAGATACGAGTAGTGATGCCTGAGTTATAATTGAATTGAGTGCAACACCCGGGCAAGACTGTCACTATCACTTCTCTGTCAGCAATATGATGTGTGCAATAGTTGTGGGTTGTACCGAGTAGTTTTTGTGGTTAAATAGATACGATATTACGATTACTATTATTGACAATTTTTTACCTGTTATTCGACTAGAGCTCTAAATGGTACATAGATCAAGTTAACCACCAAACGGTAGAATGACTTAGGTAAAGGCTAAAACTGGGGCATTCAAATACTGCGCCTATACAAATCGATGTGGTGATTAGTATGCTTGAATAGTCAACTTCAACTGCCACTTTGCGAACGGATATGGTAGCACAAATAAAATAAAATTGATCAATAAGTAGCGACTTAGCAAAAAGAAATGTGACATTAGTGAAGCATTCGTTGGATCTGTAGCTTTGTTATTTTTTATACTGTACTGTGCTATGGTGTGGTATCCTCGAAACGCAGAGGTTTTTTACTCACGTTCAACGGTTTTTTTTTTTGTACAATTTTGTCAGTATCTAGTCAATTAAACCGCGGAACTAATGTCGGATAAATAAAATTGTCTTCGTTTCTATTTCCGACGGTTGCATCTGAAAATATACATGCGAACTTGTACGATGATACGAATGAGAAATCAATGAAAGTGGCCTTCGCCAAGGTCGTGGTTTGTACTTCATACAATTTGTTGCTCTATAATTTATTATGTACTTGCTTGTAATGACCTAGAGGTGCTGCTTAAAGTTAACAACACCTCTGTTTTCTCACCGCAATAATGGTCGGAATCAAAGAATGCGATAGCAAAGAATGCAAACAAGACACAAATGGGTGGGTGCTTTAAAATTCTTCAAAAAGTGTTAGATATTTGAACGAATGTACTGGTGATCTTGAATTTTAATAAAGCGGACGTTAATTTCAGGTCAGATTGGTCGACTACCAGGTGCAGATTATTTCGGAGCAAGTGCAACGGACTTTGCTTTTCGACTCGCAGAAGCACAACAAAAGTTTCTTAAAAGAAGGTTGTTTAGCGAAAGAATCTTTTCAAAGGAACCAACGGTGACATCTGTGGTCAGTATGGCGCAAACCTTATCAGAGTTTCTACAATATATGTGTTTAGAGTTTAGGAATAGGATTACGAGATAGTGGCATATGAACTTTATAAAACGCAAGGACAGCTTTCACATTCCTAAATTGAACTATTAGGTATCAATCCTCACATCCTAAGACTAAGATTTGAAGCTAATATTTTAAATTGGGGGTCGTGAGAGGCAATGTGACCAGCGACTTATGAAACAGTTCCTAATTTGGTGAAAATAAGCATTCGATTTAGCAAAGAAACTTGGCTAACGTCAAATGGTTATTCCCCTTCTCCAATTCAGAGCTTCAAGGGAAGATGATCAAGTTAGATAAGTACAAATGGAGCAGAGGAAGGCTACAGAGACGGTATAAGGGGCGGAATGCTACTTGCATTTTCAATGGAGCACTAGTGATGAGAATAGCGATAGAACAAGGTAAGGCAGGAGACAGTACGTCGGGAGGGTGTCAATTGATTGTGTGATAATAGCAGCACCTATAAGTTTTATCGCACGGTTTTGCATCTTACCTAGTAGGTGCAGTGAGATTTTAGGAGCACCTGAAAGGATGTGACCATTGTACTCCAATTTTGGGCGGAGAAATGCCTTATGTATAGAGACCAGATCAGAGGGGGTGAAATATTTCTTACATCACTTGAGAAACCTTAGACATTTCGCAGTATTTTTGAAGACATCGAATATGTGATTGCTCCGACGAAGGTTGTCATTGGCACACATACCGAAAATGGAAAGTTTTTCGATTTCGAAGATGATTCATGGACAGAAAACAGCTTTGTGTGTTGGAAGCAAAACAAAGTGGTTCCCCAATTAGTGATGCTGTAAATATACGAATTTAATAAGCTTCACATATTCCCGTTCTACAGCCGAAGAGCAGGGCCGTATATGAAAAGCAGAGAGTACTGTCATCAGCAAAGGAATATATATATTGAATTAGAAATAACAGACAAGAGGAGTTAAAGGGTGTCGGGGATAGAATGGAACCCTGAGGCATACCCGCATTTATTTTGTGAATATTAGATTTGAAACCATCCAAAACAACTTGAATTGAGAGATCCGAAAGGTAATTTCTAATCCATTGAAGAAGAGATTCGTCGATCCCAAATGCACACATTTTCGACAAAAAAGCCTTATCCCAAACTCTGTCGAATGCCTTAGAAATATCAAGTGCAACTGTTTTGCTTTCGCCATATTGATATACGCTTTGGTTCCATTTCTCGGTGGACCCGTTGCTACGTAAACCGTACTGCCGGTCATTGGGAAGTTTTCATGAGCTGACGGTTCATCATTGTTTCCATGAGCTTGGAAAGAAGAGACATAGGTACATTGGGTCTATAGGAGGAGAGAGAAGAAGACCCGCGTTTTTTTAGGGACATGCTGGACAAACGCTGTTTTCCATCTGCTCGGAAAACGTGATAAAGAGTATGATTGATGGAGAAGCTTACGCGATCAAATTTTTTCAGAGAAACATAAGCCTCTTCTCCCGAAATTCTTACAGCTCTGTAAGCTCTACTTCATGCCTCCTTTCGGCTTCAGCCAATGCGAAGTAAAGGTGACGTTTGTCGAGCCTCTTGCTGCATAGGATAAATATATAGTTGGCTGTAGCCGAGGGAGCTGCACTCTACTGCTCTGAAACAAAGCAACCTTAGCTAAACTATTAGCTTGTCAGATTGTCAGATTTCTGAGACTAGAGAAAAGGTTCATGCGGTATAAGATGGATATCTTGAAGTTCCGCGGAATGAAATGTCGGATGCCAGTGAGTATCAGATGGAATCTGCATGAAATCGTAGAAGTACAAAAGAGTTTTATATAAAAGAAACCGTGCACTCTTTTGGAAATGGCGGCAAAATTCCAGAGTAGATATTCACCTGCGTTTAACGTGGGAACCTGGCTAAGTGGCTGTCCCATCAGCACACATGGAAATCAAATGGGAAATTGCACCCACTTATCGATTAGTTACAATTTGAAATCATGTGCTGGGCATGAACTTCCTCTTTGATGAATGGTGAGGCCGATCTAAAACCTCAAACAATCAAAGAGTCATGTATTTGAAACAATTGATAACCACCACAGCTATCAAGACTCTCTGAATAAGGAGTTCCGGGAACACTTGACTCCTATGGTTCGAATATAGAGTCCGGTCATGGTACCAGTAGTTTCGAGACTAGCCACTTTCCAATTAGGTGCTCGAATTCATCGAGAATCTGCTAATAATCTGTACCCGACCGTTATCAAACTACTGCATGGAATCGACGTAGTCTGTTATTCATAGTAGAGCAAGGGGAACGAGGCACATGAATAGAAGTCCTGATTGAAGACAGTTTAAACGGTCACCTAAATGCCGTCTACAACCCAACCACGATGACATCGTAAAAGGAATCAAAATAACAAATCGACTTGTTTGTCGGATTTTGCAATGCAAATCCCCTTGTCATCGAAGTATAAACACCAAAATTGCTACAAGAAAAGCTGGATCTCAACTGATAAGCGGAAAGCATCGAACCAGATTGACCACGTTGCAATAAAAAGTTTCTATTGTTATGGTAGGTCTAAGACACTTTCATACTTGCATACATTAAAAGCAACAACAACACTATTTTATACTACATACCAAGTTAAAATTTATTGTATGAAGTATTACTTTACAGCCCTTCAATGTAGTTCCCCTGGTTCTCAATTACTGATTCCCGACATCTTAGAAGGTTAGATATGACAGCGATCTCACCACTTCTTTTCAATTGCCGAATGCGATGGAAAATGGCTAATGTCTGGGCGTGAAATAAGGCTCCCAGTTCGTACTCGGCGGGTAAACCAACTACAGTGAAGAAACAGTGAAGAAACAGTGGAAACAATCATCAGTGTCATCAGTGGTAGACCACAGTCAAAGTGTGAAAAATATGTTCGCAACAGAATGTCAGAGGTACGAATATGTCGGTAGAAGCATAACAATTGGCTATAAACAGACTCCTCGATGTGGATCGATAGGTAGGAATATCTCATATCAAGTTACAATTGTAGAAACTTCAACAGTAAGAGGCCTTAACTTGAAGCCTAGCACAAGCCCGGAGTGAAAAAAGGAAAGCGTAACGTAGTATACGTAGCATGGCAACCGTAATCACACCGTTTTTCTATTACCAAGGAGATTAAATAGCTCAAAATAAATAAAGACGCTTCCTTGCGAATATCGGATGAGGAGCAAAAAAAAAAAAAAAGACCGTGGCAGTGCAATATGAGGATCAAATAGCCGAAGACCAGCAATCTGATGGATTGTGGAAATTAGTGGGATAATGTGTTTTAGCGACTGCGGCTAAATGTAGTAGCGAACATAATTTTTGACAGGATCCATGGATAAACGCCTTGCTTATCATTGTAGGGCAATAGTCCAGTAGATCTTCGCTTCATCTGCTTTTTATTAACTTTAAGGATACTTTCGATAGTGTGAATCGGAATATCATATGGAAGGTTTTGCGCGTTCTTGACAAAATCATCGCTTTTCTTAAGGCTAGTGGGAAAGCTTAAGATGTCATGTTCCATCCAAAAATAACCTGTCAGACGCTTTTGAAGTCCAAAACGGAGAATGACATGCCTATATTTTATCATCGATACTTTTTCGGAAGAAGGGGAATCCAATGGATAATGGCTTTCGGAAACGCATAGTCTACGGCGTTGACATATGTCTGCCTTCTCAAACGGTTATCGGCAAAAGCAACGTTTACAGCACAAAGATCAAGCTTTTACTGTTTCGCTCTAATGGACAGTCAGTACGTACTTTTACAGAAGTTAACCAATATAACACAATGACGTGCATAGTTTACGTCTTATGTTCCACGAAGGTAGTAGGTGTAATCATTGCCAGCAATCGCATTTTGAACTGTGCTCAAGACAAAACTCAGTTAATTCAATCTTCCAATCTTGTTTAGAGAAGTATTCCGCTCTCGAACTAATTTTGAAGTAGCTGAATGGTTAGACAAGGTCTCTAGTCCTTACATTTTTTATTTTTTTTTTTAAACTTAACGCTCATGTGAGTATGACTACACTTAAAATGCCTGAGACAGAGAGAATGAAAGCGGCTATTTCGCTTCATGGATGGCATCCAACATTTAAGGTGGAGTCTAAATTATAAGTGTAAATAGACTTGTTGTTGTATTCTAGGCAACCACACATCTGACGTGATTTTAGTTGACTTTCAGGCGCGGTCGGGATTGAACACTGAACCGTCCGATTTGGAAGGCAATACACAATCACTTGAACCATGGCCCCCACGATTCTATAGTAAAATCGCAGAGTCAGAGGCTCTTTCGATCGAGTTTATCTTAACCTCTTGAAGAGTTCGCCATCATCGAATGTAGAAGAACCGAGCATTAGAGAAGCCTTGATTTACTTGTTTGGGTACAGAGCGGCCCTGCAGAAAAGAACAATAGAGGTTCGAGGGCTCTACTAGCAAAAAAGGAACGGAAGAACATGGGCTCTACAACGGAAAAATAAAAAGCACTAGAAGCACCTGATGGAAGCCTTGGAGAGGTGCTACCAGAGGAGTGAAGTTCGGAAGTTTTATCAAAAAATAAAATGAACATCCCAAAGCTGTAAAGCCCGAACAGAAATCTGCAAGGAGGAAGGAAGCCTCAGAGCAGAACCGCAGTCGGTGGCAAGAATCTGGAAAGATTGTTTCTGCAGATTGTTAAACAGTGATGACGACCAACATACCGCCGTCAGGCAGAATGAACCATTCAACCTAAACGAATACAGACAACACTTCCGTCAACCCGACTAGATGAAGTCAGGACAGCAATTTCCAAGCTTAAGTCTAACAAAGTTGGGGGACCCGTTGGCTGAACTTCCTAGCTATTCAAAGCAACAGTTAATAATCGCATGTTAAATCCTGTTTGCCGTTTAGGTAAATACCTAAGACCTTTCTTCAACGATTCATTCGATGAGTTGTCATGTGAGTTTTTTTTGCATTCACAGCGATCTGTCAATGGGGCGACTATTAAAACAGATGCAGCAAAGAAGGAAGAACAAAGTATATGCTGTTAACAAAGATTAACTTTGAGGTAGTAAGGGACTTTATCTACCTCGACTATCAATTCCGACAACGGCACCAGAAATCATGCCAAGAGTCACTCTTGCTAATCGCTGCTTCCTTCGGCTTAGAAGTCAATTGAGTAGTAAAACCCTCTTTCGAACAACCAAAAAGATATTATACAAGATACTGATCATCCCAGTCCTGCTTTACGGCGCAGAAGCGTGGCCACTGAAGAAAGCGGATAAAAATGATCTTGGGCGCTTCGATAAAAAAGTTTTTCACGTAAATTTTGGCCCTACTTGCATAGGACGACTTCATCTTAAAAGGTGAAACTAGAGGAAGCTGGCAAAATACCACGCTAGATAGAGACGCATGTTAGTTGAGGCCCTGGCCCACCACGGCCTGAAGCGACATCTAAGAAAGTAAGTATTTGATGAGCTCGTATATGCTCTCTACTAAATCAACCCATATTGCTCTTAAAAGCTTATGAGTACAAAGAACATTGCTTGTATGTTCCGTTGAAGATCTGGCAAAAGCAATATTGGGCAAAGTCGTTCTTCCGTCGGGGCATTAGCGGATATCAAATTTTATTTGAAGAACTCAACCTGGATCCGGGGTTTTTCTCTTTTCACCCTCCTTTTCCCTGGCACATTTAGCCCTTTTAATTTCATTGTGAGCTGCTAGCCGACGTCTTTTTTTAAAAGCTCGCTCGTACCCATTTTAGTACGTTTCAGGTTTCACATTTAGGACTTTTGACGGAAATTTTAAGGCTCTCCTTAATTTACGCAATGTCCGAGTGACATTTTTGGCCTTTCATCAGTTGATATGTACGAGTAAGTTCAATGGCTTAAGAATCAGGGTTTTAAATTAGCCCTGGCTAATCAAATACCAGCCAAACGTTTCATGTTTTAGACGAGCAGGTTTCATGTTGAAATATGGGCATTTCTTCTTATGATAGGATTGTGTTAAGACCAGCGAAAACAACCGTACATATGTAACGAAAAAAAATTGCTACTTTAAGCTTTGAGATATGACAATACCGATACAGTGACGTTTTTAATGATAAACGTGCTCAAAACATTTCAAAACACTCGCTTCGACTTTTAGTGATGAAGCACCATCCCAGGCCACCATGTTTCACTGGTTTTCCGAATTCAATCGTGGTGATCGTTCGCTCCAGGATGAATTTCGTCAAGGTCGTCCAAAATCGGTTGCTTTGCCAGAAAACATTGAGCTTGACTTATCGCGAAATCGAGGCATACTTGGGCATTAGTTCCACTCGCATACATTTGACCGTCAAAAAAATTTCCTCGCATTGAATACCGCATAGTTTGACAATACATAGTTCAAAAATAGGCTCGTGTCGGTTGGTCCAAAGAATTGTTGAAAAAATTCGATCACGGTGCTTCAAAAGACGAATTTGAACACACAAAACATCGAATTGATAAGTCATACGCCGTACAGTCCTGATTTGGCAGCTAATAACTTCGTCCCGCACATCAAAAATAAATTGCGAGATCAACGTTTTTCGACGACTGAAGAAGCGGTTGATGCGTTTAAAATGCATATTTTGGAGGTATCTCGTTCGGAGGGGTAAAGTGCTTCGAAAATGAGTTCGAACACATACAAAAGTGTATTAATCTCATTGGAGAGTATTTTGAAAAACAATAAAGCCATTTTCAATGATACTATACATAAATATTTGTTTTTACTTATTTTTCTCAAAACTTAAGTACCAACCTACGTAATAATTCTACTCTTAGTCTCAAAAGTGGTGAAGGTTGTCGTTCTTTAGAGGTAAAGCCACAAACGAAATATGAATTCATGGCCAACCTCTTAAATCCACATCAAAGAGTATTTGGAGTGTGTATCTGAATTCCACAAAGGCTTTTAGTTTGACAAGTGTGACGTGTTCTTTTTTATCAAGTCAAATACCACAGTATTATGTACAGTTATATGTTAACCTTTCTATCGTCTTTACTTCATTGGTTGCGTGCTTCGCTAGGATATACATATGTACAGTTTATTTCAATGCCCTATTTATAACAACAATAAAAAAAAAAAAAAAAAACGACAACACCCAAGGTCAAGTATACAACTGACTGCGAAAACGACGAACCCTAACTCACCCCTCTTTTGGCCTACTACTGCGATAATAATCTTCAAATATGCCTTTCTTCAAAAACATCATTCTCTATACGCGTATTGCGTAATTCCATGCCGAGTCCAAAACAAACAGGCATAAATCTACCTCTGCCTGTGAAGTAGAACAAAGTAACTAACCCATGAAGGCTACCTAACTACAAGTGTACTATAGTCCACTCCCGAGTCCGGAAACGAATAAGTGTAGTTTAAGTGAGAGAAATTCTTTACATTTATCTACCCTGGAAGCATTTCAACTGACAAATGAGATCTTATTTATGATTGCGATTATACAACACATTCTAATTGCGGCTCCTTAGCGCTGGAATTCCTCATCGGAATTCACAGGCACATGTGCAGTTGTCTTCGTTCACTATGATGTCGGCTGTCATTTCAGTAACAACCATCAGTGTTCAGTTAAAAACTTGCATAATGTTCGTCAATGCTCATCTTGAGTACAATAGGTTAATAAAAAAAATTATCAAACCGCATGGTATCTGAAAATCACTTGACACCATCTCTAAAGACCGCATAGTGACATGAACAGAGAGTGGAACAGGGCACAGCGGATTACAGTGTATCTTTAGTTCTTTAGTGCAATGCCTTTAGCGAAATCCATTCATCAGGCAATTCAATGGGAAGGTAGTAGTACATAGAGGGTTTAAGAGCACCGTCAAAAGTGGGCTACTACCCGTAAAGTCAAATGCACTTAGCCGGCACCTGGGTACAAGCCAATTAATTGGAACATGTAGAGGAGCAATACCATTAATGCGAAGGAGCAGCTTGTGGTATTCCTCAACTTAAATTGATTTGCATTATCATCATCATCATCATTGTTGTAGTCGTCGTCCTCTTCGTCGTCATCACAATGACAGCAGCAAAAATCAACTGCTGGGATGCACCAGTATTCGTATACAGTATACTCGTATGTATGAATGTATCTCAAAGGAAAGTGCAGTCTCTGTCAATTAAAGGGAAAGTGCCTTGCATCATCACATCGGCACTATCAGTCTCCTTGGATTTGTTGAGCTGTGAATTGTACGGATAGACTGATTTCGCCTCAAGGATTTGTGTTCTGATTGTGATAAGCACGTTTCCATTAATAAGTGGATGCTGCGATGCAACCCTACAACTTGGCATAGTCAGGAATTTCAATCCAGATTTCTGGATGTTTACAATGGAGCAAATGAATCTGCATGGATACAAGATTGTCTCATTATGCATTCGTATGTGCCTAAGCAGTGATAAGCACTTGGAGAACAAGACTTGAATTATTTTATGTAAGTTTTAATGGTTTTTGTTTTTATTTTGAAAACACAAGCTGATAACATATCATGTATCCATACGATGGCAAAGGTTAAGCTATCTTGTGGTTGCTTATCATTAGCAGCCCTACAAATGTGCCCAATTACAATACATACAGGGTGTCCCAAAAATTAACGTGAAGCCGGAAACGGGTGATAGGTCAAGTGGTGTCGGTTATCATAAAATTATAAAAAAAAATCTAAATTATTGGCACTCAAAAAAAAATCGAGAAATCTGACATCCTGTGACGATATTTCAAGTGCTGTGACCGCAAATCTTTACTTTTCTTCGATTTTTTTTGTCACGTAACCCTGAGTAGCTCTTCTGTAAATTATGGTCCAAAATTGAAACATAACTATATCGGTTTTAACTAAAATATTCCTTTTTTGTCCATCCATGTATCTGAAAATCATTGATCACCCAACTTGAACTGACTGTACCATCTTTAAAAGATGGCGTATTTAGTCTGGATTCCAACATGGTATGACACTTACTAGATTAACGCTTTGAATAGTTAATTCTTTTTAATAGGTTAAAATGAGTACCAAGTGTGAGCGACATAGACAGTGACGTGATTGAGACGGATAAACATGCCATTTCGACTAGTGTGAGTGAAACAGTTAGAGATGCCATCCTTGTTAAGTAGTGACGCATAGGCACATCGTGCAATACTGCCGTACGTTACGCTCCTTCGCTTACAGCGCATTATTCTGTATTCGTGTTGATTTCGTGCTTACAATTTTGGCTTTCTTTATGGGGCTTCATTGCATTGCGACTTTGATTTGCTATCTGACCGTTTCTGTCGAACCTGGATTTCTTCTTAACTAGTTTTGGTCGTTGATCCCGTGATTGTGTACTACGGATGTCATTATGCTATCTCGATACACTGCTTAGGAATATGCTAACATGCATCTCATTTATTTGTAATACAGGTGTAATGCTAGTGCTGCAGCCAGACTTTATCATGAGAGATATCCAGCGTCATCCGGATCATCGAGTGTTTGTAAATGTGCACCGGGTGGCCGTGGTGTAGTGGTACTAGCAATCGCTTCTCACTCGGAGGGGTCTAGGTTCGAATCCTGCCCATGAACAAGTCTTTCAAGTTTTTCAGTTGTGTAATTGGAACTCAGACAGAAAAATTCTGCGTGTGAAGGCATAACACTGACACGTAGATTTAGCTGTTGTAGAGTTTCAAGCACAAATAATTACTGCGAATTATAACCTTCCACTCTGAGTGAAGAAAAAAAACTCTCCGTCCTATTCGGACTCCCACCCCTGGAGAGCAAATACCGAAACCAAACACACCTGAGTTTCAAACCACTACAAAACAATTTTCCTTTCTCCTCCTTTCTACCTTTCCGCCCGCGCCATGGCAACAGTAAAAGGGTATCTAACCCCTTAGGCGCGCGTAAATTATATATATATATAAAAAAAAAAAAAAAACCGGTCATTCTCAGAGGGTCGCTTTCCAAATCTAATGGTTAGTGAGGGAAGACCCGTCATGCCCTACGAGGACGAAGTCGCACAAGACCCTAGTACTTCAGTACGTGCAATTGAAGAAAGCATAGGAGTACCCAAAAGTACAGCACACCGAATTCTAAGGAAAAACCAGCTCAATCCGTACCATGTACAGCGAGTCCAAAGTCTGCTACCCCGAGATTATCCAGAAAGAGTCCAATTTTGTCAAACGATGGTGCGGAGGTTCAGGGAAGATCCGAGATTCTTCGAAAAAATTCTATGTTCGGACGAATCAACTTTTAAAAGGGACGGTGTTACATGAACCTCCACAATTTGCACGAGTGGCACAAGGAAAATCCACATTTGATGCGGGAAGATAGATCACAGTACCGTTTTAAGGTAAACATGTGGACCGGAATTTTGAATGGTAGAATTATTGACCCATTCGAGCTGCGCAGAATTTGAATGTGGAGGTTTATTTAGATTTTTTGGAGAACCACTTACCAAATTTATTGGAAGACGTGCCACTTAATATTTATGCATGCATGTGGTATCAACAAGATGGCTGCCCAGCGCAATATGCTCGCACAGTACGAGAGTTCGAAGAATCGAAGAAAAGTAAAGATTTGCGGTCACAGCATTTAAAAGATCGTCACAGGGTATCAGACTTCTCGACTTTTTTTTTGTGTGCCAATAATTTTAAAAGTGCATGACTTAGATTTTTTTTTTATAATTGTAATTAGAAAACTCTAATTCTGCTTACTCTGAAGCTATCAACGAGTCGAGGAAGCATTCGTCTTTCGTTAACATTGTTCCACAAACGACCTTTCATTGGACAGCCACCGCAATTATTACGCTTATATTATACTTAGCATCTTAATGGTAATGAATATGGTATGCAGATGATGTAGCTTAACTGGTCTAAGAGACCATCTGCTCTAAAATACAGACAGCCCTAGAAGTAATCGAAACGAACTGGATAGTATCGTCTGAACACTCCTTTTCAGATCACAGATACATCCAATTCAGTCTGAATAATGATCATCTCCGCCAACTAACATTCCGTAATTATCAGAAAACTGATTGGCAAAAATACAGAGGAACACTTTTAAAACTACTCTCCTGAACTCTTAAGTCTCCCATGTAGCAGCAACGGGCTTGACATGAAAGTCAAGGATTTCACCCTACCTCTCAATCAGGCAGTGTCTGCTTCCTGCTCAGAGACAAGAAAAAGCCGCACTGGTGGACATCAGTGTTGGAACAGGAATCTTTTCTATTGTACCAAGCAAAAAGTAGAAGAAAAGTGACTGACTAGGACTCATACAAGGAATCCCTCAAAATATATAAAAAATAACCGAGGAATGCAAAGCCACAATCCTGGAGTTCATTCTGTGATAAGATAACAGATACCTCAAAAAAAAAACCGATTCACGGCCAGTAACAACCTGAGCAAGACTATTGCTGCTGCGACTAAAATTCCAGGTCTGATTACAAGAGACAAGCTGCTCTGAGCGCTGCATAGCGTCAAACTATACAAGACTGCTGGGCCAGACGCTATAATACCTGCCGAGCTACAAAGGTCCTCAGATATCATCCTGCCAACGCTAGAGAATATCATGAGGAGCTGCGTAAAAGTAATCCATATTCCCTTATCATGGAGACAAACAAGTTAATGTAGTTTTCATATTCAAAGCCTGAAAATATTCTCATATTGTACCAAAGGACCTCAGACATATCATCTTTCCTTCTGAAAACTCTAGAACGACTGATTGATATCCATATACGATCTGGAATTGATTCTCAACTGGCACAACGCCAACGGTGGAAACGGCTCTACACTAGTCTTCATTATAGAGAGTACACATGGCCGCGTTCCTGGGCATAGAAGGTGCCTTTAACAACCTTAACATATCCGCAATCACGATTGCGCTATCAAATCTGAAAGTAAATTACTTACTTGGGGAGTTTATCAATATTATGCAATATTTTTATCAATATTATGTGGGGCATCATCTAGAAGATGTGTCAGCAGAGGTACGCCGAAAGGCTGTGTCCTTTCTCACCTTCTCTGGAACTTAGCGGTCAACGAACTGCTGATATACCTGGAACCACCCGTTTCAGAGTGGTTGATACTCACCTCCGGGGTGGTTGTCTGGTGGACGGACAATGCAGTCAACTGCAACTAGCTGCAAACCCAGCTATTCGCATTAAAGCGATTACACAGTGGACAAATAAACTATTTGGCCGGTATAATATTCGGATTCTTAACACACCAAGAATCCTTCCAGAGAATATCGACTCCACTATGCCCCAATATTGGTTTAACAAACATGTAAGTATACCCTCTAGATCGTTCTGGAAGGATGTTGCTTTAATTGACGAGAAGTCAATCCACTTCTATACGGATGTATCCAAGACTGATAGCGGAGTTGCTGGCAGTTTTTTCTCAGATAAGCTTAACCTAATCCTCTCCCTCTGCCTTCCATATCAATGTAGCGTCTTCCAAGCGGAAATTTTGGCGATTATCGAAGTCCTGTCCGCATATTTTCGCATAGTCAGACCGCTATCAAATCCCTGGACTCAGTCTCACAAAATTCTAAAACCGCTCTTGAGTGCCGATCATCTCTCAGGGAGGTTGTAGAGCAGTTCAAGATTCACCTACGTTGGGTGCCGGGCACACAAATATTCCAAGGAATTGCATGACTAACGAACGAAAGAGTGTGTTCAACAAAATTGGAACCACTCTACCTATCCTACCTGAAGAGGTATCATCGATATACCAATCACTGTGTACAAACTAATATACGGTTTTCCATTAAGGACTTGACAACTTTATTTTTAAACAAAACGCAAACCATTTGAGATATTTCAAAAACTGTATTATCGGCTTGACCGCACGTTTGCAGCGGTCGATTCGTTGGACTCAATTTTCAACGACTCGGCCACACATTTCGGACGATACGGCCGCTATTTCGCGTTCAATGTTGGCTCTGAGCTCTTCCAACATCGTCGCCATGTTGGCATAAACTAATGACTTAACGTAACCCCACAGAAAATAGTCCAGCGGTGTTAAATCGCACGAACGAGGCGGCCAATCGACTGTCCCATTTTTTGAGATAACACGCTCACCATACTTACTCTTCAATAAATCGATTGTAGCGTGTGCTGTGTGGCGTCATTCTGTTGAAACCACATGTCGTCCAAGTCCATATCTTCCAATTCGGGCCAAAAATAATCGGTGATCATTTCGCGATAACGCTGACCATTCACAGTATCGTGACGATCGTTATCGTCGACGAAAAAATATGGCCCAATAATGCCGCCGGCATGCAAACCACACCAAACAGTTATTTTTTGTGGATGAAGTGGTGATTCATGAAGCACATGTGGATTTTCACCCGACCAATAACGCATATTTTGCTTATTGACGAACCCACTGAGCCAAAAATGAGCTTCGTCACTGAAGATGATTTTGCAATGAAATTCATCATCTTGGCGCATCTTCTCCAGAACCCAATCGGAGAACGTACGTCGCTTCAAATGGCCCATCGGCTTCAATTCTTGAGTCAGCTTGATCTTGTATGGGTGTAAACCAAGATCCTTACGCAAAATACGCCATAATGTGGTCTGAGCGATGCCCAATTCTTGAGAACGCCGTGGAATTGACTGATTTGGATCGTTTGCTACGGACGCCTGAACGGCAGCGATATTTTCGACACTTCGACCAACCCGTTGTCTCATTCACACGGCAACATCACACAACGAATATGTAGACTCAAATTTTTGCACTAAACTTGTATTGCCTGTCAACTAGCACGAGAATTACGACCGAAAATTGGAGTTAACGCTCTTAAAGTTGCGAATTTCGGTAGAAAATTTTTATAATTTGCAGACGTTGCTCGTTCGTGTACTTTACCATGATGAAAATGTTGAGTTTACTGAATAAATTGACAGTGACAGTTTGGTGATTAGTGAAAGAGTGTGTTCACAAATTAAATTCAAAATTGTCAAGTCCCTATTGGAAAACCCTTTACTAAGGTTGGATGCTAGTATAAGAAGAAATCATAGGTGCACTGTCTAGCGACCAAGCAAATCTAGCCAAAGCTGGATCTGAATCGCTCTAAGAGCTATCATAGGTACCATCGCTGGGCACTGTCTTATAAGCAAGCATGCAAGAAGGCTTGGCCTTTTTACAAACGACTTCTGCAGAAGCTGCATCGACGAGGAGGAGGAGGAGACATGCCCAGCTCTCTCCTAACTCCACTTAGGAGCTTTCTTGTACAATGACTTAAGCGATATTAACAATATAGACGTTAACAGCTTCCTACGCTTCTCCATGTGGCATCACAATGGGCCTATAGACCTAAGTGGTTTGGTTTTCCCAACAGCCATTCTTACCTAACCTAGACGTGATCGACGATTCGTTCAATAGACTCGAAACTGAGATTTTTTCCAAGAATAAGGTCTGGTCTGATCTGGTCTATCCGCTTTTCCACGTATGTGGGTGCCATTCTTAATAACAAACCCTAAATATATCCTACGTGTCTGGAATAAATTTCACGAAAATATTGCTTTTACCAGAGCCCAAAGAACAGCGGCATGTGGGCTTCGCTTAGCCTCCCATCTAGAAGCACTGATGATTTTCTCTCCCACTGGCGTTATGATGAAATTGCGCGCCAACTGTCTTTCGGCTCTGGTCTTATGGATGTAATAGCATCAAAACTACTATTGGTGCGAAAGTATGAAATTCACTTTTCATGAGATTAGAATCTGAACCAAGAAAGGCATGAAGCTTAGTCTTCACGGATGGCTCCGAAACCGATCTAGAATGCTGCGCTGGTGTCTTTTTGGAGGACGACAATATTCGATTTCACTCATAGTTAGGAAAATTTGCGTCTGTCTTCTAAGCACAATCTTGTTGGCAATGAACCACATTGCGAAGTTTATACGACTGTTGAGACAACGCTGTGAACGCTCTCTTCATTTCCATGTTAGTTTCAGAATGCAACGCTCAAGAGTTAGAAGGCTGAATTCACTGAGTCTTGATAGAGCCACAGGTCACAACGGGATCACGGAAAATGAGATGTACTAGCTATGCAAGGCTCAGTTAGACTCCTCGGCCAGCGCTTTCATTAACTGCTGACCATCTTGTGAATACAATAGGAGATGGGATGAATCTCCAGAATGCCGGTAGACCACACAACCTTACCAAATCTCTAAAACGTCAGCGAACTTCTCATATTCCTTAATAGAAAATATTGAAAACTGGTTATTAACCTTATTAACGTTGCAATGTTGCGACGAAGTGACACAACATCCTGTGGCGCTTGATGTGAGAGTGATGAGAACACTGCCGAGTACTTCCTCTGTAAGTGTTCAGCTTAAGATCGCATCAGGGTGCGGGTACTCGGAACTCACATTTTGTGTGCTGGCACTGAAGATACTTAATCTCTGAAGCGTTTACTTATCTTTTTACGAAAGACCGGTTAATTCCGGTATAAACAATAATTGTTCTAATCCTACAGTATAACAAAAGAAAATTTTCTAACACCCCCGCCGAAAGAATGTCAAGGACACCACGAGACATTTCCTTTATAACCGTCCGGCTGGAGCTGCTAGTGTGGTAGTTGCAGCTACTATTACTTCATAACTGAAGCCATTACTCATCTTTTCGCTTGACTGGAAACAGGCTTACAGATCCCTAGCCACATGTTTCTTAATAAAAAATTAGGGACTTTAATAATAATTGGCTTAAAATGCCTACCGCGATATAGGCTCCTTCTATTCAAACGTAGGCAATTGGGAAAAGATTTATTTAAAGGGGCGCAAAATTTAAGGGCGACTCGGATCTAAATGAATTTAAGTACATAACATAACGAAGAGTACTATAAACAAAACAAAAATCAAGGCACGGCCCAAAGCGTAATAGCGGGCATAATTCAATGAAAGAAAATGCAATTTTAACTTAGCGTATTTGATTAATCCTAATTTGCCAACACATTTCCCTATTTCACATTCAAACAGATTCAAACACGGAGCCAGATACATAAACATACACATAAAGTGCCGAACATGGAAGCCCAGTTGTATTAAGGCATTGCACCCGCATTGCATTTTCTGAAGTGAATACGACTACGAGGGTACAATATTATGGGAGAGAGTCCATTAACGTCAATAATGAAAAATTCTGCCACATCTACCCCCACTCATACCAGCAATCCATAGGTAGAGCATATGCATTACAAGAAGGGTGGCACTAAATAGCAAAAGGAACCCTTTCTCTGTTTTTGTCTCTATTTGTTGCCTTATTTTTTTACAATACAACGCCCTTCGCAAATTTAAATTATTTATGGAACAATGGTTTTGGAAGCTCGAGCACATACTTTCCACAAACATTCCACACTTTGAATATCTCAAATCCCTAAGTACCCTACACGAGGAATACGTATGCGAGGCCTTCATTTTAAAAATAAATCAGCACTTAATCACCGTTAATAGCAAAGAGATGATTCTACGGTTTCAGAGGGTTTAGTTGCCTTGGTAGTCAACCATCTTTTTTATATTTAGCAATTTGTGGGGGGTTGAATAATTGTGTTCTAAAAATCGTCAACGATCGCATCGCATTTGATGGGATTCCATGAAAGACGAGTTTCATGGATAATTTTGCAGTGCTAGTCGTAGTAACAGTCTTACCCAACCGACCATAGACAATGGCACCCTGCAATGTATTTATGGAATTCAGCATTCCAAAGATACGAATACGAGTACGAGTACGAGTACTCCACTCTGTGGCCCCTGAGTTTTTTCTTGTTTTTCTGCTTTAAATTCAGCCTAGGTAATTGCGAAGATGAAGATTTCTTGGTTTCATGAATAAATTTGCTTCTGAAACAGCATCGGCGTCAGCAATGACGTCAGATTGCCTGATTTATAAGCAACAGCAACGGCAGCAGCATCACAAGCAGCAACAGTGCCAATGTGCGTTTGTATTTATCTTACAGGGGAGGTTTATATTTTTCGATTTGCTTCTGATTATAAATATAAACATATTCATTTGGATAAACAGTCGTAAATAGGGTATTACAGGGCGCTCCTGCTGTACTGGGTATTGGTTGCTGGTTGCCGGTTTCTGTTTGCCGACTTGGGTGAAGCGGATTACAGAGTTTTGATTTGTAAAATAGGAATTATCATTTTTGGACTGAACTGTTTTCATCCATAACGAATATAAATGTATTGAAGAACTGAGTATTTGCTGTGTTGGAAGGGTATAACAAATCTAATCGGATTAGAAAAGGGATGAGATTCTCACTTAGGTATCCCAAAATACTGTTCTTTGGCAAGTTGACCGAATTTAAATAGAAAAAAACTTTGTTACAGATTGGACAGAACTTAAAAAGTCCATAAGTTCTGTCTAAGGAAGTACAAAAATCGGATCGAACCGACCTTTCTTTCGGAACAATAGAATATGATTGACAGTTCGGAAGAAGTATCCAGAATTCCTTCCGACCTTTTTAGAATAGATTGTGATATACACATACATATTGCCGATGTAGGAAGTCATTTCAAAGGGTAAATTTCAAAATATAACAAATTGACAGACTTACCATGAATTGGGTTGAGAACAAGACAAAGACGAACTTATGGTTATTTTCTCTCTAAAAAAGTGATCAGAGTATTAATAACGTTATATCTTTTTGCGGAACTGCGTTTTATTCATTTCAATAATAACTAACCATTCGACAATTGGTTTGACCCAGTAATATAACTATTGTTTTTGTTACTACGAGCTTAGTTACAAACTTATTATTGTATGACAGGTTAGAACCTTGTGCATGTAGTCTAAAATTATAAGTACCAGCAATTAGACGTCCTTCATAGCTCATTTACTAAAAAAACCAACACCGTACTTGGAATAAAAACTGATCAGTGATAACGAGTTTTAGTTGTTGAACCCGAACAAACATCGGTTTCTTCAACGACAGCACACTTCTTGACCCAGAGAGCGCGCTGCTAGTGCCAATGACTTCTGTGACTTTTCCAGATATCACCAACTGATACTCGTACTTGGCTTCATAAGGTATAAACTTGACCTTTCCAATGGAGTGAAATATAATTAACAATACAATATTGTAGCATTATAAGTTTGGACTTGTTTATCTCTTTATCGTCTTATGAGGTCATCGGTCCACTGTGTCATATTAACTTGTATACACACACACTTACAAAAATGATAAATCCAGTTAGAACTCACTTATTCATGCATCCAGGAATGAATGCAGCGTCTTTCCTTAACGTTTGAAGATAGGTCAGGTTAGGTTAAACAGAGGTGTGATGGATATGCCATCATACAGACACTAGGCACCAAAACGGGCCCATCGCGGTCCATGTGGAACCAATTGAATTTGTCGTCAAATGGCAAAAACCTAAACAATCGCACTGGTGAAACACCCAATTTTCTTGCAAAAGCCAAGAAGGCCTTTGAAGTTCGTGCCGTCTATTTCCTCTAGGTTTTCGAAAAAGTATTTCCCTAAAAATTGTGTTATGTCCTCAACAGCTTGCAGATCACCACAGAATCAGCAGATATCCGTATCTGACAATTTGAGTCTCCAATTATCTATCTATTATTATCAATCTTTGCGTGCTGCCGCGGAGACAGTGCCCTGTCAGGATTCCTATTACAGTCCTAAGCTTATCTCTGTTTAATTTTATTAACTCCTAGATCTTTTGCCGTCAAAAAGCGGCCAAAGAGCCTTGGATACCCTGTATCCTTCAAGGCTTTGATATTGGCATCCTCACTATCGAGTAGCCCTCCTTTTCTTGCAAGCTCGACCGCTTATTCATTTCCTTTAATACCGCAGTGACCTGGCACCCAGCTCAGTCTTACTCGGTTCTGACTGCCTTGACTGTATCAGAGTTGACGTTAGTTGATTCCATTGCCTTGAGTGCGGCCTGGCTATCGATGTAGATAGCGATATCTCTTTTGGATACCGATCTCATCTGTATTAGCTCAACCGCCCTGAGGACATCCAGGACCTATGATTGGAAGACACTGCTTGCGTCCGATAGCCTTATAGACACTCTTAGTTCTGGGTCTTCTGAGAAGATACCAGAACCTGTTCCTTCTTTTGTTTTTAAGCCATCTGTGAAAATTGCAAATTCATTTGACCAGATTTTGAATTCTTTTCCCAGTCCTCCCTCTCCTTATAAATTACTATAGATCGTACGGGATGTCGGAAGCCGACCAGGAAAGGAATTTCATCCGTTAGAATTGGATTGCCTGGCAGTAGCTCTGTTAGTACCGTGCCATGTCCGAAACTACTGCTCTTGAAGTAATCCAGATCAGTGAGTCGTATCGCACTGTTGCCAGCCAGTTTTTTCATCTGTAAATCAAGCGGTGTTAGTTAGGTGCGCAAAAAGGTGTCTAATGCTGCCGTTGGGGTGGTACGGAGCACACCTGTAATGGCTAGGAAGCCGTTCTTTAAACAGCCACTAATTTTTCGTACATCGTTTTCCTGTTTGTTGCTTTCCACCATACTAGTACACAGTATATAATTATTGGTCTTACCACCACCGTATACAGCCAATACACCATAGCATGTTTTAAGCCCCAAATTTTTCTTACTGTTCTTTTCCGCTACGTTAAGATTCCAGTTCAGTTTTTTGTCCAGAATCACACCCAGATACTTTGCGCTATCCGAAAGGGACAGTTCCACTCCGTTGAGTTTTGGGAGTTTGAATTGCGGTATCTTGTACTTTTTGGTAAAAAGAACCAGCTCCGTTTTGGAAGGGTTGGCATTGGGACCATAACTTTTTGCCCAAGTGCTAATCGTCTTCAGTTCCACCTCCATAATTTCGCTTAAAATATTTAAGTATTTTCCCTGCACTATTATGACCACGTCTAAGCTTTTTCACGATGTCATTGATAACCAGCACACAGAGGAGTGGGAATATGACTCCACCCTGAGGGGTTCCCCTGGTTACGGACACTCTGACCGAGCTTTGCCCAATGGAACAGTTTATTTTTTTGCTTACAAGCATGTTACCACCTGTCATGTAGACTTATGTTTACCGGATGCCCATACATCCATGGGGGCTCTGCCGCCTTCCTGAGATACCAAATCGGAACTGTGTTGCCAGCACAAGTTCCACTCTTGATATGAGTCGAGGCCGACCTAAAATCTCTTACTGCTCTTAGGGTCGCAGCACCCAGGAAAGGAAGACCTTTCCCGTGACTTTGGGTTTAAACCACAGCCACCACGACGCTCCCACAAGGGGGCCTACCTCTTCAAGTTAGGCCCGGACCGAGATCCGAGGGGCTCCTGACTCCCATGGTATCGTGATTTGAGTCCTGGTAGGGGCTACCAGTGGTCCAGCCGCCAACATGTGACTGATCGAATCATAGCAACCTTCAGTAGCGTCATCTAAAGATGTTTACGATAAAACCAGTACTTTGCTTAGCCTTTATTATTAGACAACGTCATTGATGGGCGAAGCCATGATAATTAGGCGAGGGCCCACCGAGTTCGTAATGCCGTGTTCAATGTTAGCGTCTACTAGAGCATTTTTAATAGCGGTATACTCCACGTTATTGAAGCCTCCTTCAATATCGAGGAAGCCCGCCATCGCAAACTCTCCGAAGTGTAGACTCTTCTCTATTTTCCCCATCACCTCGTGCAGGGCAGTTTCTACAGATTTTCCTTTCATGTATGCATGCTGTGGCTCAGTCCTATTCTATTCCTAATATGAATTTCCAATAGTCGCTCTAGGCTTTTATGCATAAATAATGACAGACTTATTGGTCTGAAATCTTTTGCTGTTATATACCCCTGTTTGCCAGCTTTAGGTATAAAAACCACCTTAACTTCCCTCCAAGCTATTGGTATGTACCCTATTTTGAGATTTGTACGGCTTAAAGGACTGAATTGCCCACCCTAATTTTTTCTTATTTCCTCTTCGGTGATAGAGAGATCAGTGTTTTTAGTGTGCTGTAGCATTCCAGGGTCGCCTGATACTGTGGATCCCGAAAAGTAGGTTTCCATCAGTGTTGCCAGCACCTCTTTGCTGCTTTCAGCCCAGGTTCCGTCACTTTTCCTGAGGTAGCTAGGAACGCTCGCTTCCTTTGAAAGCGCTTTGCATAACCTCGAAACCTCGTCTGTTACCGCGATAGATTCGCAGTACTTCTGCCATGAAGCTCTTTTTGACTTTCTAACTAGGTGCTTGAATTGTTTCTTACATTCGTAGTACTTATTCCATGTAGTGCCACTTCTGAAAAGCTTCGCCCTATTATAGAGTTTCCTGACCTATTTCCTTTTTTAACCTATCTCCCTATTTCACCATTTTGGTTTAGCCCATTTAGCTGTTCTGTTAACGTTTGAAGATTCAGTACGACGAAATCCTGAAGGAAAAATACTACGATGTCCCAAAGTTGTAAGGAATTTTTTGTCGTTCGACAAAGCCATATGGAATTTTGCATCATCCTCCTTCCCAACGCTCATTTATAATGACATTTCAGTTGTTAGCTCTGTGTAACAGGCTATTTTGCTTGCTGCGCACCTTGAAACCAGTTCCATGTTTCCAGATTGTGTCATGCCTCCACGTACAATAGAGCGAGCCGAAATTCTTTAGGACAAATCGCACTCGTTTTACCACTAAAAATACTTATATATGTTATGTATCCTTATATACGCAAATCCACTCGTCCAGATTGAACATCTCTCCTTCTTTTGAAGAGGTGTTCTTTCACTTAACAAAATTGGTCCAGTCTATCCCTAAAATAAATAACTTTCTTCTCTCCCCTTCTTTCCAAAATCATGATTTATCCTCAACTCATGAAATATTTCAAGGCGATTTAATGGTCATGTCACTACTATACTATACTACTATACTAATCTGGCAAATGCAAGATAGAATTTGAGGTTGATATTCATAAAATAAACGGTGGTGTGCCACAGGGTTGCATTCTGTCACCGACACTTTTTTTATTTTCATTAACGATCTCTTGTCTGCTAATTCTAATCCAATATATTTTTTTGCGGACGACAGTACTCTCTTATTTTCATATTAGCTTCGACTCACGTACCTGCTCTTCGGCTGCAGAACGGGAACGACGGAGTATGTTAAGCTCATTAATTTTTGATATTAAGAGCATTACTAATTGGGGAACAACCAACTAAGTGGAATTGAATGCACTAAGAATTAAGAAGTTATCACAGTAAGAGACGTCGGATTAAATCTTTAACAGGTCTCTGCTCATTTCGAATGTGGACTAATTAAGGGGGAAAGAAGTTTTCGATTTAGATTTGAACTTTGTTATCTATGTTTCCCAGGTTAAAAAATCCTATATTCGCACCTCGTTGACCGACAAATATTAGATCCCTACCGTGATTTAGGTGGGCGGTATACTTAGCGGCGTTCGTGCAGAATTATTTTAGGAAAAAGTACTACAAATGCTGCGTCCATTAGAAAGGGGTTTGGTAATTTAAGTCTTTTACGAATCTTTCGTAATCCTTCCTTATTCAGGATGGAAAAATCGTCAATTGAGATATACTCGTACAGTCTGCACGTCAATCGAGATGATACATACGAGTGTGTACAGTATGTGCGGGTGGATACCATTTATACACGAAGGGTGCAGATATTTTAAAATTTTCTTGATGACGAAAAAATTTGCAAAAACTTATAGACTCTTCTAAATTGAACAGAAAGTAGAAGTGGGTTGGATTTCATGTAGGGAATTCCACTCACTCAGGCAACCAGAACTAGCAGACGTACAAGATAAACGAGGCACAGAATAGTTACGAACGAATCAATTTCTTCAGAAATAAGTTGAATACAGCTCCAGCATAGTGCAGTAATCAGAACAAGATGGTGCGAAGGAGTTTTCGAAGCCCTACGCCCCTCGACCAGTGAAAGGATTTAAGTAAAGTAAGTATTTACATAGTTTAAGTCTATGTATTTGTCAGAAGTCCGGACTTTTAGACGCAATATCCCTTTCTGGCATTGTCACCACAGATCTTCTACTTGATGATGGTAACATAAGACTTTCCAAGAGATTTGGTTTTGAAAGACTCGATGGGGAAAAGCTGAACCAGTTGACCGGAATTCGATGACATACGAGTAATTTATCGGTTGCGCCGCGTCCGGGAAATACACATTCGTACTTTATCTATTGGATTGGCAAGAAAGAATTTCGAATTTTTAGTGTGGAATAAAATTCCTTTTTTATATAAAGAATAAACATTAATCAATTACATATTTTCCATTTTGTTCGACGACCTTCTGCAATCTTCCCGGGCTTCCGGGCTCATCGAATATCTCGCCCTCATTAGCACTAAAATGGACAAAGTGGGATATTAGATCATCATCATTGGTGAGAGTTTTATCATTGAAAAAATAAAAATCTGATGGTGCAAGATCGGGGCGGTATGGTGAAAACGATTTCCTTGCGATTTGCCAATTCTAGCATTAGACATCTGAATTGATTGTTTGGTTCCTTAAAAACAGCTCAAAAAAAAAAAAAAACCACAAAAATCCCGCCAAATTGACAACAGAACCTCCTTTGATGGAGTTCAGTTTTCGATGAGGTTTGTGCTGGTTCATCATGCTTAGACCATGATCGGTTTCGAATTATGTTGTTGTAGAGGATCCATTTTTCATCACCAGTTATGATTCGTTTTAAAAAAGAATCAATTTTACTGCATTTGAGATGCATATCGTAAATATTGATTTGTTGTGTTAAGCGAATCTCTTATCTCTGTTTATCACTGCTATTGGTTTTACCTTCTACGGTAATCTGCATATGCAGATGATGTAACAGTAGGTACTGTATGTTGGATCATTTCTAGTCACTGTCTTCTCCGAAGCGCAGGTAGACATAAATACCAGTGATCTATTGATCCATTAGAAATGGGATTTCAGTCAATCATCTCATAACTGAGGTTTTTCCCTTTACGAGAAGGAGTAGTCTGACTTGTCTGACACATCTATCGCTTAAAGGCATTGCCATTTAGCTTTTCAACGAATGTCATCCGGCATAATAGCAGAAACTCAGCCACAACACGAGAAAGAAAACACTTTACTGTATTGGGAGTTCAACAAATATTCAAAATGACCCTAGCGCTTGAATACTGCGATGACAACCGGTTTAGGAGGCCCATCAAGTGAACACAAGAAGACCGGCCCAGAGAATGCTACAAGTTCCTACTCGTGTGTCATTTAACACTTACGGCCGAAGGTACAGTGTTTATTTAGCCCTGAATGAAACATACGAGTACAAATATCAAAATCAGCAAAAAGCGATTAAAAAAGTTTTTTCCCACATGAAACCAAAATTTATTTGTTTAAATACATTTTATTTAAAAGTACTGTTGCATTAAATGAATCTTTACATTGTCATTATAAAAAGAAACGATGCTAAAAATTTGTGTCAATTTTGCATGCGATCATGTGCTTTTCGAGACGTGTCTGCGTAACATAATCAGAAAATTCCAAGAAACGGGCTCAGTACAAGATGTGAAGACGCCCAAACGTGTTTGCCTCGGACGTTCAATGGAAAATATCGCCGCAGTAAAGGAAAGTGTTGAAAACGACCCAAACATTTCCATTCGTCACCGTTCTCAGGAGCTTGACCTCTCCACAGTGCCACAGTGCACCGAATTTTGACAAAACATTTGGCTTCCCATGCGTACAAGGTGCAATTAACGCAACAACTGAAGCCGGCCGACCACCAGCAGCGCCGTAAGTTCTTGGATTGGGTCCTGGAAAAGAAAATCGTGTTTTCGGATGAGGACCATTCCCACATTGGCGGCTACGTTAATAAGCAAAACTGCCGCATCAGGCGCACAACCATTCCCCGAGTGATTCAGGAGATGCCAATGCATCTAGAACGAGTAACCGTTTGATGTGGATTATGAAGCGAAGATGTCATAGGGCCGTACTTTTTCGAAAATGTAACCGGAAAAGCCGTTACGGTCAATGGAGCGCGCCACCGAGACATGATAAAATAATTTTTGTGGCCGGAGCTCGAGGATATGGATACGAACGACCTTTACTTTCAACAGGATGGTGCTACAGTATGTTCCAAAAAAACGGGCATTAAATTACTTCATTTTCTTGGTCACGTACACATAACGTCCTTGTAGTCAAATTATTTTCTGTATATGAAACCATCCCCAATTATATGAAAGAGTGATTGAAATTGAAAATTTCGAGAAAAGGAGGAGGATTTGTAAGCAGAGCAAGCCCCCATTTGTCTACCTTATAAATCAATAAAGGTTTCAGAGATACCTCAACAACTGTTCTTTTTGAAATACACCGCTTACTGAAACACCCTTTCTTATAAGCTGTGATCTTCTTTAAAGAATAAGTAGTCTTTGGTACAACACGCACTGGAGACATCGGTCTAGTGGACGAACCGTCCGATAGAACAACTCCAGAACTCTTGTTGCTGCGAAAGTACGAAATCGACTTTCCCTGTACTCGGGAATGGTTTCTGGAAGCCAAGAAAGGAATGTACTTGGGTCTTTACGGTCGGGTCGGCAATATGGGATATCACTCTTGTTAGTGAAACTTCCAAGGTTTCTTTGAACAAAGTGGGTAGGCTGATTTCATTGAATTTTGTTTTAGTGATAAATCTCCGATCTCCGATGAGATCTCCGACTACCTGCTAGCCTGGATTCTCTGTCAAGGATGCAATTAATAGTTGGCATTCGTGTGAGCACAAATGCAGATGAAGTAATTCTGCAAGATGGCGACAGACCAATCGACTATTTCCCGACTTCTCTTCCTTCAGTAGGAAATAGTGTAGATTACTTATTGGTGTGAGAGTGGTGACGAGACCGTGGAGCACTTTCCGGCCTACGCTCACTCGGCGATGAGTAATTCCAGTAAAAAGAACATACAAAGAGTACAGCGGACTAGTTCTTTGCACCAACGCCAGTTATCTTTGTTGACTGTTCCGTTTAAAAGGACGTGTACTACTCATAAGTTACAGATACTACTAGCTTAGAATTTCAATGACTTGGCATAATATGAGCATCGTAGTTAGATCATTTCTCGTATGCTTAGTAATGAAACTCGGTGAAGTGATTTTTGGCAAAATCGTCCATCTTCCGTCTTTTTCTCTTTCTTGATGCTAGACTCCATTAAACAATTACAATTAAATGGAACGCTACTGTGATTTAATCTATTCCTAAGCCTGGAGTTCATATGTCCCTTTGTTCATTTACCGATAAACCAGATGTTCGGTTTATAATTAGTCAATTTACTGATTAAACCAGCATCGACATTCAAGTGTTTCAACTCTGAGCCACTTTGGCTAACAATTTACCCAACTGATTAACCGAATTTGCCAATAGATTTGCGCGCATCTACAATACAAATAAATGTTAATTACTGCCACAATGCGAGTTCGTTGGAGATAGTTTATTAGATATAATATTTAATAGATTAGAGGTGTTATGATTGCGCTAATAGTTAAACAAATGCAAATCGCCTGGAAGAAATTATACACTAATTAGCTGACAGCACACACCCTGTAATATCTATTGATAAATTGCTTTCCTGATAAGGCATTTATTCATGACAGGCTTAGAACATATTTGCGACATTGCTGCATCAAATATTCACTTTGTTTATCGAAATCGCAATGAAACAAGTTATCGATTACTAGTCGCGCCCGTAGTGATTTAAAACTTAGAACCCGAGTGGGTTGTGTACAGCAGACATCGACTTTTTCCATATTCCGCGGATTTATTCCTTCTGCCGATTCTAGGGAATTGGTCGTCCACATTGGCAGTAGTTTTATTTTTACTTTCAATTTCTTTGCACGAACGTGTAACGTGTAATTCGAGTTCGAGTCATGCGAAAGGTTAAAGAACTTTCGCTGTTGTATGAGTACGCGTACGAATACAACTTGAGTTCCTCTTTCGTTCCATCACCACGGCTAACCATTGATTTCATTCATTTGTCCAGTACCAGTGTTTCGTCTAGAGTTGTAGTAGTCGTCCCAAGTCAGTGAATTGAAATTAGACAATTAAAAAAAGAGCACACACAGTGTCAAGACAAGAGTCGTTGTCGTCTAGAGACAAGTTCTTCGTGCTCGTTGTTGTGCTCGTAGGTATCACTCAATTAGAGTTTGAATTCTTACAAAAAAAAGAGAAACAAAAGAAAAGAAAAATACCTCCTCTATGACACTCGTGTTCTCTTGGTGCCATTAGCTCCATGGCACTGGACTTGGTCAACGTCGGAGTTCTTTGTTATCGAATACGAAGTCGTTGTCTGAATTCTGGAAGTGGCTGGGTAAGTCGCAACCACCCATTACCATTACACATCGTAATGCATATTAAATTTCTTTGTTTATGTTTTGCTTTTTCTTTTTAACCCCTCGTCGTTACTCACCAAGTTTGTCCAGATAGCTCGTAGGTAGTGATGTGCTTACACTCTAGCTCAGCTGGAGGTGATCCACAGTATTGGTTGAGGATTGAATGCGAATGGGATATATTTGTCATTATACTTCCTTGGACGGAAATCAAGTCCTCCTATCGATTTGTCGCGTCACATTTAATCCGTAGCCATCAGACACACATGCAGTACGAACCCACACAGAGTGGACTTTTAGCCTTTCCATCCGTTAGGTCCATCTCTGGCAAGTAGGATCATTGGAGTTTTCACATCAATGGCACAAAAGTAACTTTTATTGTTTTGTACTTTTAAAAATTCCCCTCCAGAAGGCCTCCCAGCCACCGATGCAAAGGGTGATTCTGTTTTAGGTCGATGACTATGGCACAAAGGCATATGTCTCCCAGGTCTAGAATAACTCAAAACTATGTACTGAGTTGGATGAGATATTTTACGGCTAAGGATACAGATGCAGACACCCATATAGAAGCAGATAACAGAGGACTATGGCAAAAAAGTTGGCATTTGGAAGTAGAACATAACAAAAGACAGGAAGCACCGGTAGCAATTTTGTAAGAGCGCAGAAAGGAAAATAAAAAAAACCAAACAGAACTGCTCCTTTTGCCAAGAAAAAGTTCCTCTGTGTCAATGCTCTTTGAATCGATAGATTTGACGCCACAATTACTGAGAAATCTGCGGTTACTCATCGGTAGATACATTTAATTTTGAACATAAACAAGAGATACTTATGCAACTTATTCGAAGGACAATACGAGATGATACAAGATTTTTTCGAGATAAAGTGTGTGACTGTAGAAGCATTTGGAACGAGTTAATGAGGTCAGAGAAACGAGTCCTTGTGCTCGTTGGTTTAGTGAAAAGAAAAGTGTTTTGCTTAACAATGAATATGACAAATCGTAACGTCCTTTGTGCTGATGTTTTATCTTCGCAACGCATTAAAGAAAGAAGCTGTAGTTCCCGACAGTTGAATTAGTTTAGTACCTATCGCAGCCTGCCAGAAAGAATTATCTTTATTGTGTTTTTTTTAGCCGGACGAAGTTAATTTGTTTGTAGAGGAGGATTCTAAAGATTCGCATCATTACATTTTCTTTTAAGAAATTCAAAACGATAAGTGGTGACAGAGAGCAGTCTATGCGATTAAAACCGTCACTATTTACACGAACTTTTTGGTAACAGACGAGAGAAAGAAAGCGACGTCGGGTTTTCAGGGATATACCTCTCACATGGACTATTTATTAGAGCTAGTTAGTTGGATACATTATTATTATTATTATTTTAAACGTGTGTCGGTTTTGTGCGAATGTAATTAAATTTGCTAGTCCTCTCTGTTTTCTACATGCCGGTGCTTATCAAAAATGCATCAGATGTGTCTTGTGTTTTACGTAGGTACCTGCCGTGAAGTCTTAAGCCTACGGTGCGTCTTCGCACAAGATACCAAAACGATGCGTTGATAAGCGCCCTTCGGGTAGTACAAGTACTACCACCAGTACCACATTCGAAGTCGTGTGTAAGGCACGAACTTCCCCTTTGGTGAAGGGTCGAGGCCTATCTAATACCTCAGCCATTCTCCAACTCCACATCGAGCAGACCAATTGGTTCCATAGCAATCCCATGATTTAGCACAGGTCGTAGTACACTACAACATATGTTAAACCATGAGATGTCCAAGTTCCATTAGGTCTATTCTCCCCGCGATTTCGGGTACAAACCTACAGCCACCATGATACTCTCACAATGGGGCCAACTTCTAGATCACGCCGGAACCATATTTCCGGGGGCTCCTGACCTCCCGTGGTACCAGAATATAGCTTCCGGTCGAGCTGCGCAACCTTGCGGTCGCTTCCAGTTGGGCACCTCACTGCCCAGGACTAGCGGCCTTTAGACAAAATTCTACCCGCTAGCTGCCTACGACGTCTTCTATTAAACGCTTCTTTTGCAAAACTACGGGTGGAGTGATAACTCCACTGACATCGTAGGCCTCACCATTAAAGGTGATGCCCATAGCCTGCAAGTCTCTAATGTCGGAATAATTGGGACACTCACATAGGACATGAAGCCAGTCCTCGTAGGTGGCTACAGATGAGCAGCTCGCAACCCCGCTAAGCCCTTGACCGGTCAACAAGACCCCCAGGCTGAGGGTAAAGCTTCGTTCAGGAACTACTCTCATGGTTAGCACATCCCTTAGGAAGCCGTAAGTAACCCTGCCGTTTTCGCTAGCATCCCATCTAGATATAACACATGCGTGTAGCAAAGTTTTACGCTGCTTCAGGGATAGGCCGTCCACTTCTTCCGGGGAAACCCAATCTCGTCCATTTAGAGGGAGACCTTTTCTGATCTCGAAAGCAATACCACGTCGTATCGCTTCCAAATCCAGAGGTGGCACACCTAACAACACCTGCCTTGCCTCTGTGGAGACAGTGTGGCACACATTTAAACACCCAAGCAAGGCGACTCTTTGGCAAGACAAGATCCGCTTACGACCAGCCCCAGTCATAGCCCTGTCGTACCATACCGATGCACCATATGTTGCACAAGCATCTAATGCTAACGCCGTTCAAATGTATCGCAGGAGCCCAACTGCTACATTGAAACAGTCTTATCCTGCTACATACTTACCCCAACACTTTCTCCCCATTCAGCAACGACTGCTAGAGCTCTTTCTCCTAATACCTCAATTTGGGCTCTGGATGAGGAGCAGGTCATCTGCATAGGCGCAGAACCCACAGAGCTCATTTAGTCGCCACAAGAGTGGATCCATCATCAGGTTCCAAATAAAAGGAGATGGATCCCTGAGGGCAACCTCTCTCAACACTAATTGAGACGCTGTCGTGCATATTTACCACACTCGCTTTTCTGCCGGAAAAGTAGCTTCCCCAAAGTCAAATTCCTGCAACCTGGTTACTATTCTCTGCCAGTTCAGGTTATCAAAGGCACCTTTAAAATCAATAAAGATGCCTATAACCACATTGACGTTGCTTCTCAGGACTCTGTCTTTTAGGAAAGACCATGCATTATCAACACACTTGCTTTTTGTAAAGCCGAAATGGAAGGGGGACATTGGTTCCGTCATACTCTCCGAAAGCCTTTCCACCATAACCCTTTCCAGTACTTTCCCTAGTACCGGAAGCAGGCTGATGCCCCGATAAGATTTAGGGTCAGACCTGTTCTTATCACCCTTGCCTCCTTCCAATCCTTGGGGAAGTAGCTGCAAGCAATACATTTGCTATAAGGACAGAGCAGGTATTCTGGGACAGCCTTCCAGATGGCTTTCACCATCTCCCCAGTCATTCCATCAGCTCCAGGAGATCTTCTGGAGCGACTCCGGAGGGACCGGAGGCTCTTCATATGAGGAATCCTCAAAGCGCTCCTCTCTCGGGAAGAACTGACCAAACAATGCAGTAAGGCAATCTTTCCATGTGGATAAAACCGTATTATCCACACGAATGCCTTCAATATCAGCAGTTTTCTTAGTACTTCGGCAAATCTTATAAAGTTTACCCCAGGGATCATCTCTATTGTTAGAGGCAATTCTGCAGTGAGACTCCTTTGTGCTAACAATGAGATGCTTATACTCAGCGAGCCCTCGACGGAAGGCAATGCTCAGCTGAGCCAGGTTTTCAGCGTTAGCCGCCCCAGCCCTTTGGAATCGCTTCCTTAGGTTTCTAACAACCCTTCGCTTCTCTGTCAAACAGCAGTTCCACCAACATACCCTTTTTTGATTCGCCCTACGGCTCCTCTCAAAGAGTTCGTCGTTAACCCGCCATACGCACCCATTGATGTGAGCGATTTCATTTTTTTTTTCATTTTCATTTACATTTATTTGTATTCTTATTCATATAAGATATATAATATACATCTTTTAACTTATTGAACAAGCTTAGGATAATTACAATTATAATAATTTACATATCTGTACATAATTAGAAAAATAGGAGATAAAGAGAAAAAAAAATAGGATAAAGAGAAAGAAGAAAGAAGAAAAGATGAAGAAATAGAGCATTATTAAATTAATTATTTTCTTTATAGTACTGGAAAAGTTTCCTGCTAAAAGATTTTGTGTCGTTCGTACGCTTAATTTCCAGGGGTAAAAGATTCCAAAGCTGAATCGCATGCACGAAAAATTGACGAGATGTATTAAGATACTTACACCTGGGAGTAATTAATTGCATGGCTCTATGATTTCTCGCAAAATGTATTTTCCCAAAAATATAATCCGGTTTTTTGGTTGTAATAATATTGTGTAATGATAGTATGGTTCTGTATTTTAGGAACGCCATTAAATTGCAGCCGGTTATTTCTTTACTGTAGTCAGAAATGTGTTCATGTCTGTTGATACAAAAAATGTATCTTGCGCAACTATTATAGGCTACTGTGAGTTTTCTTCTAGACCCATGGTCCATGTTGGAAAATATTTCGCAACCATAAAGGATGATAGGCAATACAAAGGACTTAACAAGTTTTAACTTAACGTAAGTTAGCAGGTAATTTATATATATGATGTCCACAGGTGTTAAGTCGTTGAGAAATATCATTTACGAAACATGTGGACAGTAGAGGCCCTAACACGGAACCTTGTGGGAACAAGAAGACAAGACGAATGTTTGTTTTGTGATAGACGAATTGGGAACGATTACATAAATACGATGACATATTTGATTTGCCGGTCGATGTTTAAGCTACCGTACACTTGCGGTGTCAGGGAAGAAACCACTGCAAGTATACGCGCACCATAAACACCCCAATCAGCGCCTCGCACACACCATCTCCTGTCAGAAACCGTGTCACTTTCTTCTATTGCGTGAGCGATCTCAAACTGAATCCAGTTGTGATCACTCATCCCTAAACTAACCCGCCACATAAAGCTAAACGTCCTAAAAGCTGCCTCATTGGCAAAAGTAACGTCAATGTCACTTCTGCCAACATCAACCGCATCAAAGGTATACACCTCACTCGGCTCGTTGATAACATGGGCGTTGCGCGCAACGACCAACAAAAAATGCATCACTAAATCTTTCCAACAGAGAGTGCATATCCTCTCGATCTCCGGGCAAAAGCAACTTGTTTCAACCGTGTGACATAAATATTTCAGCCATCGCAGGTACCGCATTGAATAACACTTGGCTATGCCAATGTCGCTTATGAACATCGAACGCTTCTAGTGTTTTCTCATCGGCGTTCAACATCGTTCAGGATTCTGTTCGGGTGAAAGCATGCTGTGCTTTGAGAGAAGAGTTCCGAAATGATGCAAACTATTTTCTAAGGTCACCACATTTGGCGAATCATGCGACACTGAACCGAAGCAACAATCAGGCCAGTGGAAGACTTCAAGTTTGCATTGCCTCAAAAAAAGGTTGTCAAGTGAAGTCAAACCTGAGAGCCATGCTGTTTTGTTTTTTCGACGTAAGAGGAGTTGTCCATTCAGGATTTGTTACACAGGGACCGACTGTTAACCAGGCCTTCTACCTGGAAGTTGTCAAAAGATTTCGCAACAGTTTGCAAAGGAAGAAGTTTATTTTGTGTCATGATAACGCCTGCTCTCACAATCCTGTCTGTTTTGCCAGAGAACACAAGTTTAAAACATGTTTGGAACAATGGAATGAAGGATTAAACGAGTGCGCTCGTATAGTACATAGGGTGGTCCTTTTTTACGACCGCGTTAACATGTGTCGCACTGAGCTTAAAGTCTACGCTTTTACAAAAGTTCATCTATTGTTCTAGTACCTGTTGTAAAACCCTTTAATAAATCCAATAGGGACTTGACAACTTTGAATTTAATTTGTGAACGCACTCTTTCACTAATCATCAAACTGTCACTGTCAATTTATTCAGTAAACTCAACATTTTCATCATGGTTAAAGTACACGAACGAGCAGCGTCTGCACATATAATATAAAAAATTTTCTACCGAAATTCGAAGTCTTTAAGAGCGTTAACTCTAATTTTCGGTCGTAATTCTCGCCCTAGTAGACAGGCAATAACAAGTTTAGTGCAAAAATTTGAGTCTAGATATTCGTTGTGTGATGGTGGCGTGTCAGTGAGACAACGGGTTGGTCGAAGTGTCGAAAATATAGCTGCCGTTCAGGCGTCCGTAGTTCTCAAGGATTTGGCATCGCTCAGACCACATATGCTTCATGAACCACTTCATCCACAAAAAATAACTGTTTGGTGCGGTTTGCATGCCGGCGGCGTTATTGGGCCATATTTTTTCGTCGACGATAACGATCGTCACGTTACTGTGAATGGTTAGCGTTATCGCGCCATGATCACCAATTATTTTTGGCCCGAATTTGAAGATATGGACTTGGACGACATGTGGTTTCAACAGGATGGTGCCACAAGCCACACAGCACATGCTACAATCGATTTAGTGTTATCAGTTTTATCTCAAGAAATGGGCCAGTCGATTGGCCGCCTCGTTTGTGCGATTTAACGCCGCTTGACTATTTTGGGGTTACGTCAAGTCATTAGTTTATACCAATACGCCGACGACGTTGGAAGAGCTCAGAACCAACATTGAACGCGAAATAGCGGGTCCAACGAATCGATCGCTGCAAACGTGTCCGCGGTGGCCATATGAACGAAGTCGAGTTCCATTCATAAATGTTTTGATTGTAGTTCAAAACGATAATAAAGTTTTTGAAATATCTCAAATGATTTGCGTTTTATTTAAAAAAAAAGTTTTCAAGTCCTTATTGGAAAACCCTATATGTAATTTAAGCAACTTTCTTTCACTCTCTTGTATAAAGTTTTTTTTTTTTTTCTAAGCAGGCGTAGGTGATGGAATTTAAAATGCATTTCATTATTTCTGTTAATCGAAACTTTTAGTACAGTTTTTTAACAGTTAAGTTGTTAAAAAATGCCACGTTGGTGTTATGAAAAACCAAATTCTAGGTTCTAAATTACCTTCAAAACGATATGTACTTGGTGTTCTTTTTTATAATATGCGAAGAGTGAAGTTAAGTTTAGCAAATAGTGTTACTTTAGTAATAGATGAGCTACGAAACATTGAGCAAAGTAAAAACAGAAACACTGAGGCAACGAAAAAAAAAGAATATGATTTTGCGGAAACCTTAAACGATTTATTTGATATCGCGCATACATCATTGAAGAGCATAAAAAGTTCTTGCTTTTACAAAGACATAGAGGTCGACCTGGGTGTATGCTTGGAACGGACTACAAACTTGCAGCTATGGAAAGTAGAAAAGGGGATCGTGAGAAGAGAACCAAACAACGAGTTCAAGATCAAAGTTCATTCAATTATCACGAAGGGAGTTAGTGGTTTTGTTATGTTTAAATATTTGAATGAATAAGTTGTTTTTTTAGTGTAACTAGATACAACTTTTTCTATCTCTGAATTCTTGCTCTGAATCGCCAGTGCCAGGGACGTCAGGCTTAAAATAAGTGACAGAGATGCCGTTCACCTCTTGACAGCCTGTATTGAAGCCACTTCTTTGGATCCTTTAAAATTTGTGATTAACCGCACTTCTATAAGGATTTCTCGTCAATATTTTCGCAAACAAACAGCTACATAGTGCCAGATTTTTAACGTAAACCACCTGTCATGGAGACATGTTTACGGGATGCCCATACATCCATGGGGGCAAGGATACGCCTTGCCATCGCTCTGCCGCCTTCCTGAGATACCAATTCGGAACTGTGTTGCCAGCACTAGTTCCACTCTTGGTATGAGTCGAGGCCGACCTAAAACCTCTTACTGCTCTTAGGGTCGCAGCACCCAGTACTTATTGCAATTCTACATTGGGTCAACCAAAGGAAGACGCTTCCCGCGATTTTGGGTTTAAACCACAGCTACCATGACGCTCCCACAAGGGGGCCTACCTCTTCAAGTCAGACCCTCACCGAGATCCGGGGGGCTCCTGACTCCCATGGTACCGTGATTTAAGTCCTGGTAGGGACCGGCAACTTGTGACTGATCGAATCGTAGCAGCCTTCGGTAGCGTCAACTGAAGATGTTTACGAAAGACCAGTACTTTGATCTGCCCCCGTTCATTATTAGACAACGTCATTAATGGGCGAAGCCTTCATAATTGGGCGGGGGCCCACAAACAGCTACAGAACGTCTCTTGTGTTTAACGTAAGTACCTGCCATGTGGGCTTAAACTTACGGTATGCCCATACATCCATGGGAGCAAGGATACGCCTTGCCATCGCTCACCGTCAATCCACTGATACCAATTCGGAACTGTGTTGCCGGCACAAGTTCCACCCTTTGTAAGAGTCGAGGCCGACCTAAAACCTCTTAGGGTTGCAGCACCCAGTACCTATTGCAACTCTACATTGGGCCGAAACACTTCCCGCGATTTTGGGTTTAAACCACAGCCACCATGACGCTCCCTACAAGTCAGGCCCGGAAAGGGATCCGAGGTGCTCCTGACTCCCATGGTACCGTAATTTAAGTCCTGGTAGGGACTACCGGTGGTCCAGCCGACAACAAGACCTATGACCGGCAACTTGTGACTGATCGAATCGTAGCAACCTTCGGTAGCGTCATCTGAAGATGTTTACGATAAGACCAGTACTTTGCTCTGCCTCCGTTCATTATTAGACAACGTCATTAAAGGGCGAAGCCTTGATAATTGGGCGGGGGCCCACAAAAACAGCTACAGTTACAAGTAAAACAAAATTTGCCAACTTGAGTTAAAATTTTGCCGTAATACACTGGGACTCCAAACTCCTTCCCGATATAACTGGCCAAGCTAAAGTTGACAGACTTCCAATTATTGCAATAGTTCAAAAAATTTAACAACTCCTTGGAATACCGGAACTTTCAGCTGGAACTGGTATCATCTGCAGTGTATGTATGTATGTATGAAGTATTGAAAGATTGGTCACTAAAGGATAAAGTGCAAGCTTTTGTTTTTACAACTGCATCTAAAACCGGGCGTTTGAACGGAGCTTGTGCTTGTGTAATCGAGACATACTCTACCTAGCTTGCAGACATCACATTTTTGAAATCGTCCTTCAAGGAGTATTTAATGCATCTAAATTGGATCCATCTCCTGGACCTGATATTCTTTTGTTTAAAAGATTTAAAACTCAGTGGAAAACGATTGATAAAAGTAAAATTTTCATATGGTCCATGGACACAAAGGCTGTGAACGTACTTGCAGATGTAAGGGAAGAAATTTTGGTATTTGCTATGAAAAGGCTAGAAGATAATTTCTCTCGGGATGACTATAAGAAGTTTCTAGAACTGATAGTTATTTATTTGGGAGGAACTCCTCCAAGTGGCATCAAATTTCGGGCACCAGGAACTTATCATTTGACTCAGTGGAATGCAAAAAGAATATATTGCCTTAAAATAATATTATTTCAGCAACAAATCGAGCTGAACGCGAAAGATAATAGAGCTTTGTCAACTATTTACTACTCTATTATCAAATGCTACACACAATAATTTTTTTCTGCACCAGATGTCTTACAAGCACCATTAAATGGCATTCATTTTCTAAAAAGACTCAATTCCTATAGAGAAGATGATATAGCTGAAATTGTTCCTTAATCATTTATAGTATCTGAATGATGTACCTTCGATGACAGGCTGAATGTTGAAGAAAAGCGAAAAATGGTTTTAAAAGTTTTGGAAGGAAATGACCAAAAGGAAGACGAAGTAAAGAAGAAATTACATCTGAAACCAGCTGATGTTTCATACTTCATTACCAAAAATCTTCCATCAGGTCTAATGTCAGCTAAATCTATGAAAATTTTCGAAAGATTTGGCTTATCTGCAGACTTTTTGCACATTGATCCAACAGTTTGGAATGACCAACCAGATTATAGGCGAGCAAAGGAAATAGTCTGATCATTAAAAGTAGTCAATGATACAGCTGAACGTGGAGTTAATCAAATAGAAGAATTCAATAAAAAAAACTCACTAAAAACGAAGATCAAAAGCAATTCCTATTATCTTAATAATATATCTATTAAAAAGTTTTAAAGCGTGCTCGTTTATTTATGCAGTCAAATATGTCAAAACCTTAATTTCCTTACCCTGTTCCTCAAAAGTTCTCAGAAAGAGTTAGGTTTCGGGTGTGAAGGCCTATTCGGAAAATTTATGAAACAAAAATGGTATAAAAGAATAAAAAAAAATTAATTCATCAGTTTAATTTTTTACGCCAAGGTTAAAGTCGCTTAGAAACCCTGAGCACACGCAGTTCAACTAGAGCGCGACGAAGATACCAGAAATTTTATCCTAATCGACGACTTCCTAGTGAAGGAGTATTTGAAAATACGTATCGACGGAGAAACGGGATCAGTTTCTAATATACGACCTAACGCGAGAGCTCCACTAGTAAAAAGAATTTCGGCTGATTAAAGAATACTGGAAGCTATTACAACTGATCCATCAATCAGCACCAGACGCTTAGCTTTGCAATTCAATGCTTCCAGACATAAAATTTCGAGAAAATCTTTATCCATACCACCATACACCTGTGCAAGAACTACTTCCCGATGATTTGGAAAAGAGAGTTGAGTTTTCTAACTGGTTGCTGGAGTGGAGCTGGGAGACAACGAGTTTATTAGTAGAATTCTTTGGACTGAAAATTACAAGAGATTGGATCACAAATTATCATAATCTTCATACATGCGCTGCGGACAATCCACATATAAGGAGACATAAATCATTTCAACACAAATTCAGCGTCAATATGTGGGCAGGTGTGATTGGAAACAAGTTAATTGGCGCCTTTAAACTACCACCTAGGCTGAATTCAGCAAACTATCTGGAGTTTTTTTCGAAATGATTTACCAGAACTACTCAAATTGGAGGACATTCCACTGATTCAACTAGCTTCATCATATTTGCTGAGGTTACGAATTGCTTAGATAAAGAGTACGGTAATCGTTGGATAGGAAGAAATAGACCAGTTCACTGGCCTGTAAGATCCTGACATTACAGTATTGGATTTTTTTTGCATGGGAAAGAATGAAAGAACTTGTTTATTCAACCGAAATAGCAACTTAAAGTGAATTGAAAGAGCGTGTTCTCGAAGCAACATCAACAGTGGGGCAGCAGTTAGAATCAATAAACATTCACAGTGAAATCCAAAAATGAGCTCTAGCATCATACAAAACCAAGGAAGCACCTGTTACAACTGTTTTAGTACACACATAAAATAAAAATTATCTAAAACCACACAAAATCAGTTTTTATTCATAGCCTTGGAGCTTAAAGCAAAACAAATTTTTTTTTTTTAATTTTACTTGCTACTTGTTTTCCCAAGTATCATATAATCTATGGGTTTTTCTGCAAACTTGTTGATGATTTTCTTTTTATTATTGTTACGTTCATAAGAACAAACTAGTAAAACGGTATGGTTATTAGACATTTTCTGGAGAAAAATGACTTCAAAGTCAAAAATTAGCCTGGGCAAGAAAAATGGAACAGGCTTAGAAATTGGATATCTGAAGACCCTAACAAGAGCTCAACTTTATTTAAATGCAGTTACAAAGGGTAGTGTCTCTTCTAAAAACAAAGTCATCAACGAAGTTTCTGCCATTAATATTAACTGAGTAATTTCCGTTAACATGCGTCAGAGTATACCAAAGTAAGCCTTACTTACTGTAGAACGATTTTTTTCTTAGAATATACCCAGGAATCACTTCCCAAATTATCGTTGATTAATTAGGGGACACCCTGTATATCGATATGGGCCATGCGACGTGTTCTGCGTTTTTGAAAATTTGACTTTAGCTAAGTACCCTCAGATAATGAAAACATGCAGGACAATCACCACAGTTGTTAACACAGGTCTTGTTCTTGTTTATAAGTTTGCTCATCAATAGCTACTCAGTTTTTAAGATACGAAGAATCGAAAATAGACAAGATAACTGAAGGAAAATAAATGAGGTATTCAATTCCAATTTTTAACTCAGAAAATTGGGTGTGTACTGTGCTTCTAAAATGCCCTTGTACGGCGATTTTATGAATGCACCTTATCGTGAATGATTTAAGCATAAACTACAAAACCCCGACAGGGTTATTTTTTCTTATGACTGTGAACACGAGCGGGTACGATTTCACCTCCGATTTATTCAAAAATAATTTTAATCTTAGTCATCCCCCTCATTTCATGGTATGTAAATCGTTATACGATAAAGAAGAACCAGGGTCGGAATTGTCAACCTTTATTCATTCATTCTTACTCTTGCTGAGTGGATGAATTACGACGTTTGATGATTCAATTATTTTCGTTTGCAATTTGAATAGACCGGCATCAGATATGTATATAGTACTACCTGATTATGCATTCCAGTTTCAATAGAAAGAATTTCTTTATGAGATAAATATAGATGAAGAGATTTTATGAGGTTTTACTGTTTTGTTTGTGGCTGTCGGATAAGTGGTGGAGTAATGGCTTACTATGCTTATGGTGTCCTCGATGTAACGTAACTTAGCCATCGTTAAGGTATCAAGAAGCGCCATAGCCATAGACTAACGAACGATTCTCTCGAATTCATATAAACGTTCTTTTTCCTTTAGATAGAACTTAATGTCGCAACACCGACAATCCACGGGTGAACTTTTCGATTTGATTTTTGGAGGTCCCATACTAAAAAAAAAAACCCTGCCTATTTAGACCCAGGAGATGTCTTCTTCGACTCTTTCAATGACACGTTCGTTAGATTGGGCTGGTACGATAGAGCAAGCATCGTAGCATTAATCATAATGCTGTTTTTGGCGGCTTGTCTTGGGAAACCGAAAAGGTCGAACGGGGTCCAGAAGAGGCAAGCTCTGAAGAACGCCCGTCTAACAGACAGCTGAAGAGGAAAGGTAGACATGAAGAAGAGAAAACAACCTTTTATCCCATCTCGAACATGGTCAATAGGAAAAAGGCTGCAAAGGAAGAACCCTTTGTAGATGGCATTTGCAGTGCACAATGTCCAGATGTAATAAGCGCTACAACCAGGAAAATACCATACATAGTTCCGGTGGACGGAAATCGGTCGAAGCGATCAAACCCATCTATAAACACAAAACAAATTAGTGCTTTCGGACCCCTCACGAGGTTCTAATGAAATCGACACTACTACCAGCAGTGGTCGTAGTTCTGGTGGACGGAAATGGGTTGACGCGGCCAATTGCAGGTTGTAGTTCGGGTGAATGAAAATTACACATTGTAGCAAAATTGGCTTCCATGAAAACTGCGAAAGCTAATCTGAATGATGCAGAGTGCAAGCACTGCGAAGGTCAACTGTGGGAGCTAGTTAAACACAGACTGGGCAATGTTAAACAATGAGAGGCAATGATCTATTGGATTTCATTCTATCGTCTGACCTGGTTGTCAAAAATGTTGCCGCTCAGACAACATTTATTTCGGAAGTTATATGCCATGTAATCGATATAACGCTGCCCAACAGGGACGACGAGGGCATTACCAGCTGGTATTTGTTCTGAACCTAAAAGGTGCCCTTTCCACGGAATGTAGATTTGCGCATATTTGAAGTGACTACGTAAGGAAACCCAACAACTTCTAAGAACGTCAGTTTAATTGATTGCAGCAAAAAGACTGATTCAGATTTCGAAGAAACAATCCGTGAAACCAGTAGGCTTGTCAAAGTTCTCAAAAGGGGCAAATCAGCCAAGCTGGAAACACTTAGAAGATCTGAATTGCACCTACACATTCCAGCTAATTCTGAAAGGTTATATACTCGTAGATGTAAAAAGTCACTTACAGTGTGTCTGTGCGAAAGTTAAGGGTTTGCAAAAGTATTAGTAGAGTTTACCATCTAGGTTAGTTCATTTATGGCAATCGTACATCGTTTTACGTGTGGAAATTACTAAAAAAAATATTATCGAAATTTCGGCTCAGTTGTATTGTAAATACGAAACGTGAATTTCGCCGTGAGGTCGATCGTCATCATGGCTTCAGCCTGGAAGCAGTTCGTCGCACCGTGGAAAAGTTTGAGCGTGAGTACACTCTTTTGGGTCTTAAGCCACCAACCAGACAGAGATTAAGATGAAAACATAGCTGCCGTAGCGGCCAGCGTCGAAGAAGACCGAGAAATGACGATTCGGCGCCGATCAGCTGAATTGGGCATCGCCAGAGTCAACCCGGCTTATTTTGAGGTTGGATTTGGGCCTACGTCCGTATAAGATTGTGCTGACGCAAGAATTGAAACCGGATGACCATAGACAATGCCGTGAGTTAGCTAATTGTTGGACGTAGATTCGGATTTAGGCCAAAAAATCATCTTCTCGGACGAAGCCCATTTTGCAGCGATTCAGCGACTATGTGAACAAGCAAAATTGCTATTATTGTAACGACCACAATCCACAAGTGCTCGGCCAAACATCAATGCATCCACGAAGATTGAACGTTTGGTGCGGTTACCACTGCTTTTAACAGACTCTAAAGAACGGTCTGCCCCCGGGATTTGCCTAACACTCTTGGCTCTGCTCTAGACGTAATGATGAATCTTTCTCACATTGATAGGAGAAAGGTACTCTCAAAACCATCTTTCGTTTAAAGAGAAGTGGTCTTTGGCACAACACTCACTGGAGGTTTGATGACATTGTTCGCCGACCCTGTGCCCAGAAATGGTTTCGGCTAGAAAAGAAGTCAGGTCTGCACGTGTGGCTCCGAAACTGATTTAAAGGGTGACCAGATAAGAACGATATGAAAATAAATTTAAACAAAACAACAACGGTTAGTAAGCGGCGGTGATGTCTCTTTGGAGGGCGACACATGCTGGCAATCAACTCTAATATGAGGAATCAATGGAGGGGCAGGCAAAGTATTTGTGTTTGTAGTGAGAATCAAACTATTGTATCTTTGCTAGACCCTGTCATCACGGTCGAGTATGCAACACTTCTCTGAACGCAGTCGGAAGACTGAATTCATTGAGCCTTGCTTGAGTCCAATGTCAGAATGGGATTGCAGGAAATAAAATTGCCGATGAACTTGTTAGGCAAGGCGCAGGAGAGAGTTTTCAAGGACCTGAACTTGCGTTAGGGCTGCCTGTGTTCTGGGTTAGATTTCATATGAGCATGGCAGCAGACCAAACGAATATTTCCCGACGTCTCTAAGACGCCCGCGACTTACCTGCTGCTCTTCAATTGGAAAGACTGTAGACTGCTTACTGCATCAGATGACACCGCGGAACACTATCGCTGTCACCGCTGTCACTGTCCGGCTTACGGTCGCTGCAGTTCTTCTCCAAAAGTTCCATGAATGCCAGAGAAAAAAAATATACAAGGAGTACAACAGACGAGTTCATGTCTGATTGCTCTGTTGCAACACGAAATGTAAAAAATAGTATGAAAAGCGGAAATAGAAGGTAAACAACACCAACACATAGCTTCACATCAAACCTGAATAGCACCAATTGATACACTCTGATAGAAACCAGAACCAATGACGCAATTCAAATCAACTAAAAACCAGTCATCATCCCGACAGTTTACTCTATCAGTCTTTAAGCGCTGTGAGGAATAAAATACATAATCTAACAAGTATTCACCCTTCAAGTTCTATAAAACTCAATGCACTTTCACTAAAATTTATTTCCAGAAACAAATCCTCCCCTGTCATCATGTTCTCAAATGTGTAGTGATTTCCATTTCCACTTGATTGAATCAGGTTCTCCCTAGAGGCTTTCTGCACAAACCGGAACAACAACTCCTTTGTAAGTGAAGCGCATGTGAACAAGGTACACCTTTACTCCGGCCAAGTAAAAAAGAAAACTCAACATCTCAGCACAACCCTTCAATAGGGTATCACATAATTTCCAGAACAAAATTGCCGTGCACAACGTCTGCCTTTTACAATTCATTTCTCTCGTCGTCTGAACATTCTCCGAGGATTCAGGACTTGCTGCATCCTTTGTGTAAGTGTATTGCTTCGTATGCTGTCTTTGTTCTTTCAAGGTTTCCTAATTGTACGCAGCACTTTTATCGATCCATCCTCGTACTCCACAGTCAACAACACACCAACAACACGAAGGAAACTTTGAACTTGCAAGTTCGGTTCCCGTTTCTTTATTTACGTCAATTTGATGCCAATGCCGGCAGCAGTTGGGGCGCCACAAAAAATTAAGACACCATTAAATATGTATTCATTTAAATTCCTCATCACTGCAGGTGGTTTGCTATGCTATGTAGTAGCATGTATGGTCGGTCGGACATCACCGTACACTAGGCCAGGCGAAAATTGATACGGAAACCAAAAAATGATGAAGTAACCGACAAATAAAAATAACTCTCAACCGAAGTCAGTTAAGACGACAGCAACGCGACAAATCGAACGGTGAGACAGAGGAATGAGTAACCGCCAGCAGTTTGAAGAAGCAGCACGTAAACAACAACAGCAAAAACAACACCAACAACAACGACAATGGAGTAAAACGATTTTCTCAGGTTCGACAGTCTCGGGTTTGGTTTTGTTTTGATTTGCCAAACAAAAAAAAAAAAAAAAAAAACTAAAAAATAATTACATATTCTAGTTTAATTGAGAAACGGAATTGGTTTGATGGGAAATTTGTTTGGTACCTTGTGCTTTGGAGAATCGCGCGACTGTAATCACTTGAACGGAGGAACACTTTTTATTTTGTTGAGAAACTTTGTCGATTTCACTTGGGGCACTTTTGGACTTTAGGTTTAAACAAAAATTTGCAACGGACAGTGCGCGGTACGTCCACACCACACGACTACTTCTGACAATCTGTCTGACAGTATAACTGAATTCTGTGTATTTTGGTTGTTCGTGTTCGTTCAATGTACAACACCACGAATGGAATTTATGCGGATACATTTGACAGTTGGTGAATTTATGTAAAGGAATTCATTTTGTGATGAACTCATGTCATATGAAAGTGGACTTGTACTAGTTTGTGAATCTACTACATTTTTAACGGTGTCTGACGAGCTTTCTGATTTGAATTTTTTATTGATGTACAGTAAAACCTGTGGAATTATATCAGCCTTGTGGACCAAGTAACAGTTGGTCTATTCAATTCAGTTCAATTCAAAAGATCTTTATTAAATTATACGAATTATTATAGCAAAGCTAAATGATTATAAGTAGATGATCGTTAACAATAATTAAAGCTGTAATTTTGAAGTGATTATTTAATATGAGAGAGTTTGAGTATCAGTTTTATGTTTCAATGATTTAAATTCAAGATTTTTTCAGATACACGATTTTCAATGAAATATAATATTTTATAAATTATTTTTTTCGTTTTTTAAAATTTCAGATGTGATTTAAATATTGAGGAATTTTATTTATTGTCATTGGCACAACATAACGAAATACTCGTGATAACAGTTTGAATGTGTACATCTATATTTGAATATCGGAAGACTTATCCAATGGGAAAATAATGGTATAGGTAAACATGTAGAAACGCAGATACCCAGTATTCCAAATAAAGTGCGTAGTTTAACAGACGTGTTTTGTTTTTATTCTTTTTTAATTTTTGTAAAGTGGGATAACGAAGTCCCATAAGACTAGGAGCGAAAATTCTTTCTGATATTTTTTGTACTTAAAACGCTATGTCAATTTCTGACAGATTGTTGGTTGAAGCAAATTCGTATGAGAAGTTACAATAAAATTCGGCACGGAATAAGATTAATAATTTTTATTTGCAAGTAAGTGTTTAGTGGAAAGTATCAAAATAAGTGCTTGTGAAGTGTTTGGATGGCTTAGAATCGTGCTTTAAAAAAATGCAAACAAAGCACTTGTGAAACGCGAAGTAATTGTTTTTTTTTTTGTTATTTCTTCATTCTAGGTGTGTTTTATTGAACAGTAATGAGATTTCAATAAAACGCTCTTTACTCACTTTATTTTTTACTGCAAAGTTGGTTTTGCTGATTATAACATAAGCTGTTATACACATGAAAAACAAAAAAATTTAATGAACTCATGGATAACGAAACAAAAGGGGTAAAACTAATAAGATATTTAAGATCTGATACAAATTAGGTTGTAAATTGCAGGTCTTATTCCAACTATTGGATTCGTAGAGTGATGAGGATGATTCAACGTTTGAAGAATTTTTTATGAACAAAATGAGTTCCGATGATTCCGAGCCGGATGAGGAAAAACATGCAAAAATTTATAGTTTGATGAACACCATTGACGAATACAGTGAGGCCGATTTCAAATCTCATTTTCGTTTAAACCGTTCAACTGTAAAACAACTAACAAGTAAATAAATATTTACCTAACCACAAACTTTCCTATTAAAATATTTCTTTTCAGCGAATTACACTCAATTTGATTTTTTTTTATGACTTTGCAACATGGTGGTAAACCAAAGATTGGAGCCAGGAAAGAGGTATATTTATATGTATGGTCTATAAGCAATACATATACAAGGAGATTGTATAGAAAACTGCCGGAAATTCGAAAGAAAAAAGAAACTGTCGGTGCCATAGATTGCACGCATATTACAATAGCTGCTCCCAAGCTAAACAAAGAGTGATACTACGACCGCAAGCTAAACTTTAGTCTTGTTTTACAAGCAGTTGCTGATGCTGACAAAAATTTTATCGACATATCCTGCGGAGAATCAGGATCCTTGCACGATAGTAGAGTTCTTAGAAGATCTGCGTTGTACAAAAGAGCGCAAACCTATTCCGCTCGATTATTTCCATCCAATACATTCTTTTTGAGTGATTCCGCATATCCTGCTACCAACTGGCTAGTGCCACCTTTTAAAGATTACGGCCGACTAACAGATCGGCAAAAAGCTTTTAATTGGTTATGCTCAGCTACGAGGATGGTGGTTGAGAATACTTTCGGGTTGATGAAAGGCAGATTTAGGAGACTGAACAAGTTTACGGAACAACGTAATCTTAGATCAGTTAAAAAACTGATCGTAAGTGCGTGTATTCCGCATAATATATGTATTATTTACAACCAAAATACCAATATCTTGGTATTCCTCCTGAACATAACGTTGATATTGAAGAAGACGATGCCCTTCTTCCTGAACAAAACGTTTATATTGAACATAATATACAAGGAAATCAGCGTGCAAATTTATTCAATTATTTGTGTGAACGAAATATAATTTAATTAAATAAAAAAAAGACAGCTGTTAACTGGAAACTATTTTTTATTCAAATTTTTTTTAACATTTCCATTTTTTTCTTGCCATTCTTGCCACTTAGACTTCATATGCCGCTTCCAACGTTCATCGATGGGTTTCTGCTCCCGATATCGCTGTTCAAAGCGTTTGGAAAAATATTCTGATCAGGTCATTTTTTAAATCCTTGGACCTAGTCTGGGTGTTGGCCCAGAAACGCTTGCAATGTAAGTTCCTGATTTAGACGCTACAACTTCAGGACTTACCGAAGCAGTTCTCACCTTAGGACTTGCCGGTGAGTCTGTGACAACAAATGTGTATGTATGTAAGTATATCTTTATTGAGACTTTCTATTTTCATTATCGTTATAATATAAATACATTTGTCTTTTACTACATCGAATGTGTGATAATATAAGCGGCTGTAAAGTATGGCCGACCTTTTCCTTTGGAAGTTAAGAAGTTTAACAATATGAATGACAACATAGCGTTTCTTTTCTTTATAGTATGTCGATTAGCTCTTGCTCATGGAGCTTTTATGAATATCTCTTTTGACTTGCGTCTTTGTCTATCATTATGCTACCTTAACCTAACTTAAAAAACCAAGTATTTACAACACGAAACGATTGAAAAGGATGACTATAGCGCGACATTTTGTATGAGATTCGAATAATTATTTTGCTGTCTGGTATCTTTCCCTTTCGATGAAACATTTGCGAGAGGTGTTGTGAGATACATATATTTACTCGTAGGTTGTTCTCCTTTCTTTTCAATTGCTTCATGTCGATGTGAATGGGTGAATGGATTAAGTTTCATTTGACAGTTCGAGCTTCAGTCTCTTGGTTACATTATTGTTCACAATCATTCTTTTTTTTTTTTCTTTTTTTTTCTGTAATATGTTTTACATGTATATAAATATATCGTTATTGCCTTTGGTCTTTTATTTGATATTTTTACAATTTTCTAAAAACTATTTGGCATTAGTAAGGTACATTCGTTCGGATTTATTTGACTATCAATAATAATTCACAATATAATACAAGTCAGGATAAAGTTTTGCCCATTTAGTTAAATTAAAAAAATATTTTACATATTTACAGCTATATATAGATATTGACACATAACATAACATATGTTTACATATATATTTGTAGCTGTATTTGTTGCTTTTGAAGGTTTATACTACTACTACGAGTAATGTTGTGTTTGGGGTTAGCTTGATTGAACCACGATTTTGTCCTGTTTGCGTGATATTATAGAAGGCGTTATCCCCCATGGAGGTTAAGGAGATGTTTTCGGACATTATTCCAATGGGAGATGGATATTGAGAGCCAGACCAAGGGGTATTCCTTTGGGAATCAAACATTTCCTTTATCAAATCGTTTTCTGAGTAGTTCATCGCCTCAACCTGTCTTCTCATTAGGCTTACAACGTACTTTATGAGCGTGACTATGTTTGCGTTGTCATAGATAAACTTATTTGAGTATCTTTTGTTAGTGTCTGAGAAATTTTTGTTGATACAGAGTCTTAATATTTTTCTTTCAAATTTTTCAAGGTCTTTAGCAACTGTGGGGAAGATAGTAAACCAAATTGGAAAGGATTATAGGATATAGGATTACTGGGCTTATGATGACTTTGTAGAAGAAAAGCTTGGTTTTTCATTAATTTGAGAGAGACCGTTCTAGCCTTGGCTTTTACTAGCCTCGCTTGTGGGTTGAATTTAAACAGGTTATTAAAGTTAACTCCTAGGTATCTTATACTTTTTTAAAAGTAATATTTATGTTATCCAACGTGAGTGACAGGATTTTACTTTCGCTAACTACGCCAGGGATAGCCTTTTGACTAGAATTTCTGAAGCAAATGGCTTCTGACTTATCTTTGTTGACTTTAATACCCCATTTTTTATAGTAATCATTTATTATATCTAGGTGTGCCTTAAGATGTTGAAGTGCCTTTAGGGGGAAGTACACCATAATGTCGTCAGCAAATAATATGGCCTTAGAGACAGTTCGATTATTTATAAAAAGTGTGTGTGGAAAATCATAGAGGAAGATGTTAAAAAGATTTGGATCTAATCTAAGATTTGGAGCCTTGGGGGACTCCTCTCTCAGTTAAGCAATTTTCTGATTTTGTTTGCATTATTTGTGTAAAGAAGGTTCTATTTGTGAGGAAGCTGTGAATGATGTTGACAAGATGGGGTGGGTTGGAATAGGATAACTCTCTCTAAAATTTTTCCGACATTTGACCGTAATGAAATTGGTCTGAAGTTGCTAATGTTGTAGTTTCGTGGCTTTTTAATTATTGATAGTATTTTAGCTATCTTCCATGCGTCTGGGAAATATGCGTTCTTTATACAATTATTATATATTATTGTCAAGTATTTCACCGCTTCGGGAGATATTTTTTTCAGTATGAAATTTGAGATGTTATCAGGCCCAGTTGACTTTTTTGCGTTTATGCTTTTAATGATCTCTTTTATTTCGTTGGAGGAAGTAAAGAGGTAAGCTGCAATAGGACTAAGACCCGAATTATCATGGCTAAAATTGAAGATTCTATGAGGTCTTATGCTCTGTGCTCTTTGTATGGTTTCATTTACTTCCTGTATGAGTAAGGGTTCACTGGCTTGGGGTCCCCCTCTAAAGGTTTTTGAATAAAATTCTTTAAATGCCTGCACTTTATCAGTTTCCTCAGTAACTACCGTCTGTCCTATTGTTATTTTTTTCGCAGAGGAATTGCTTTTTCTTATTTAAAAGTTTATCTACTTATTTGAAAGCAAAAGGGCCTGGTTTTATTCGAGAGAGTTTTTGATGTATTCGGCTGTCTACTCAAATTTTTATTTTATCTTAATTATTTTTTTGAGCAGTGAAATTCTACTCGATAATCTTTTATAAACTTCCTCTACTCGGTTGAATGCTCTGGGGTATATAGCTTTTATTTGTTTTTGCCATTGATGCTTGACTGCAAAGAGTGATTTGATGTCATCTGGGATTTGGTCATATTTTCAGTATCTCCTTACTATTTTACATGTATGGATGTCGATGGTGTCAGAGAGAATATTGGTAAACGAGGTTATAGTGTTGTCTATTTCCGTATTTGTCATTGAGATTGTGGGAGAGGGTTGTGATTGAGCTAAGGCTACGTTTAAGTCTAATCTAAAATGTTCCCAATTTGTATTTTTAAATGATGTTGCGTAGCATGGTTCTATTAGGGTTATTGTTGCGTCGAAGAAGTCAATTGAGAGCTGAACTGGAAAATGGTCTGAGAAGGTTGGCAGTGTCCTTATGGCGTAATTGCTATTGTTCGTCAGGTTAAGTAAATTAGGAGAAACTAAAAACTGGTCCAGGTAAGCTGAGCTTTGCGGAAAAGTTGGTGTCTGAGTAGTCAAGTTCATAAGGTAAGGTGAGTTAAATTCTAACCACTTGGCCAGGGTTCGTCCATTTTGGTTCGTTATTGTATCGCCCCATTTGGTGTTTTTCGCGTTAAAGTCACCCCCCCCCCCCCCCCCCCCTATTACTGTTCCATCAAAAGTCTCTGCTAGTCTATCTATTTTTTGTAATTCCTCAGTCAAAATTTGCGATTGGATTCCTGTGGGGAAGTATATTGAACCTAGCAATAAATATTTTGGTTCTTGTCCGGTAGACCATTTTATTTTAATGAATTTACATGGGAATTTAGGATTGGGGACATCAACTTTCCAGAATTTAATGTTGTTTTTTATAGCAATTGCCATCCCTTGATTAAGGTTGGTTGGTATAAAGTTATAGTAGTCTAAACTTACCTTATGGTTTCTAGAGAGGTGTGTTTCTTGAATAAATGCAGCTGAGCAGTTATTCGTGAGAAGAATTTTATTGAGTTCCATCCTTCTACTCTGCTCCACCAGTGATTGTGCATTAAAAGTTATGAATTTTAATTTCATTATTTAATCGAGGTTAGTTGGTTGAGAAGGATAAGGTAATCCAGCCTTTTTTTTTTGAATGTTGTTTGAATTATGAACATTTTTAACGAAAGATTCAATTTTTTGGAAGAGCTCGTCCACCCCATTCCGAAAAGTTCATTTGCTATACTCAGAATTTGCCCCACATAGTTCTGATTGTGCTCTGTAGGAGACGGATTTTTCGCCATCAGAAAGGCTGGTTGATTAAAGTTTGGTGTTTTGAGTAAGCTAGCGTAGCTGACGTTAGCGTCAACTGTCATAACCTTATTTAAAGTTTTAGGGAACGGGTTGAAAGATTCTCTCTTTTCATTTGCATCCCTTATTAACTTCTTCCTCGATTCTGCATACTTTTTGAAGGCAGGACAGCCTCTCCAGTTTGCTGGGTGTTGACCCTCGCAATTTGCGCAGCTAGCCTTTGAGTTTTCGATTTGCTTAGTTTGGCATTGCCCCGGTAGATGATCCTCTAGGCATTTGACACACTTATAGTTCTTAGCGCAATTTTTGGCAAGGTGCCCAAAACGTTGGCACCGCTTGCATTGTATTAACCCGTCACCCTCCCTGGGTTTTTGCCATTTAATTTTAGTGGGAAATAAGTATTTAAGCCTAATTATTACACTGGGTACTCTACCCGGTAACAATGTCACAAGAAAAAGGTTATAAACTAAGTTTGGGTCTCTTTTGGATCTTGGGGTTTCGAATTTGGTAACTTTTTCAACTACGCCCGGTGTAATTAAATCTAGCTCCTCCTTAATCTCATCTCCAGTAAAGTCCGCTGTAAGACCTCTGAGCAAAATGTTGTGCGATTTATTTTCTTTAAGGGTAAAGGGATACCCTGGATCTGACTCTCCCTAATTAGACTTAAAAGTTCCTTGTGGACTTCGGGGTTGTCCACAAAGACTTTTGATTTATGCGAATAAGAATTTTTTTTTATCAAAATGAACCCCAACATTTATAATTTTAAATTTAAAGTTACATAGATTTTTTTTTTAAACTAAGAATAATTTCTCTAACGTTTGTGTCAAAAATAATAATAGGTGGCAAATCTTACCTGCTTTATTCGACCTGGATTCTTGTTGCTTGTTGCTGTTGATTGTATCGTCAATGTTGGCTGCTGTGTTGGAAGTTCTTTCTGCTTTGTTAAGTGATGCGTTGTTATTTTCTTGAGTTAAAGTTGTATAGGTCTCTTGACAAGGGATGATATTCTTTGTCTTCGTTGTGTTGTTGCTTTTGAGAAGCATTACTTGTCCCAGGATTGCGTATTTGTTGCAGGTATTCGTTAATTCAGCTGGTTGCTGTAGGTCATTTATTTGTGCTGCTTTGTTACGGCATTTAACCATTGTCCATTCGTTGGGAATTTCAGTGGGACATTCCATTCCTTCGTCCGTTAGCTGGTTGTTGGTGCCGTTACCACTTGTTGTTGCAACTTCTGCGATCATGTTACAGTTGCCATCTACCGTTTTGATGTTGGCTTGGTTTTTATTAACCGTTTTGGTGTTAAGTATTTTGCTTCTTTTTAAATCAGCTAGGAATTGCGCTGCCCTAATGCTCCTTGGGCTGTTTGCTTTGTTAGCATTTGCAATTTTCCCTTTTGATTTGAGAATACCATCTTCCTTGATTGTAGAGTTTGGCTTCATATGAGCATATGTATGCTCATATATATGTAATATGATATATGTAAATATGGCGGCGATTTTCTCATCACCTATTCGGTTTGGTGTTTTTTTTTTTTAACTTTTTAAATTTTTTAGTATTGGATTCACTCGACTTTGGCGAGAAAAAGAAAAAAGAAACGAACTCCGTTTTAAAACTTAAATATTTTATCAAAAATTATATTTATTGCACACAAGAAAAGAAGCACGTCTAATTCACTTCGCTGTTCAATTCGACAACAAATGTGCTAGCACTTGTTGAGGACTTATCTGGGGAGCTTGCCGCAGACGACATTGCACTCGATGAGTCCTATTAAGAAAAAAAATACACGTATTACATTTTCTCCAGGACTGAAATTATCTTTACTTACTGTGAATATATTTTCTGGCCCAAAATTCAGCGATTCACTTTCTGAGTGGATTGGTTTGTCGCCAAATATTTCCTCCATTTCGTCCAAGAATGGTGGTGGACATGGAGAAGTCCCTGTTGAAGACGAATTGTTTTAGCGGCCTTGAACGCTCGCAAAAGTGTGTACACTTCCAGATGGGGAACTGTTGTTTGCGAATCCTGAAATTGATTATGATTCACACATGATGGTCCAAAAAATACTTACAAACCCGGCCGAAATCATGTTTTCTAAAACATGGGAATACGCCAAAAGTCTCTTACGAAGTACGTCAAACCCTTTTTTTTGGGCGTTGTAGAAGTGCATAAACCCCTTTGTTTCTACCTTTGTCGAATTCTCTGTAATAAAAATGTTGTTCTATTAATAAAAATTTTAACAATAAATTTTGTATTTACATTAATGCTGTTCTATTAATAAAAACCTTAAATTTAAATTTTGTATTTATCTTTTTGGTATTTTTCACTTAGCACATTTCAACTTAAACGTCATTAACGTAAAAAAAAAATATTGGTTGACCTTGACAGTCCAACGACTTTCAGGAAACTAATTTTTTTTTTACAAAAAAATTAAAGCCATCAAGATATCGGATTTTTCAACTTTTATCTCCGCTTTGGATTACTGACTTATTTATCTTCACTTTTCGTATTGTTGTTGCTTTGTGTGGAAAAGTTTACTGAGCTGGCTATACTCGTAGATTGTTCAATAAAACACGCCTTCTATATCAAGTCCATAGTTAATAATATAAAGTTTTTACTTTAAGTTATAGCCATTTTTGTATTCAAATTTGGACCCTCTAGGACGCTTATTTAAGGAGTTATAGACATTTTTGTGTTCAACTTTGGACCCTCTAGGACGCTTATTAAAGGAGTTATAGCCATTTTTGTGTTCGACTTTGGACCCTCTAGGACTCTTATTTTAGGAGTTATAGCCATTTTCGTGCTCAAGTTTGGACCCTCTAGGACGCTTATTTAAGGAGTTATAGACATTTTTGTGTTCGACTTTAGACCTTCTAGGACGATTATTTAAGGAGTTATAGCGATTTTTGTGTTCAACTTTGGACCCTCTAGGACGCTTATTTAAGGAGTTATAGCCATTTTTGTGTTCGACTTTAGACCCTCTAGAACGAATATTTAAGGAGTTATAGCCATTTTTGTGTTCGACTTTAGACCCTCTAGGACGCTTATTTAAGGAGTTATAGCCATTTTTGTGTTGAACTTTGGAGCCTCTAGGACGCTTATTTAAGGAGTTACAGCCATTTTTGTGTTCGACTTTGGACCCTCTAGGACTCTTATTTTACGAGTTATAGCCATTTTCGTGCTCAAGTTTGGACCCTCTAGGACGCTTATTTAAGGAGTTATAGCGATTTTTGTGTTGAACTTTGGACCCTCTACGACGCTTATTTAAGGAGTCATAGCGATTTTTGTGTTCAACTTTGGACCCTCTACGACGCTTATTTAAGGAGTTATAGCGATTTTTGTGTTCAACTTTGGACCCCCTAGGGCCCTTATTTAAGGAGTTATAGCCACTTATGTTCAACTTTGGACCCTCTACGACGCTTATTTAAGGAGTTATAGGCATTTTTGTGTTCAACTTTGGACCCTCTACGACGCTTATTTAACGAGTTATAGGCATTTTTGTGTTCAGCTTTGGACCCTCTAGGACGCTTATTTAAGGAGTTATAGCGATTTTTGTGTTCAACTTTGGGCCCTCTAGGACGCTTATTTAAGGAGTTATAGCGATTTTTGTGTTTAACTTTGGACCCTCTACGACGCTTATTTAAGGAGTTATAGGCATTTTTGTGTTTAACTTTGGACCCTCTACGACGCTTATTTAAGGAGTTATAGGCATTTTTGTGTTCAACTTTGGACCCTCTAGGACGCTTATTTAAGGAGTTATAGCGATTTTTGTGTTCAACTTTGGACCCTCTAGGACGCTTATTTAAGGAGTTATAGGCATTTTTGTGTTCAACTTTGGACCCTCTAGGACGCTTATTTAAGGAGTTATAGCGATTTTTGGGTTTGACTTTGGACCCTCTACGACGCTTATTTAAGGAGTTATAGCGATATTTGTGTTCAACTTTGGACCCTCTAGGACGCTTATTTAAGGAGTTATAGGCATTTTTGTGTTCAACTTTGGACCCTCTAGGACGCTTATTTAAGGAGTTATAGCGATTATTGTGTTCGACTTTAGACCCTCTAGGACGCTTATTTACGGAGTTACAGCGATTTTTGTGTTCAACTTTGGACCCTCTAGGACGCTTATTTAAGGAGTTATAGCGATTTTTGTGTTCGAATTTAGACCCTCTAGAACGCTTATTTTAAGGATTTATAGCGATTTTTGTGTTCAACTTTGGACCCTCTAGAACGCTTATTTAAGGAGTTATAGCGATTTTTGTGTTTAACTTTGGACCCTCTAGGATGCTTATTTCAGGAGTTATAGCCATTTTTGTGTTCGACTTTAGAACCTCTAGGACGCATATTTAAGGAGTTATAGCGATTTTTGTGTTCAACTTTGGACCCTCTAGGACGCTTATTTAAGGAGTTATAGCCATTTTTGTGTTCGACTTTAGACCCTCTAGAACGAATATTTAAGCAGTTGTAGCCATTTTTGTGTTCGACTTTAGACCTTGTAATACGCTTATTTAAGGAGCTATAGCGATTTTTGTGTTCAACTTTGGACCCTCTAGGACGCTTGTTTAAGGAGTTATAGCGATTTTTGTGTTCAACTTTGGACCCTCTAGGACGCTTATTTAAGGAGTTATAGCCATTTTTGTGTTCAACTTTGGACCCTCTAGGACGCTTATTTAAGGAGTTATAGCGATTTTTGTGTTTAACTTTGGACCCTTTAGGACGCTTATTTAAGGAGTTATAGCGATTTTTGTGTTTAACTTTGGACCCTCTAGGACGCTTATTTAAGGAGTTATAGCCATTTTTGTGTTTAACTTTGGACCCTCTAGGACGCTTATTTAAGGAGTTATAGCGATTTTTGTGTTCAACTTTGACCCTCTAGGACGCTTATTTAAGGAGTTATAGCGATTTTTGTGTTCAGCTTTGGACCCTCTGGGACGCTTATTTAAGGAGTTATAGCGATTTTTGTGTTTGACTTTGGACCCTCTAGGACGCTTATTTAAGGAGTTATAGCGATTTTTGTGTTCAACTTTGGACCATCTAGGACGCTTATTTAAGGAGTTAGCGATTTTTGTATTCAAATTTGGACCCTCTAGAAAACTTATTTAAGGAGTTATAGCGATTTTTGTGTTCAACTTTGGACCCTCTAGGACGCTTATTTAAGGAGTTATAGCCGTTTTTGTGTTCAACTTTGGACCCTCTAGAACGAATATTTAAGGAGTTATAGCCATTTTTGTGTTCGACTTTAGACCCTCTAGGACGCTTATTTAAGGAGTTATAGCGATTTTTGTGTTCATCTTTGGACCCTCTAGGACGCTTATTTAAGGAGTTATAGCCATTTTTGTGTTTAACTTTGAACCCTCTAGGACGCTTATTTAAGGAGTTATAGCCGTTTTTGTGTTCAACTTTGGACCCTCTAGAACGAATATTTAAGGAGTTATAGCCGTTTTTGTGTTCAACTTTGGACCCTCTAGAACGAATATTTAAGGAGTTATAGCCATTTTTGTGTTCGACTTTAGACCCTCTAGGACGCTTATTTAAGGAGTTATAGCGATTTTTGTGTTCAACTTTGGACCCTCTAGAATGAATATTTAAGGAGTTATAGCCATTTTTGTGTTCGACTTTAGACCCTCTAGGACGCTTATTTAAGGAGTTATAGCGATTTTTGTGTTCAAATATTTGGACCCTCTAGGACGCTTAATTAAGGAGTTATAGCCGTTTTTGTGTTCAACTTTGGACCCTCTAGAACGAATATTTAAGGAGTTATAGCCATTTTTGTGTTCAACTTTGGACCATCTAGGACGCTTGTTTAAGGAGTTATAGCGATTTTTGTGTTCAACTTTGGACCCTCTAGGACGCTTATTTAAGGAGTTATAGCCATTTTTGTGTTCAACTTTGGACCCTCTAGGACGCTTATTTAAGGAGTTATAGCCGTTTTTGTGTTCAACTTTGGACCCTCTAGAACGAATATTTACGGAGTTATAGCCATTTTTGTGTTCGACTTTAGACCCTCTAGGACGCTTATTTAAGGAGTTATAGCGATTTTTGTGTTCAACTTTGGACCCTCTAGAACGAATATTTAAGGAGTTATAGCCATTTTTGTGTTCGACTTTAGACCCTCTAGGACGCTTATTTAAGGAGTTATAGCGATTTTTGTGTTTAACTTTGGACCCTCTAGGACGCTTATTTAAGGAGTTATAGCCGTTTTTGTGTTCAACTTTGGACCCTCTAGGACGCTTATTTAAGGAGTTATAGCCATTTTTGTGTTCAACTTTGGACCATCTAGGACGCTTGTTTAAGGAGTTATAGCGATTTTTGTGTTCAACTTTGGACCCTCTAGGACGCTTATTTAAGGAGTTATAGCCATTTTTGTGTTCAACTTTGGACCCTCTAGGACGCTTATTTAAGGAGTTATAGCCGTTTTTGTGTTCAACTTTGGACCCTCTAGAACGAATATTTACGGAGTTATAGCCATTTTTGTGTTCGACTTTAGACCCTCTAGGACGCTTATTTAAGGAGTTATAGCGATTTTTGTGTTCAACTTTGGACCCTCTAGAACGAATATTTAAGGAGTTATAGCCATTTTTGTGTTCGACTTTAGACCCTCTAGGACGCTTATTTAAGGAGTTATAGCGATTTTTGTGTTCAACTTTGGACCCTCTAGGACGCTTATTTAAGGAGTTATAGCCGTTTTTTTTGTTCAACTTTGGACCCTCTAGAACGAATATTTAAGGAGTTATAGCCATTTTTGTGTTCGACTTTAGACCCTCTAGGACGCTTATTTAAGGAGTTATAGCGATTTTTGTGTTCAACTTTGGACCCTCTAGAACGAATATTTAAGGAGTTATAGCCATTTTTGTGTTCGACTTTATACCGTCTAGGACGCTTATTTAAGGAGTTATAGCGATTTTTGTGTTCAACTTTGGACCCTCTAGGACGCTTATTTAAGGAGTTATAGCCGTTTTTGTGTTCAACTTTGGACCCTCTAGAACGAATATTTAAGGAGTTATAGCCATTTTTGTGTTCAACTTTGGACCATCTAGGACGCCTGTTTAAGGAGTTATAGCGATTTTTGTGTTCAACTTTGGACCCTCTAGGACGCTTATTTAAGGAGTTATAGCCATTTTTGTGTTCAACTTTGGACCCTCTAGGACGCTTATTTAAGGAGTTATAGCGATTTTTGTGTTCAACTTTGGACCCTCTAGGACGCTTATTTAAGGAGTTATAGCCATTTTTGTGTTCAACTTTGGACCCTCTAGGACGCTTATTTAAGGAGTTATAGCGATTTTTGTGTTCAACTTTGGACCCTCTAGGACGCTTATTTAAGGAGTTATAGCGATTTTTGTGTTCGAATTTAGACCGTCTAGAACGCTTATTTTAAGGATTTATAGCGATTTTTGTGTTCAACTTTGGACCCTCTAGAACGCTTATTTAAGGAGTTATAGCGATTTTTGTGTTTAACTTTGGACCCTCTAGGATGCTTATTTAAGGAGTTATAGCCATTTTTGTGTTCGACTTTAGACCCTCTAGGACGCATATTTAAGAGTTATAGCGATTTTTGTGTTCAACTTTGGACCCTATAGAACGCTTATTTAAGGAGTTATAGCCATTTTTGTGTTCGACTTTAGACCCTCTAGAACGAATATTTAAGGAGTTATAGCCATTTTTGTGTTCGACTTTAGACCTTCTAGGATGCTTATTTAAGGAGTTATAGCGATTTTTGTGTTCAACTTTGAACCCTCTAGGACGCTTATTTAAGGAGTTATAGCGATTTTTGTGTTCAACTTTGGACCCTCTAGGACGCTTATTTAAGGAGTTATAGCCATTTTTGTGTTTAACTTTGAACCCTCTAGGACGCTTATTTAAGGAGTTATAGCGATATTTGTGTTCAACTTTGGACCCTCTAGGACGCTTATTTAAGGAGTTATAGCGATTTTTGTGTTCAACTTTGACCCTCTAGGACGCTTATTTAAGGAGTTATAGCCATTTTTGTGTTTAACTTTGAACCCTCTAGGACACTTATTTAAGGAGTTATAGCGATTTTTGTGTTCAGCTTTGGACCGTCTGTGACGCTTATTTAAGGAGTTATAGCGATTTTTGTGTTCGACTTTGGACCCTCTAGGACGCTTATTTAAGGAGTTATAGCGATTTTTGTGTTCAACTTTGGACCATCTAGGACGCTTATTTAAGGAGTTAGCGATTTTTGTATTCAAATTTGGACCCTCTAGAAAACTTATTTAAGGAGTTATAGCGATTTTTGTGTTCAACTTTGGACCCTCTAGGACGCTTATTTAAGGAGTTATAGCCGTTTTTGTGTTCAAGTTTGGACCCTCTAGAACGAATATTTAAGGAGTTATAGCCATTTTTGTGTTCGACTTTAGACCCTCTAGGAGCTTATTTAAGGAATTATAGCGATTTTTGTGTTCAACTTTGGACCCTCTAGGACGCTTGTTTAAGGAGTTATAGCGATTTTTGTGTTCAACTTTGGACCCTCTAGGACGCTTATTTAAGGAGTTATTGCCGTTTTTGTGTTCAACTTTGGACCCTCTAGAACGAATATTTAAGGAGTTATAGCCATTTTTGTGTTCGACTTTAGACCCTCTAGGACGCTTATTTAAGGAGTTATAGCGATTTTTGTGTTCAACTTTGACCCTCTAGGACGCTTATTTAAGGAGTTATAGCGATTTTTGTGTTCAACTTTGACCCTCTAGGACGCTTATTTAAGGAGTTATAGCCATTTTTGTGTTTAACTTTGAACCCTCTAGGACGCTTATTTAAGGAGTTAGCGATTTTTGTATTCAAATTTGGACCCTCTAGAAAACTTATTTAAGGAGTTATAGCGATTTTTGTGTTCAACTTTGGACCCTCCTCTAGGACGCTTATTTAAGGAGTTATAGCCGTTTTTGTGTTCAACTTTGGACCCTCTAGAACGAATATTTAAGGAGTTATAGCCATTTTTGTGTTCTACTTTAGACCCTCTAGGATGCTTATTTAAGGAGTTATAGCCATTTTTGTGTTCGACATTAGACCCTCTAGGACGCATATTTAAGGAGTTATAGCGTATTTTTTGTGTTCAACTTTGGACCCTATAGAACGCTTATTTAAGGAGTTATAGCGATTTTTTGTATTTAACTTTGGACCTTCTAGGACGCTTATTTAAGGAGTTATAGCCATTTTTTGTGTTCGACTTTAGACCCTCTAGAACGAATATTTACGGAGTTATAGCCATTTTTGTGTTCGACTTTAAGACCTATCTAGGATGCTTATTTAAGGAGTTATAGCGATTTTTTGTGTTCAACTTTGAACCCTCTAGGACGCTTATTTAAGGAGTTATAGCGATTTTGTGTTCAACTTTGGACCCTCTAGGACGCTTATTTAAGGAGTTATAGCGATTTTTGTGTTCAACTTTGGACCCTCTAGGACGCTTATTTAAGGAGTTATAGGCATTTTTTGTGTTCAACTTTGGACCCTCTAGGACGCTTATTTAAGGAGTTATAGCGATTTTTGTGTTTAACTTTGGACCCTCTAGGACGCTTATTTAAGGAGTTATAGGCATTTTTGCGTTTAACTTTGTACCCTCTAGGACGCTTATTTAAGGAGTTATAGCGATTTTTGTGTTTAACTTTGGACCCTCTGCGACGCTTATTTAAGGAGTTATAGGCATTTTTTGTGTTCAACTTTGAACCCTCTAGGACGCTTATATAAGGAGTTTATAGCGATTTTTTGTGTTCAACCTTGGACCCTCTAGGACGCTTATTTAAGGAGTTATAGCGATTTTTGTGTTCAACTTTGGACCATCTGCGACGCTTATTTAAGGAGTTATAGGCATTTTTGTGTTCAACTTTGGACCCTCTAGGACGCTTATTTAAGAGTTATAGCGATTTTTGTGTTCAACTTTGGACCCTCTAGGACGCTTATTTAAGGAGTTATAGGCATTTTTGCGTTTAACTTTGTACCCTCTAGGACGCTTATTTAAGGAGTTATAGCGATTTTTGTGTTCAACTTTGGACCCTCTGCGACGCTTATTTAAGGAGTTATAGGCATTTTTGTGTTCAACTTTGAACCCTCTAGGACGCTTATATAAGGAGTTATAGCGATTTTTGTGTTCAACTTTGGACCCTCTAGGACGCTTATTTAAGGAGTTATAGCGATTTTTGTGTTTAACTTTGGACCCTCTACGACGCTTATTTAAGGGAGTTATAGGCATTTTTGTGTTCAACTTTGGACCCTCTAGGACGCTTATTTAAGGAGTTATGGCGATTTTTGTGTTTAACTTTGGACCCTCTAGGACGCTTATTTAAGGAGTTATAGCCATTTTTGTGTTCGACTTTAGACCCTCTAGGACGCTTATTTAAGGAGTTATAGCGATTTTTGTGTTCAACTTTGGACCCTCTAGGACGCTTATTTAAGGAGTTATAGCGATTTTTGTGTTCAACTTTGGACCCTCTGCGACGCTTATTTAAGGAGTTATAGCGATTTTTTGTGTTCAACTTTGGACCCTCTGCGACGCTTATTTAAGGAGTTATAGGCATTTTTGTGTTGAACTTTGGACCCTCTAGGACGCTTATTTAAGGAGTTATAGCGATTTTTGTGTTCAACTTTGGACCCTCTAGGACGCTTATTTAAGGAGTTATAGCCATTTTTGTGTTCGACTTTAGACCCTCTAGAACGAATATTTAAGGAGTTATAGCCATTTTTGTGTTCAACTTTGGACCCTCTAGAACGCTTATTTTAGGGAGTTATAGCGATTTTTTGTGTTCTACTTTGGACCCTCTAGGACGCTTATTTAAGGAGTTATAGCCATTTTTGTGTTTAACTTTGCACCCTCTAGGACGCTTATTTAAGGAGTTATAGCCATTTTTGTGTTAAACTTTGGACCCTCTAGGACGCTTATTTAAGGAGTTATAGCGATTTTTGTGTTCAACTTTGGACCCTCTAGGACGCTTATTTAAGGAGTTATAGCGATTTTTGTGTTCAACTTTGGACCCTCTAGGACGCTTATTTAAGGAGTTATAGCGATTTTTGTGTGTCAACTTTGACCCGCTAGGACGCTTATTTAAGGAGTTATAGCCATTTTTGTGTTTAACTTTGAACCCTCTAGGACGCTTATTTAAGGAGTTAGCGATTTTTGTATTCAAATTTGGACCCTCTAGAAAACCTTATTTAAGGAGTTATAGCGATTTTTGTGTTTAACTTTGGACCCTCTAGGACGCTTATTTAAGGAGTTATAGCCGTTTTTGTGTTCAACTTTGGACCATCTAGAACGAATATTTAAGGAGTTATAGCCATTTTTGTGTTCTACTTTAGACCCTCTAGGATGCTTATTTAAGGAGTTATAGCCATTTTTGTGTTCGACTTTAGACCCTCTAGGACGCATATTTAAGGAGTTATAGCGATTTTTGTGTTCAACTTTGGACCCTATAGAACGCTTATTTAAGGAGTTATAGCGATTTTTGTGTTCAACTTTGGACCTTCTAGGACGCTTATTTAAGGAGTTATAGCCATTTTTGTGTTCGACTTTAGACCCTCTAGAACGAATATTTAAGGAGTTATAGCCATTTTTTGTGTTCGACTTTAGACCTTCTAGGATGCTTATTTAAGGAGTTATAGCGATTTTTGTGTTCAACTTTGGACCCTCTGCGACGCTTATTTAAGGAGTTATAGGCATTTTTGTGTTCAACTTTGAACCCTCTAGGACGCTTATATAAGGAGTTATAGCGATTTTTGTGTTCAACTTTGGACCCTCTAGGACGCTTATTTAAGGAGTTATAGCGATTTTTGTGTTTAACTTTGGACCCTCTACGACGCTTATTTAAGGAGTTATAGGCATTTTTGTGTTCAACTTTGGACCCTCTAGGACGCTTATTTAAGGAGTTATGGCGATTTTTGTGTTTAACTTTGGACCCTCTAGGACGCTTATTTAAGGAGTTATAGCCATTTTTGTGTTCGACTTTAGACCCTCTAGGACGCTTATTTAAGGAGTTATAGCGATTTTTGTGTTCAACTTTGGACCCTCTAGGACGCTTATTTAAGGAGTTATAGCGATTTTTGTGTGTCAACTTTGGACCCTCTGCGACGCTTATTTAAGGAGTTATAGCGATTTTTGTGTTCAACTTTGGACCCTCTGCGACGCTTATTTAAGGAGTTATAGGCATTTTTGTGTTGAACTTTGGACCCTGTAGGACGCTTATTTAAGGAGTTATAGCGATTTTTGTGTTCAACTTTGGACCCTCTAGGACGCTTATTTAAGGAGTTATAGCCATTTTTGTGTTCGACTTTAGACCCTCTAGAACGAATATTTAAGGAGTTATAGCCATTTTTGTGTTCAACTTTGGACCCTCTAGAACGCTTATTTAGGGAGTTATAGCGATTTTTGTGTTCTACTTTGGACCCTCTAGGACGCTTATTTAAGGAGTTATAGCCATTTTTGTGTTTAACTTTGCACCCTCTAGGACGCTTATTTAAGGAGTTATAGCCATTTTTGTGTTAAACTTTGGACCCTCTAGGACGCTTATTTAAGGAGTTATAGCGATTTTTGTGTTCAACTTTGGACCCTCTAGGACGCTTATTTAAGGAGTTATAGCGATTTTTGTGTTCAACTTTGGACCC